>NJDC01000558.1:2004972-2153127 GCA_002245475.1 Calephelis virginiensis | reverse complement strand
ACGAATATAGCCGAAGCGCATAATTTAAATAGTACTACTATACTTGTATTTATAGGTATTAGTATCGTTGACCAACTACATAGTAAACAAATATTTCAATTACATTGTAATTATTGTAATTTGTCCAAAGATGTGTATAAATTGTTATGGCAAAGTAAATGAAAAAATATAAGGAAAATTAGAAGAAATCGAAAACAGATCATGGAAATAAATAAACACTGAAATTTTTTATAATTCAAAGCAAATTAGGTATCGTTTTAAGAGTATCATTAGGGCGATCTTATCTGACATTATTTGGTTTTAACATAAAAATATATAAAAAGTTCAGATTACTAGCGATAAACGAATCCTGGGTGGTCAATAAAAGATTTTTCCCCGAATTACGGAGAAATTCTTAAGTTTGGTATGTTAGTAAAATTTTAACTTTAACAATAGTTTTATACTATATATATTATTTTTAATAATGGTTTTTCACCATGTGTATACGGTGCATAGTAAATTACACAGTTAATCGAACTAAATATGCATTTCGGTGTCCAATTAACAAATGTGCTGACTAGAAAAAGAAAAGTATCTTCAGGCCCGGATCGAATCAATGTAGAGGGTCAGGCCCCCACCATTAGCCGAAGACAGTATAATGTGATAGGTAGCTAACATATCCTGAACCTCGCAGTTATCCAACCCTTTGCATTATTTTACTAAAAAATTGAAAAAACACATTTTTTTGTTGTCGATTCCGGAAATCGAGCCCGGGACCTTAAGAAGTCAAGTCAATCAGCGAAAACAAACCACAGAGCCGTTTACTGACCAAACTAACTATAACTCTAGTAATGATATAGTTTTCATAATTTGCAGCAGCAATCATGAGATACACAAGCAAACAACTTAATCATGACATCGTAAAACGAAGTCACTCACCACATGTTTTTTTTTATGATATAGGAAGGCAAACAAGCAGACGGATTTCCTGATGATAATAAATTCACGCCGCCTAGAGACTCCAAAGGTGGTAATGGTGCGTTGCCAACCTGAGGTCGGGATGTTAGGCCTCGAGCAAATTAAGTTTACTGACTATCTTACCCTCCAAACCGGAACATGTCATGACATTATGGCGGCAGGAATAGGTAAGGCGGTGGTACCAATCCGGTTGTGTCGCTGCGAAACTCTACCACCTAGTCAGATGTCACGGAGTTAGTGACGGTAATCCTATGCTCGCCTTTTACGAGCTGCCTGGCAGGAAGGAAGGTGGTCTATTCTGCAAAGGAGCCTGGACCAACACGGGGAATGTCTGCTGGGTTAATTTTAAATCTCGATTGCATATAAATCGGAAATTGGAATCGGATATGTCATTTTAAGTACTCGTGAACACTAACGGAGCATTAACATTTCGCACCTTCGGTGCAACAAAGTCGCAACAGCTCATTTTTAAATTTTACAGGAGAAGACTTTTAATTTTTTTTTCGTGTGTAATTCCTCATTTCTGAATACCTATTAATAGAAGGTATGAAATCTTTATAAAATTTATTGTTTATTTCGTTTGCTACAGTTTTACGTAAAAAAAAATATTTCATTACCAAAAAAATCCTGATATAAGACATAACAAAAAAAGTGTCCTGAATTTTGACTTTGTTACGCCAAGAGTTATTTAGTTTTATGACTTAAGCAAGGTAGGTTTTAAATGAAACAAAGTGTCATAATCAAACATAATCGTGTATATTCTTCTCTAAAAATAACAACTAATTAAAAGGTAATAAAAAACAATTAAATTCTTATAACTCCAACATTATTTGACGCCATTTTCATACTTTGAGTTGAAATCAAATTCTAGAAAAAGCAAACGTACATAATACTCACTCTTTTCCACTAAGAACTTACGTACAGTCTCATAATGATTCTTATAAATGGATATATAAATACTAGTCTAGCCAAGGTATTCAATAGAAACGTTTTATAAACCTTTATTTCACTACCTTTGTTTACAAGAAATTGTGATGTGTTTGGTTTTCTATTCACGTCTCCACCTCTTCGAATCTTAATGGTACAGATTTTGGATTCGGTTTCAACTAGCTTTACACAAGAAGCAAGGAAGTCACGTTGTGTATGAAAAGAATTAAGGCCACAGTATGTCTTAAATATTACATTCCTATCATCTATGGAAAATTGCACAAGACAAGCGGCAGGTACTCGTACTTGGTGGACAAATACTTTTTTCCGGCATGAATTTACCTCTAGTTGATGTATATGCTTGACCAGAGTTTTTTAAATACTTTCTCTGGTCTTTTGTCAATGACTTGGTTTTCCGGTTCTTTTTTTAGATTTTGTTACAACACTTTTTGTTCATTTCTATTGAATTTTCTCTGAGCCTGCATAATGATGTACAATTGACAACGTACGTTACGTTGTACGTTACAATGACGTTTAAAGCGAGATGTAGATTTAGAGTGCTTGGAACGACCGCTGGAGCTAAACGAACTTGAACTAGAAGAGTCTTTGCTAGAGGTAAAGGAATCACTGTTAGAGCTGGATGTTCTACTGATTGACTGAAAAACTTTCTTTTGTACCTTTTTTTGCGGTGGTTCATATTCAGATTCATCACTTACGGTAAAATCTTCGTTATAGTCAGAGTTCATTTCATTTGAATTAGAGATGGTGTCTTGCCTTAGCATAGTTTTTGCTAAGATATTTTCTGGCATTATATCTGTGACAACGACATTAAGAGAAACTATTTCTTCAGCATCTGAGAGGTTAAATCTTTTGCTATCTGTAGTGAGGACAGCCTTTTCAATGTCTTTCGTTGCGACATTCTCTGTTAGGGTATTTGGTAAAACGGTACGGTATTTAGTAGATTTTGTAGTTCCAATTTGTGTAGTTAAATAAGTAATAATGTTGGATCAACAAAAATACTTACATAACAAATACCTTTGTGGCTCCAAGATTTTAGTATTTTTAAAAAAAATATTGTGGCCTTAAAAATAGATACGTTTTTGTTGCTCCAATAAGTTAGAATAACAATGGTCATAAATACCTTTGTGTGGCTGTAACTCCAAAGTACATCAAACACTCGCGGGCGCGGGGCCACTACTGTACAATGAATTTTTGTAGGCCCAAAATGCATGGAATAATCGCCAAAAACCACAAAGGCATCTACGTCATCTAGTTGAATTTCGAGATACTTTCGCGGATGTTTTTGTTGCCCCAAGTATAGACATAGCTTAGAAACGATTTGGCGAACTTATCTCGATTTTACAGTTTTGGCTATTTGTGACTTTGTTGCACCGAAGGTGCGATTTGATAAATAATAAATAATACATTACTTTATCGTATTCGTTGAATTCGTATTTATGGGGTCCTTATAGACAATGGTTTGTCACCCCTGTCTTAACAGAAGAACGCTGAACCTAGACGAGCGGAAGTCCAGATTTCCTGTGCCATAAGCGTCCGCGCCGGCTAGACGTGTATTAATCTATTGAATGTAGCGATCAAAACAACTCTATTTAAGGCGCACTCAATGCCATATGGCCCGGTTAATAACACCTGCTCATTGTCGGCGAAAACCTGAGCTATGAATCAAAAAAGTCTATGAAAGGAAATCCATACTTATATACATAGAAAAAAAGTGTCTTTACGCCCATATTCCCAAATTACAGTGGGACAAGCAAACGGCTAGCCGAAGACACTAACTCCCATAAAGTGATAGACAGTAGTTTCTTTACGCCCATATTCCCAAATTACAGTGGGACAAGCAAACGGCTAGCCGAAGACACTAACTCCCATAAAGTGATAGACAGTAGTTTCTTTACTTCCATATTCCCACAGACTAAAGCAGAGGCATAACCAGGGCACCCACGACTAGTGACAATGTCACATAAAAAATTTCACGATAATATGACAGGTAATAGGACAGGCAAGCTCATCGATATCTAACCCCGGGGAATTAAAATTTAAATTATTTTTGTTACAAAATTGAAAATACATATTTATACTTTATTAAAAAAAGTCGGACTTTATAAAAAGTTGTGCCTAATCTAGTAGTAGAAGAAAGTAGTGTTAGTTATCTACACTATTTATAACTCAAGAACGGCTGAACCGATTGATTAAAAATTGATGGTGAGGTAGCTTCGAACCAGGAGAAGGACACGGGATACTTTTTATTCCGTTCGACTACAAGGAAACTAAGAAAAACAACGTTTTATTTCTTCTCATGCAAACTGAATGGGTGAAACAAAGTTCGCTAGAACTAGTAATATTATAAAGAGGACAGATTTTATAACATGTTTACATTACTGCTTGACTGTGAAAAAAAGCTACCTCCTCCTACCTCTTTGGGGATATGGTGTGAAGATGCTACTGGACTGATTTAAAAAATATACCATTAGCATTCCATGTTATCCCTAAAGGACATAGTCTATATTTATTACTAGAAAAAAAGCAAATGTCCACACGTGCGAAGTCAAACATGTAAAAAATAAACACGTCGAATTGAATTGAAAATCACCTGTTTTTCGTCGGTTAAATTTTAATCTTGGTAAGCTATCCCTAGTATTTATTTTAAAATAAAAATATATGAATAAAACCAGCTCCAACTATACTATTATATGTAGATAAATATTGTTTTCAAAAACTTATAATCAAGCGGTTAAATTCATTAGAAGTGCCTTTAAGGTAAAAACAACTCATAAAGTGGCGACAATGTGTTCATTATTATTGGCTAGAAAGACAGTCATAAATAACTGAATACCGTTTAAACAGCCATTTAGGTGTTGATGGGCATAAAAAACATTTTATGGTGCAAGCTATGTGACGGGTAACGGTAGATAAAGGATACAGCTTGCATTGACCTTATTAAGGATAGAAATTTTTAACAGGTGTTAAATCTAACTAGTGGTCGCCCATTGGTCGAAATTCGACCATAATAAATTTTAATATCTTGTTGATAAGAACGCCATCTTCATTTTTCAAGACCAACTACTTTGTTTCCAAAGTTAACCATCTTTGATCTTTTATCGTTATGATCAATATATCTGTTTGTGTGTGTGTGTGTCTGTTAAATGCATGATAGTACGTGTAATGTTTTATTTTTTTAAATGAATGCATTTTATAAACATTATTATTAAAAAAATATTAGCGTTTTGCACTTCTCCTACACATACCCAAACTATAAGTGTGCCAAATTTCATACTCCTCTGTCAGCGCAATTTTCGTAAAAAGGGGTCCAAAGTTTTTGCTTCACGTATTCATATGTAGATTCCTTAACGGCCAATGTTAATAATGTATCTCAATCTAATGGAATTCAAGCAATCTAGATAGCTTCGTATCCGGCGGCCTATCCCATACCTAATTGTCATATTTATCCTGTCCACAGATATGTTATTGGCAAGCGATAACATAAAAATGGATCAAAATATCAATCTTGGACAGCAAGTTTTGGATTAGGATTGATTATTACTATTGGCCGTAAGGCGCTATAAGTCCCAAATATGCCGTATCGTCCTCACGAATATCTAAAACTAGAGCCTTGAGAAGGTATAATTAACATACACATTACATACCCTGTGTTGGTCCGGGCTCCTTTGCAGAATATACCATCTACCTTCCTCCCAGGCAGCTCGTAAAAGGCGACCATAGGCTTACCGTCACTAACACCTTGAAATCTGACTAGGTGGTAGAGTTTCGCAGTGACTCGCCCGGATTGGTACCACCGTTTTACCTATTCCTGCCGCTATAAAATTAATGCTTGTCGATGACGTTATCTGGTTTGGAGGGTGTGGTAGCCCGTAAAGTTACTTTTGCTCCAGGCCTATTAAGCATGTGACATCAGTCACATCAATCACAGACATCCCGGCCTCAGATTGGCAACGCACCATTCCACCTTTGCTATCTTGCTATCATAAAGTTTAAGTTGTGTGGTAAGGGTTATTATAAGATTTCAGAATATTTAGAAGACAGAAACTCATGGGATCAATTATTGTTCCTTAAATATGTTTTTGTAAATTAGATTTGTAAGAAAAAAGGCAAGCCCGCTGAATTTCATTCGCCGTATATTTTCTCTGTGAGTGGCCACGTTCCGATCCGGTGGTAGTTTTTAGATTCATATAGACGTCTTATAAGAATCCATGTGAAATGAATATATTTTACCGGCTATCGCCCGCGTGCTGATGGTCCCACAGGAATATTTTTTCAGGATAAAAACTATCCTGTGTTAATCCAAGTTAAAGTCTATGTGTGTGCAAAATTTCATGAAAATCGCATCAGCAGTTTTTGCGTGAAGGAGTAACAAACAAACAAACATACAAACTTTCGCATTATAATATTAGTAGGATTGTTATTATCTATTATTAAACCAAAAGTGCTTATAATTTGTTGTCAACCTGAGCCTCCAGTTTTCTGTTGCATTGCATAACAAAAAGATAAATTAATTTCCTTTATTTTGTGTGATAGCGAACAAGCAAGCGTCTTCCTGGCAGTAAAAGACAACCCTCAACACAGAAAACACCACAGATGTTAGCGGCGCGTCGGTACTTCGTCGCACGGTTACCCTTATTTGCAACCGAAGTTACACAACTGTAGCAACTTTTTTTGTTTCAGATTCCTTTATTAAGCAACGAAGGTAAGGCAGGTCTTGGATCAGGGGCGCCACCTCCTTCAAAACCAAAAGGGACTATAGGACCGGCCACCTTACGATTGGCCAATAGGACTAAAATGCTGCGACCTCCGGCCAAGGCTTTTCAACAATTAAATGACGACGAGGAAGAGGAAGAGGGTGACTTAAAGAACACATTGTAACTAACTTTTGGGGCAGTCCGTAGAATCACGTCGTTTAAATTATTTACCAATATTTAATGTATTATATATTATGTTGTACCTACAATTTATATGATTTCTTTGTCCCTCTCTCCTTTATTACATGTATGTATATATTTATAGTAAAGAAGGGCGAACTAATTGACGGATTTCCTTATGACAAGATGTAAAGAAGAAAGAAAGACAAAAACATTTATACAAATACGAGGGTGGATCCAAAAGTTCGTGGCCTAACCTACATGGAGCTATGACATCTTTTTAAAATCTACCGTCATTTGTTAGTATGTGTCATATTGATTTATTGTGCGCAGTTTCATTCCGATACTGCACAATATAAATTTTCTGTGATTATTTGTTTGAAGCAATCTGACGCAATTTTCAATAATGGAGAAAATTGAACACCGTGCAGTCATTAAGTACCTCAATAAAAAAGGCCTATCACCAAAAGACATCCATCAAGATATGGTCAGCACTTTGGGGGAGTCTGCTCCATCGTATTCCAGTGTCAAGAAGTGGGTAGCTGAGTTTAAGCGCGGTCGTGAGAGCATTAAAGATGAACTTAGGAGTGGAAGGCCTACATCCTCTACCACGAAAGAAAACATCGTTAAAATTTGTAATCTCGTACTGGGTGACCGACGTTTGACCATTGGTAAGATAGCTGAGATAACAAACATTAGTTATGGCCGAGTGCAACACATAATAACGGAAGAGTTGGGGTTCCATAAGGTTTCTGCTCGCTGGGTCCCGAGGTTGCTTTCAGCTGAACAAAAACGTGTTCGATACACAATTTCGCGAGACTGTTTGGAACTTTTTGAGACTGATCCCGAGGACTTTTTGTCTAGATTTGATACCATGGATGAAAGCTGGGTTCACCACCATACTCCTGAATCAAAGCAACAATCCAAACAGTGGAAAAGATCAGACTCGCCTACACCGAAAAAGGCTAAGGTCGTTTTGTCGACTAACAAAGTCATGGCTTCTGTTTTTTGGGATGCGAAGGGCATTATTTTCGTAGATTATTTACCGAAAGGTCAAACTTTAAATTCTAGTTATTATTGTAACCTTTTACGAAGACTCCGGGAAGAAATAAAAAAAAAGGCCAGGAATGTTGCGTAAGAAAGTTTTGTTTCATCAAGACAATGCACGGGTTCACACTTCGGTTGAAACAATGTCTGTAATCCATGATTGTGGCTACGAATTGCTGCCCCACCCACCTTATTCGCCGGATTTAGCCCCCTCGGATATCATTTATTTCCAAATTAAAAAAAAACACTTGGGTGGCTCGAAATTTTCGACCAAAGATGAGGTGATAGTCGCAGTAAACGACTATTTCGCCGACCTTCCGGAATCTTTTTTTTTTCGAGGGGATAAACAAGTTGCAGGTCAGGTGGAAGAAGTGTGTTGAGCTAGATGGAGACTATGTCGAAAAATAAAAATAAATTTAGACCCACTTTTCTTTCATTTTCTTGGTCGGGCTTAGAACTTTTGGATCCACCCTCGTATATAACACACATTACAAAGGAGAAAAAATATGGAAATTGTTTGTATAAACAAAACACATATCTAACAAGAAAAAAACTAAAAACATATACAAAAAAATCACGTCCGTTGTGCATTGCTGAGCCGTTAGTGGGCGAATAGTCAGCATATTATATTAATTTTAACGTCTATTAACGTTTAATCTAATATGTCAAATATTTCTATAAATGTCGATATAATGACTGATTAAAAGATTTATTGACATCTCTACTGTCGTCAGTTAGTTATTATAACGACGTTTTCTATTCAAAATTGTGACTTAGTGATATATTAAATATTAATTAACGTATCTGAGTGCGGTCGTAAGTCCCAAAATTTTATAGGTGGTAAACCTATTGCCAACCGGACAGTATGGCATATCCAATGCCAGGAAATGTTGTTTTTTAGATAATTTAAAAAACACATATTTGTTGCCCGAACTAGGAATAGAACCCGGGATCTCTTGAAGTCAAGTGCAATCCCGGACCACTAGACCACATGGGTGAAACTAAAATCCTTAACACAAGCAAAGTAATAAATTTTTAATCGATTCCAATAAAAGAGTTTCTATGGTCAACGCCCATATTTTTTTATGTACACAACGATTTATGTAATTTATGAACTTATTTTAAAACTTCTTTTTTGTTTAATTTGTTGTTTAGTTTTGGAATTCTAATGCTGGAATACTAGAGAAATCGCTGGAAACATACTTTGTTTTTGTATATTTAGACGACATGATATTAAAATTGAAGCCGGTTTTTTGCATTTTTAACCTCCAACGGAAAACGAGGAGTGTTATAAGTGTTTGTGTGTCTCTGTCTGTGGCATAATAACTTTTGAAGGGATGGACCGATTTAGACGTGAATTTGTAAAAAGTTGTAGGCGAAGTTGTAAAAACCTCGCGTTTAGCAACATATTAGCCGTTTCGAAAAAAAAAGACGCAGATTTTTTTATTTGAAAGCTGACGTGATCGAGAAGGTTCTTAGCTACATTACATGTAGGTTTTGTCGGACATTTGATAAAAATATTTGGTTTTAGTGTTATAATTACATTTAAATTATCGCCTCTGTAGTCTAGCGGTTCAGTTGTTGGACTTGACTACCTGAGGTCCAGGTTTCGAATTCCGGGTCGGGCAACAAAAAGAAAATTGGGTTTTTTCAATATTCTAATAAAAAAAAAGTTGCTCGGGATTGGATATGTGCCCGGTTGGCGATAGGCTTGCCACCTATTCCATTGTGGGACTTAGTGTCTTCGGCTAGTCGTGGGTGCCTGGTTGTGCCTCTGCCTACCTCTTCGGGGATATGGGCGTAAAGATACTTTAAATTTTGTCAATATTTGCATTAAATATTATTATTATCATTGCTCAATTCTCGAAGAAAGAAATATGTTATATGAATTGACTTAACTTTGGAACAGCTTTTAAGAAGCTTTCGATTGCCCTTAGAAGCTTTGACATCGGTTTTGGGATTTTCAATAAGCGGTTTAATATATTGTTTGCAAGCACGCATCACTTGGGCAGCTAATTCATCACGATACTTATCTTAACTTGTAGATACTTTCCATCAGGCCCACTTGTGTATGATGTAAATGACGCAACGACCTTCTAGAGTGGTGTTGGTTTAACTGCGGATAACAGTAAGTAATAATATCAAATAATCTATCTGTATCAGTTCTTCGCACTGTGACCGCAACATAGGTAATTCTAGATAGGACATTACATTGTAATAGACCGAGATCCGTCACGAGCCAGACTGTTGTTTTATAATAGCCAAAAAAATGCATACGTCTGATGATACTTCGTGAGTTGCCTACATGAGGTCTGGATGCCCTGAGCTAAGTAAGTTTACCGACTATCTTTCCCTCCTAACTGGAACACGTCAAAGGCAAGCACTGACGTTTTGGAGGCAGGAATAGGTAAGGCAGTGGTACCAATTGCCTGAAGCCTGTTGAACTTTACCACGTAGTCAGATGTCACGGTGCTAGTGACGGTAAGCTTATGCTCGTCTGCTGCAACCTGGCAGGAAGCCAGATGACCTTTTCTGCAAAGGAGCCTGGACCAACACGGAAAACTATGTAAACCTATGACCTTTAAGAAGAGTTAAAAGTGAACCGGATCTTAGACTGTAACACCAAATCATATAATTTGTCCAGTGTAATAATACCTGTGGTAAGTAACAGGAAAATCATAATCTGTGTAGTGTGTACTGCGTAGTCATTAAGCGTTAGGGTAATTGATACATCCTAGTACATTATTTTCTGAGCTACAAGTTTTCTTAGAAACATTCAATCTCGACTTTCCATTTCTTCCACGAAACCTCTAATGTGGAATTAATTGTGGTACATTTTATTCGTATGTTATTTTCTTGAATACCGTTATTATTTTAATTTGAACTGTGGTTTTGTTATCCATTATAGATATATACAAAAAATATTCCCCATTTCGCGTGGTCATCTCATCACACTTGAACTGATGCACAAATTTTGCTATTTTTTTTGTTGCTGTTTTAATTATTGTCAGAAGGTTCTTATAAAGAAAAACACTAACAAATATTATAAAGAGGAAAGATTTGATTTTTTGTTTGTTTGTTTAAAATGAATAGGCTCCGAAACTACTGGACCGATTTCAAAAATTCTTTAACCTTTAGAATGCTACATTATCCCTGAGTGACATAGTCTTTGCTTCATCAAAATCGGTGCAGTAGAAGCCAAGTTACGCAGGCGAAGCTGCGTGAAACTGCTAGTGTTTTATAAATACGAAAGTTTTCTGTCTTTTACGCTTTTACTGTTAAACCACTAAACCGATTTTGATAATTTGAATAGGTATAGTAAAAAGCCAACTTCAAATACAGGCGACTTTTTTTTCAAAAAATCAACCCCCAAATGTATGTAATGGGGGATGAAAGTTTGTATGAACAGCACGTTGACGTTAACTAATCTGAGTTGACGAATTCATGAGTAAATAGCTGGAGCCTATACAGGGTTACATCTAAGCATTGGCTAAATTTTGAGAAACGTTTAGTATCCATAATACTTTAAATCTATGAAAAAACAAATTCAATTAAAAAAAATATAAATAATTTTTATCTGACGCAAGATACAAGATGCATGGTTATAACATCAGCAAAGCATAAAAGTTCTCACCGAACATAGTCGCATTCGCAGACTGGTGACAACAAGTGAAGTATTTTTGCGGACTGTTTTTAATGAATGTTTATAAAAGTAAATATTACAATTTTGCAATAATATTTAAAATTAATTACCGCTTAAGCCTTTATGCCCGTTTAAAGTAACACTGTATATCTCATGACTTTTCTAGACTGAAGAATAAATAGTACAGCTACCCGTCAGGCAGATTATAAGTTCACCAAGTCTGATGAGTGATGGGGACTTGACAAAGTGGTCAAGTTCTCACCTGGATTAGTGTATATTTCTTTCGCTAATTATTTTCACCTTTGTAGTGTTCTTTGTAACGTAGATTAAACAACGGACTATTGTAGGATGTCCTAGACTTTGTCCCAGAAGTTTAGCTGTCTGTCCCTATATATGCTTAATTAAATGTTTAGGACTCCGGAACAGATTTTGATACGTTTTTTTAATAGATAGCGTCATTTGAGAGGAAGGTTTATATGTGGGTATAGTATGAATCACATAAGTTTGTCCACCTGTGCAAAGCTGATACGGGCTGCTAATAATTAATAAGACATAGTGTACACCTAACTGATTTATTAATAACACGAAGATCTAATACAACGATTCATCCTAAGTTTCAGATGACCTTTAGTTTAGCGGAAAGTGTGATGAAACCCTAATACTACAATAAAAAAAGCAACCAATAAAAACAACGTGAGAAAATCAGACGGGTTGTATGTTGGTACAATTTAATTTAATACTGCAGAATCTACATAATACACTATTCCTTAATTAAGGACTAAACTTATTTTATTCCTTTTTATATACATATATACATTCCTTAATATATTTTAATTAAAATTATATTTAAAAATGCAAATTTTATTCCCTATAAAACCACAGAATTCACGAATAAAGTATCAGACGTGTTTTATGAAGTTATCAATAAAATAAGGATCTGAAGATCAAATCTGTGTTAAATAGGGCATAAAAATTTGTGTTCAAAAATCAACCCGGGTTTGCTTGGAACAAAAAAAACCCTAAATTTATGTACTGCGATACCACTTAAATTTGGTGCCAGACATTTTTTTATTTTCACAACGTGTATGGTTCAATATTGAATATGAAACACCGATAAAGATAACCATTTATCGTAAAAAACAGTTTTTATGGACCAATCGGGCCCTCGACATTTAATTGTGGGTTATTTTGCCAAAGCATTTAAAAGCTGAATCATGTTAGTGATGGTAAGTTTTTATCGCGTATTTCGGTGTTCAATGCATATATGGCATGGTTTTTATATTTGAAAAGCTTGGTTACCCATGCTAACTAGCTGACTCACCTATCAAGCTGATCTGCCATATCTAAATACGCGGTAGTGTGTCAAGCCAAGTTCAAAGAGATTCAGCGCTAAGTGTAGATAATATAATACGAATCATTTCGACCTACATTTGAGTCGTGAAGGTCACAACTTGAAAAGTATGTATCCTAAAAATGTGAAGTTTGGCACATTTATTACCATCTTTTGAATTCAAACTTTCATTATTGTAGCATTAACAGCTATTGATACATCTGTTAACGTTTAAAATAAAACGTATCGATTTCTAGATCCTCAACCTAACCTGTTTCTAAATATATATTTGGCGTCAAGGTAGACTTTTAGGTGTAGATACATAAAAGACGAACATTTATATGTATTTAAAATTTTAATTGTTTGTATAATATAGTATATATAGTTAGTATCAAAAAATATAACAAAGTGAGGGTAAGTGAATATTTAACTTTGTTTCTTATATTTTACTATCATTATTTTCAAATAACAATAATGTAATTAAATATATATATACTCAAAAAGTATCTAATACAAATAATTAAATATTAAAAAGTCGAAACTAAAGCTTGAATTATAATTTCTCGTACTTAACTGAAAATGAACGATTTTCTAAACATAAGTTGGCACCCTAATAGATCTTAATTTAAATCCAAATAAAATTATTTAGTTTGCAATTTCCCGCTAAAAAATGTATATGTATTACGGAGTGACAAAGCAAGCAAAATAGTGCGCTATGAATGAATTGGACATACCGGAAGCTAAAACCCCCAAATATATCCATATCCAGCTCCACACAACACACACACCACTAAACTGTTTTATTAGCACCAACAATACACGCACTACTAAAAACTCAACGTACGTTTTGCTTCGGGACCGAAGCATCATCAAGAGATCTTAATATTTTTTTTGTTGGTAGAGTTGACAAAGTTCCTTATCTTTAGGTTTGAACTTGGATATCATTTTACATTTTTTTTGATGGGACAAATTATTTTTTTAAACGGTATGAAATCTACAGAAGTTTATGAAATTTGGTGGTGGTTCGATTACCAACTATGTTTGTTTTTTAATATTCTAATAAAAATAACATTACATGGAATTTGGTAAGTGACCGGTTGGTTGGTTATGCGACCTACCTAAGTATTACAATTGAGGACTAAGTATTTTGGCTAATCATGGGTGTCCTATGGAACTTACGCCTACGATGTGACTTTTACGATTTTTAAGCGACTTCAAAAAAAAGGAAAGTTTTGATCCCCTTTCATATTTTATGTTTGTTAATCGATTTCTCCGTTATTTGGCAGGCGGTCACTGAGGTAGTCTCATTGGCACCAAGTCTAAATTTAGTTATGGATTCCCTGTTAAGTCGAGGAAAATATGGAAATTGAAGTCAGTTATTGATAATATTGAAATCGAAGTCGGTTTTGAGGACCTTCTGAATGGGTCTCTAACGTTCCCCTTTATTATGTACAATACAAGAGTATGCGAGTAATGTACTCGTTTGCAGTCAGGTAAAAACATAATCACGACATTTTTGATAAGATCTCATTTAATGAAAGCTGCTGCATTTATAGCATACAATCATAAAATCTAGCCTTGTGGAGAGGGTCACCTTACCATTTAGGAAGTAAGTATACCTATTTAATATAATTGTGGAACATTAACGTGAAGGTCCCTGTGATACGTATCTCCGTAGCGCATGGCGTCATTAATCCTTCAAGAGAATGGAAAAATGCAAGGCATTTTACGAAATCTAGTGGTGCCAGGAAAATAAGAGATGGATATCACACCAGGCGAGCAACCAAGCAATTCGCCAGTCTAACATTTTAGTATTTCAATCTGTTATATTCTTTCACGTTTACACAACTTTTGATAAAATTGATAGAAGTTACATTGCGTAAATCCATACTTAAATCCAAATAAAATTATTTAATTTGCAATTTCCCGCCAAAAAAAAAATATACGTATTATGGAGTGACAAAACAGGCAAAATTGTGCGCTATGAATGAATTGGACTTACCGGTAGCTAAAACTCCCAAATATATCCAGTTCCACACAACACACACTACTAAACTTTAAGGTTTTAGTCGTGTGTGTATTGTTGGTGCTAATAAAACAGTTTGTGGTGTATACATTTTTGGCGGGAAATTGCAAATTAAATAATTTTATTTGGATTTACACCACTTTTATTGCCTTCCTATATGAACCCTACAATCGCTATCCTATCAAGCCAAACTGCGTGTAACAATACACTGGTCACGGATGCATCCACCAAATTTAGTAGACCCCGTTACATATCGGATCCCGCCGATCTAATAACGATCGCAACTTAAGCAAGCTTCTCTACAAATTCCAACACAACAAGCAAGAGCATACGAAATACCACACTATACCATCGCCTCCAGTCTCGGCGATGAAGAACTCTTCTGCTGTGAGCCTAACACCGACCTACTACCCGCAACCCCTCCAATCGATCCAGCGTAAACCGGAACGCAGCACCAAGTCGAGGTTCGGTCTTCGAGAGACGGCTGTTGTTGCTGGCGTTGTAGAGAAAAGTCCAATTCATTTAAATAATGATGTGTCGGGCTTAGCATCCTGCTTGCCCAGTCTGGCGAAGTTGTTAAAACCTCGAAGTTAGTAACAAGTTAGTCACTAAAAAAAGTCAGCATAGCAGCGAACAAGCTCTCCTGGTGGTAAGAGACAACTGTGGCCTATAGAAACCATAGTTATTATACATATGTGTCGCTGTCCTGTGCCCAAGATGTTAGACCTAAAGTGCAAGTTTACTGTGTTAATCTAAACGCACTTTTTGCAACTCTGCCCTACCCTCTGGACCGGGACATTATTATCATTCCATTGACTGAACAGTTAGTTAGTGAATCCCTTTCCGGGAAAGTTGCACAGCACTCTGATGCCAGTTTTCTTGTTGATCTATGAACATTTAACCTACGCTCGCCTCTTATATGAGCTGCCACGCAAGAAGGCAGTGGGTCTATTCTGCACAGAAAAGACCCACTGCCTGTTGGTCCAGTTGGTTAGTGACAATTTTGCAGATTGTTATTAGGTAGTATAAAATGAAATCGGCATAAACCGGCGTGTTTGTATGAAAATAGTGATTAATGTGGAGGAAGCTTGGCCAGCTTGTAAAGGTCTTGACACTTGACATTCGATACTCTCTGCGAATCTGCCAGGGTATATGTGTAGAAGAAAACAAAGTATCTTCATGCCCGTATCCCCAAAGTGGTAGGCAGAAATACAATCAAGGCACCCACGACTAGCCGAAGTTAATTAGTCCTACAATGTGAAGAAATGGCAAGCTTACTGCCAACCGGGGTTTCATCCAATCCCGAGAAAAGTAGTTTTTATCTAAAATTTAAAAAAAAACGTAATGTCCTGTAAATTCGGGTAAAGACCCTGAGATTCACTGTCACCGGGAGAGGTTTATTGTATTTAGTTTAGCAGATCATCTAGCGTCACGTCCTAACCAGTAGATTTGCACAATTGGCCTAACACTCCCCAAAAGATAGCGACGCATCTAGAACATTTATGGTGTTTATAGGTTGCGGTTATCTCTTACTATCAGGGGAGCCGCATCTTGGGCCGCATGCTTTGCATTGTCTTCTGTCATAAAAAAATATTTACTGAACTCTTCCCATCCCTGGCACTTAGTGAAACTCCTTTATGTATTTTTTATAGGAAAAATACTTGTACTGTTTAAATTAACATATCTATATCTATAAAAGAAAGTCCTGTTAGTTACACTACTTATAACTCCAGAACGGCTGAACCTATTTAGTAAAAAAATTATGGGGAAGTAGTTTAAGACCAGGAGATGGACATAGGATACTTTTAATCCTGTTGGACTATGCGGAAACTACTAAATACCACATTTTAGTATTCCCATACAAAGTGAACGGATAAAACAAACAGTTCGCCGAAACAGCTAGTTTTTTTTTGAATTTATGGAATATCAATAGTTGCCTACCTGTTTCTCTTTTACTTTTAATTACAAATTACTGTTGGTATGTAGTGACATTTATAAAAAATAAATAAATAAATATCACTGGACAAGTTACACAAATTGTATCTAACCCCAAAGTTAGCAAATTACGAGTATATGCTTGTGTTATGGGTGTTAGTTAACTATTCTAATACGTAGAAATACTTAAATAGATAACAGAATAAATTGAATAAATACCCAGACCCGGAAATGCAGACGTCTAAATGTTCATCACACAAACGTTTGCCGCCGTCGGGAATCGAACCTGAGCCTCGCAGTTTTTCGGTGTAGTTAGACGTGCTCTCTAGCCACTCGATCAATGAAAATGTTCTTACTCGTTCAGATTTTTATAAATTTTTTAGATAACTACTGTTATTTTATATTTTTTAACAATTTTAAATTATTTTTGACATTTAGATGTACAAAAACATCTACTTTTGGTGTTAACATTAATAATATTTTGAATGTTTTTTTTTATTGACACGTATAATTTTTTAAAATACTTTATTAACTTACAGGTTTATTTTTAGTTTGTTGTATAATTTGAATATTTATTCATTGTGATAATGTAAACACTTGTTTATACATACATAGAATTTACTCAGATTAGTTTATTAATATATGTATTTTTACACACATTTTTCCCAGATTAGTGGAAAAAGTGCTTTTGAATGCTGTCAACAAAGCTCTTGTTTACCTTTATTTTTTATTTACAAGTACCTACCGACCTAAAATCACAATATACGGACATTGACCGCCTAAATTTCGTTTTTAGTTGTTAATTGATAAATTAGTTAAAATAAGCTAACATAGTTCTGAAGATGCTATAAAAGCGAAACCGGTTAAATTGATATCTCATATGCTTAAAAAATATATATTAAGTGAATAACTGCAAGTGTTTTTCCTAAATAAAAACAATATATACATCCCCTGTTCGTGTGATGAGGTTGTCACATCCTAAGTGATAAAATATATTAAGTGAAATAGTGCAAGTGTTTTTTTTAATATAAAAAATATATATTTCCTCTTGGTGCGATGGGGTCATCACATCCCAAATGATATTAAAGATACCCGCCATACATTCCTTGTAACGTTTGAAAGTGTAAAGTGTTGTTAATAAAGGTAAAGGGTGAGTGGGGTGGGCTGGACAGGAAGCGACGCAGACGGCGCACTCGCCGCCGACGCATAACTAATGCCCCAGGCGCCACCTGCCGCTGAGGTCACCCTGACCTTTCACTCGATCTCTAGAAAAGCGTACACGAGTCAAAAATTCATGACCAGACAGCAGACGCCGTCAATGTCAGACGTTTATGCAAAAGTTTATTTTGATTTGTTAAATATAACTGAATAACTTAAACGCAGTAAAACTGCAAACGAATTCAATTTTACTAAATTACTAAGAGGTATAAAAAAAAAGATTTTTCTCGATTTCCCTGGATCATCAGACTCTTAGCAATGGGACCGCTTGAGAAATGCGCCTTTTCAAATAAAAAAGGATTTTTAAACTCGGTTCGGAAATGACGGAGAAATATAACATACATAAAAAAATTAGAAGTCGAACATATAACCTCCTCCTTTGTTGAAGTTGGTCGTTAAGTAAATAACCTGAGAGTTTGAAAGCTGCGTCAGCATTGAAATATGTTTTGATGTTTAATTTTCAAGTAAATATGGTGGGGTTTTTTATTTGGGGTTTGTGGCGAACTTTGTCCATCCGTTAAGTTCATGTAGAAATATTAAAATGTTTTTTCCTAGTTTCCTCGCAGTTGAACAGAGTAAAAAGATTCCTATGTCTGTCTTCTGGTTCTAAGCTACTTCTTCATCAATTTTCAGCCAAATAGGCCAAGCCTTTCTTGAGTTATAAATAGCATAACTAACACGACTTTCTTTCATATATTTAAACAGAACAGAGGAAGGTCTTCTCTTTTCTTTCTTATCTTGTAAACCTTCCCTGGACTTGGAAAGTTATGCGCGCACCTATGACCTAATACCACCCTTTTAAAACCATGTTAAGCGTGCACATATATATAGGTGGTTAATTTTTAAATATTACTCCCGTTCCGGAGAAAGGTTTCCAGAGGTCAAACTGTCGTGGTCGTCGTGGATGCCAACGCTTAGACAAAAATACCTAAAAATGTCAACTTGATTTGTGATAAAATTTGTCAAAAGCGTAAATACTTCAAAAAAAAAGGATCTTCACGCATATATCCCCGAAGAGGTAGGCAGAGGCAGAAACTGGGCACCCACGACTAGCCGAAGACACTAAGTCTCTCAATGTGATAGGAGGAAAACCTATCGCCTATCGGGAACCAGAAACCGGGCATTTACCTTATTGGAAAAAACACATTTTGTGTTGCCTGAAAAAAAATCGAATACAGGATCTCGTGCAGATAACGCCAACATGACCGCTAGACCACAGAACGATTTTGAATCGATTATTTGAAATTAAGTTGAGATTAAAAATTAGTTTTACAAAAAAGTCTTCTCTTAAGATTAAGTGAATACTTATGATTTGTGTCCCTAGTTGGCAATACATATAATCAAATTATTCCTGGTTTCAGGTTTAATAGGCATCGTAACGCACGTCTTCTTTCTTCTTCAGTTATTCCACTACCATAAATAAAGTGTACCTAAATTTTTATACTAGCTAAAAACTCAAGGCCTTCAAATTTTAACCAAGAGAAAGATGCCACGTTATGTTTACTATTGCATCTTACAATTTTTTAGTCAGAGTTATAACGATTGACACCTAACTGTATCATATTTAAGTGTTTTTTGGTATTTCTAAAGAATTTATTTTGGAGTTCTTAGCCGTTCTTATCGGCACGGTAACTTGAGAAGAAATATCAAAAAACACCTAACTATATAATAGTTAAGTGTTGTTTGGTATTTCTGAAGAATTCATTTTGGAGTTCTTAGCCGCTCTTATCTGCACAGTAACTTGAGAAGAAATACCAAAAAAACACTTAACTATATCATGTTTAAGTGTTTTTTGGTATTTCTAAAGAATTCATTATGGAGTGCTTAGCCGTTCTTATCGGCACGGTAACTTGAGAAGGAATATCAAAAAACTCCTACAACAGAAATACTACAAATACTACTAAATAATACTACAAAATAAATAAATGTACCTAGTTTAACCTTAAGTGTTTTTTAGTATTTCTAAAGAATTCATTTTGGAGTTCTTAGCCGTTCTTATCTGCACGGTAACTTGAGAAGAAATACCAAAAAATACCTAACTATTTATATAGTTAGTTAAGTATATTATTAGTTAAGTGTTGTTTGGTATTTATAAAGAATTCATTTTGAAGTTCTTAGCCTTTATTATCTGCACAGTAATTTGAGAATAAATACCAAAAAAAAAAACAGTTAACTATATCATGTGTACCTAAGTGTTTTTTGGTATTTCTAAAGAATTCATTTTGGAGTTCTCAACCTTTCTTATCGGCACGGTAACTTAAGAAGAAATACCAAAAAAACACTTAAATATACCATATTTCAATGTTGTTTGGTATTTCTGAAATTCATTTTGGAGCTCTTAGCCGTTTTTATCTGCACGGTAACTTGAGAAGAAATACAAAAAACACATTAACTATTATAATCGATCCTTTTTCTCGCTAGCAGTAAATTTGGAAGGAGTCTGGAAAGTCCCAAATAATAGTTTTTAAAAATATGGTTAAACGTCCCATTCTTCGTTCAGTCTAACTTGGTTAAAGTTAACCTATTTATTTTTAAATTTTCATAATAATGATTTTATTCCCATTTGTTGTTTTGTGAATTATTATTTTTATATTTAATTATTATATTTCTTTTCCGTGTATTATGTGCACCACCGCAAATTTTTTTTGGTGATTCCTAAACAGAAGGTTGTCTGAAAGACATCGGTTTCTTGGCGATAAGGGCTCCTTTGTGTATCATTTTTTTTTGTTTCATTGTATTTTATATTTTTATGTATTTGGTGCACAATAAAGATTTATTCAATTTTATTCTATTTTTAACCAACTCCAAAAAGGAGAAGGTTCTTAATTCGAATATATATATACATATATTATATAATTTTTTTATTGTATTTTTGTTACGCGATTACTCGGGCAATAGCCCACCGTTTTTGATGGTTCATTTTTAGAAAGGAAGGTCATAGTTCTAAGGTTTTATTTGTTTATCATGATCCAGGTAGTAGTTTTTGAGTTTTAATTAATAGTGCATAAATTTATTCATCAATAATATTGTATAAAGTATAATCATAAGTGAAAAATGTATGCATTATTAAGTGTAATGATCCAATCGCGACTTACCCAATGAAATATTAAATTTTATTTATCAAATTTTAAATGTTATTTCTTAAAAATTACGTACTTTTTCCTAAATAATATTTGTACGCCACTAGGCCAGGAGCAGTCGTTCTTTTGTAATGTAATTTTAAAGACCTATGACTGTACCTACTTCTACAAAATAAATGAATTGAATTGAAATAGTTGGAGATGATTTTTGCAGATTTATTGCGCTTAATTATTTAAAATTCTTAGCGAATTTTATTTAAATTAATAATAAAAATCCCTCAAAATACAAGTGCTGTTTCATTCGCGTCAAAGTTGTGGGCTATGGTTACCTTCATAAATCATTGTAGCTGTAAATCACGGATGTTCATTATATTTTGCAATTGTCGCAAAGCTAGACAATACTGTCGGTATTGGGCACAATACACACGCCAGACCGGAACGGAACCCGCTACGAGCCGACATTACGCTAAATGCAAATGCACTATCATACATTTTATTTTGCACTGAATGATTTACGGCTTTCAACAGGAAATTGTTAGCAGGAAATACGAATAAAGCTTTGCGTTTTGTGTAAATACGTGTTATTTATCTGTGCTCGAGATTGTTCAGAGGAGTGTCCAGTGTTTGCGTTGACTGCAATAGGTGTCAGGATTGATTCCCGGTCGTGCAGCACAAAAATGTATTTCTAATAAAGTCTGTTTGTCCGGGATTGGAAATCTGTCCGGTCAGCTACGGTTCTTTTATTTTACTTTATGTCATATCAATAGAATATGCTTGTTTTTAAAGAAGGAAATTTAAATTTAAGTTAAAACAGAAAGAGTCATAAAAATCTATTCCATCTATAGTCAAACTAGTCAAAGTTCATATCGCTTTATTGAGACCATAATTGTCTCTTACGAGCTCCCGGTCAGATAGATGGCAATATGTCTATACATAAAAGTATCTTCAAGGCCGTACTTTAGAAGAGATGAGCGGAGGCTCAACCCCAGGCCACTATACCTACTATTGATGCGATTGCTTGCGTTTTGAGTGTTAGATATATAAATAACTAGCTGTTACCCGCGGCTTCGTCCGCGATAAATTGAGATGTAAGTTATTCTTTTCTGTCAATTTAGGTCAAACTGCACACGGTGTGTAAATTTGATTGAAATCGGTTAAGTAGCTTAGGAGTTCATCGCGGACAAACAACGTGACACATAATATATATATATATATATAAGGATAAAAACAGAAGCAGTTACTTTTGGGTTAGGTCAATTTGTGTAATTTGACGTGAAATACGATTAAAAATTATTAGTGTAAGACTATACTTATATTCGTGATGTTTTATTAACATTAAAATTATAAAAAGAAGGAATCATTCGCTTTGGTTTGTTTAGTCTGTACCCAGCATATGGTGTAAAGATCAATCGAATGAAGTCATACTGGTATAAAATTCTTGTAAGTCACGTTCTTAGTTATTTCATTCACTACAAACTATTCCTAAAAAACTACGATCTGTGTTTATTTTCTCAAAATATCTTAAAGTTAACTCAATCTGAAATAACTTTCGCCGACTAAACAACGTCTATATTTAATGTTGCAAACACTAACCAGTGCTCTAGGACGTGACCTCGGTCTGCTTTTGTGTTAAAAGTAGTCCCAGACCGACAGACAAGCAAGTAACAGCATAGACAAAGAGCTAACGCTTTATATGTTACGTGCATCAGAATGAAAACAAATATTTCAGTTAAACAAATATTCGATTAGATAGTATGTTACTTCTGTTAATAACTGTTAACGTGAATTGTTTTCAAAGATGATGTTGAGTGATTTTATAGCTTCCTACAAACCGTATAATAAGTCATGTTGTATGTATTTATTGTACGTATTAATCGTACGAAGAGAAAAAAAGAACACAACCGTGCCAGTATACATATTGTCTAGGTAATATAATTAAAAAGGAATATTTTTTGTGAAATAATAAATACCTAAAAAGATTAAGTCGGTGCTGTTGCGTGCCCCAATTATCTGATTCAGAAGTAGGTAATTGAAAACTTTGAAGATAAAACTACTAGAGAATTAATGAAATCGAATAATGGGTGACAAGGAAAATCAGTCTGTAGGCGGTAATTCCAATCTTCCAATTTGTACAATTTAATTTAAATAGTAATAGGTTTTACAACCGCAGCAGCATACATTTTATGTAAGTGATATAATTAACAGGAAATTTCAAGAAAAAATCCTATTATATATATTATATATTTGTCGCCTCTGTGGACCTAGGTTCGATCCCCAAGTAGGGCAAAAAAATAACGTTGCCCGAGATTGAATATGGGTCCGGTTGGCAATATGTTTGCCACCTGTCACATTGCAGGACTTAGTATCTTCGGCTAGTCGTGGGTGCCATAGTTGTGCCTCTCCGTATAGGGAAACTTTTTTTTACAAATGTGTACAATCTAATCTGACAGTACTAAACGTGTTTTGTGTCTCTTTGTTACTTCGGTTGAAAGAAGATGGCGGCAACTAACATTAGTTTAGTCAGTGGGCTGCAGAATCTTCTTCATTCGTTGGCGGGTCACGGCAACTTGACGAAATTGTCGCCTATTATGTGTCGGGTGGTTTAGATTGGCTCAACATTCATCTTATTTATACATTCTGTTTACAATACAAGTTCCAATATTCTTGTAACACATTTTATTAATGCAGTTTGCAGTCGACAGCTCCTGGTCTATAAAACATTTTACCATAAAATCGTTGCTACCAGGCAATAAATCAAAATCGTATATATTCTCGGAAACATTAAAAAGTACTTAGTGAACGATTTATAATTGATTGTACTGTGTATTATTTCGCAATTAGAGTTATTTTGTGATACGTTAAGCATTTTTTTTCTATTTTTAACACTGATGCCAACCAAATAAAATTCACATCCGTGATTACAGCAATCAAAGTCATGATTAGGGCATTTAAAGTTTTAAATCAGAATACCAAAATGTGATTATTTCACGCATCAATTAATTTGTGCTCATATTGCTATATGGTAGAGTCCTGTGCAGAAGATCGCTCGGATTTGTGCCACTTTATTCAGCACTATCTTGTTCCGTGCTAGACCGTAGGATATTCAGTTGGTAGACTCGCATACGTGATTTAAGATCCCGCTAAAAGATAGCGACGCACCTGTAACATCAGTAGGCGAAGGTTGTCTCGTGCCATTATGAGAACCGCTTGCTTGTTCTTTATCTAAAAAAATATATACGACCAGATTAATTTCAAAATGGTTTCTTACCATGCAGCTGGTAATAACAGATATAACACCAAGAAATTTTGTATAATGTATTAGAGTATACTTTTATAACTGTAAACAAAAAAAAAAGAATAAACAAAAAAATAAATGTTATTTAGTTGATAACAACTAAAATAAGTATAAACTTTTATTACTGCCCAATTTGAAATAAATTGTTTTGATTATAGTCAAATGTTATTTGTAATATTTTTTATATATTTTGATAGTTCTTTTTTGGGAAACCACTTTTCAGATCTTAATTTTTTTTGGTAAATTTACAGTTTATCTATTTTTTTCTAATAGTGAATAGGATGTTTTTGTTTAAAAAAACAACACAAAAAGCAAATAACTTTTATAGAAGATGGGGGAAACCGGAAAAATTACCACCTGATCAACACCTTGAACATTGCAACAGCATCGCAAATGCTTTGTTTTACAAAAAGGAGCTCTTCATATTTTCAAATATAAATATCTCTGGACAAATCACACAAATTTAACTAACTCTAAAGTAAGCAAATTATGTGCTTGTGTTATGGGTGCTAGTCAACGATACAAATACATATAAATACTTCTATATGTACTAGAACAAATTCAATAAACACCCAGACTCGGAAACGCATCTACTTAAATGTTAATCACACAAAATGCTTCCGTCGTGAATCGAACCCGAGCTTCCCTGTTAGGCTGCTGATTTAGACGTGTATGCTAGCCATTAGACCAATGGCGGTCATATCTTGAGAAAGATATCATAACAAGTACTTATTATAAACAAGTACACTATAAAAACATCCCCTTTAGAAGGGTCTGTAACATTGCAACAGGTGGCGTCAAGGGCATACCGCCGCCAGAGCGATGCATCCCCCGAGAGCCCTTACAACCTTCAGATAACCACTCAAATTATTCAAATAAAACATGCGTTACTGTGTTATACCTTATTACTACAAAATAACTACACGGATTTATGTCCCAAGTTTAATTTGTTTTTAAGCGAGTTAAAAAAAGGAGGTTGCATGTTCGACGCCAATATTGTTATGTATTTTATTCTCCATCGTCCATGATATCTCCATCGTTTGTTATCCGATTTATTTTTTACGAAAGACTGTCCTTTTTGTGATCCATTGCCACCAAGTCTGGATTTAATGAGGGAAGCCCAGGATATAGGGTTTTTTTGTGTTTATATAAGTTTTTAATCCAGTAAAATTATCTCATTTTTTTACGAAATTTGCTAAATAATAAAAAAGTATTTTCACGCTTTATCCTAAAAGGGGTAGGCAGAGGCACAATTAGGGCACCCACGACTAGCCGAAGACACTAAGTACTACAATGTGATAGGTGGAAAGCCTATCGCCAACCGGGCACATAACCAATCCCGGGCATCGTCTTAATTTTATTAGAAAATTGAAAATGTAAATAATATACAAACAATACAACAGTGGAGTGCTGTGAGGCAACTGATTGATAACAATCTCAGCATCAGTGCGCGTCATTATTGTGTCCCATGCTGGGAAGTAAGGTAGCTGGTAGATTTCCTTACGTGGCTTAAGATTTCGTCCACGATAGTGATGCACCAGTGACATCTAAGGTGTCTTTAGACGATTACACTAGTTGTCTCTTACCGTTACGAGAGTAGTCTTTTAGTTCGTTATTTTATTAATCCCCGATGAAAAAAGAAGGGTGTTATAAGTTTAAAGTGTGTGTGTCTCGTATAATCGTAACTTTTGTACGGATGGACCTATTTCGATGCGGACACACGCACGCACGCGCGCACGCATGCACGCACGCACACACACATACACACACACACACACATCCAAATTCGGATTTGATTTCCGAAATCAACTACCATTTATGTGGTCAACATAGATTTTTGTGTTTGGATTTTTATTACTTTCATCGTTGTACATATTGACCACATATTTTTTGACGTTGGGCAGTGGTGTTGTTGCATCCTTTTTTATAATGACATGTATTGTTATCACCTGGATTTCATCCATTCTGTTTATTTGCTTTCTTCTTACATAAAACACTCCATTAAATTATTTAGTCAGTTAAAAGTGAACCCTTTGAAGATTAACTTCAACGGTTAAAAAGGTGTTACTTTCACTCCTCGTAAAAGGACTTTGTGAAGCCCACTGCAATATTATCACCCTCTTTCGAAATATACAGGTTGAGTGAAATAAAAAGGTGCTATAAGTTTGACGAGTCTGTTTGTGTATGTGCGTGTCTATCTGTGGCATCGTAACTCATGAACGAATTAACCGATTTCGATGCGGTTTTTTTTTGTTTGAAAACCTGAAGTGATCGAGATGGTTTTTAGGTACACTACAGATAGGTTTTTTTTAAAATCTAAAGTTATATTTGCATTGAAAAGCTATCATAAATTACCTATTAATATCAATTAATAATCCGTGAACATATTCTACCACACTAAGTACTTAATTCAATTTGTTTTTTGGTTTGATTTTCTGATGAATAAAAATTTCAACTTAATTTGCGATAAAATTTGTCAAAACCGTAAATACTTCAAAAAAAGGATCTTCAGCCATATATCCCCGAAGAGGTAGGCAGAGGTAGAAACAGGGCACCCATGACTAGCCGAAGACAATAAGTGTGACCACAATGTGATAGGTGGCAAGCCTATCGCCAACCGGGCACATTCCTAATCCCGAGCAACATTTTTTTTATTAGAAAATTGGAAAAACCCAATTTTCTTTTTTTTTGTTCGACCCGGGAATCGAACCCTGGACCTCATGCAGTCAAGTCCAACACTTGGACCACTTGACCACCATTTAGCTTACGAGTAATATATACAAAGACTTTCTATACTAGGTCGCTGTTTTTAAATTAATACTTCCATTCTTCATTCTAAATGAGAAAGAGCGAAGTCGTGGTATAATTTTTATATGTGAAATTTGTAGAATGTTTTTTACCCGATATTCAGATCCTAAAACGGGTTTGGTCGCCTCTGTGGTCTTGCGGTCCGGCGTCGGATTTGACTTCTTGAGGTCGCGGGTTCGCTCCCCGGGTCGGGCGACAACAAAAATTAAAATGTGTTTTCAATTTATTAATAAAAATAGGGTTGTCCGAAATTAGATATGTTCCATGAATGGCGATAGGATTGCTGCCATTCACATTGTAGGACTTAGTGTCTTCGGCTAGCCGTGGGTGCACTAGGTGTGCCACGACATTTTTCACTGATATTAATTTTAAAATTAGAATTTTTTTTCAAATAGCTTTTTGTTTTATGATAATGGGCCTGTGTACAATAGGCCATCTGTTTCTCTGATTCTTCCGCTGCCTAGAAAAACATAATATTTTTTATAGCAAGGAAACGCAAACAAACAAATTAAACTTGGCTACTGATAGCAAGAGAGGAAGGTCATTATTCTCGTGGCTGAGATTTTTTATAAACGAAATACCTTTCTTGTGTTCTTTCCTCTATGATCTCTTTACCCGAGTGGGAAGGCTTCAATATAAAAAGCCACGAGACGTCAGGTACAAGTTAGTATAAATTTCCAATTGCATCAGTAAGTAGAGTCCTTTAATCCATTAATCAATTCAATATTTCTCAAGCGCACGTTAAAAAAAGTTAGATGATATTATAAAATAAAGATTATAAAATAAAGATATATTTTTTAACTTATTTTTTGTTGAATGGCCCTTATTGTGTCAGGCACAATATACTGTCACGTTGTGTAGTCTGTAGAAGACTAACGTGTCTTCTACACAACGTGATAATGTAAATCCCGATTTTATCTTATTGCATTAAACACTCAACTAAAGTCAAAGATAATCTTTAATGTGCTTTGTTAGTTGAAAGTTGAATTCCTTGATCAAATCACAATCCGTTAATCATCGGATATATAATCCAATTAAAGATGGCCGAAGATTAGTAAATTACATTGAGGAAAATTGTAAACATTTTTAACAAAGTGTAAAAAAAAATCTTTAAAAAATGAGCATCCTGTATATATCTAGCCACAATTTGCCCATTTGATATCGGTGTGAAATATTCACCATATTATTGCATTCGGTCAATTATCACATGGAATATTGTAGTTTCCCATCTAGAGTTACCTGTGCGATGTTGCGGTCAGAGCTCGCTTTAGAACTGATACAAGCAGCCTCAGACAGCCTCAAATAGCCTATTTTATATGTGCTAAAGTAATTGGATTTCTAAGATATCTGGCGAACACTGGACTGGACACCGAGCCATGTGGCGTTCGATACATAAATTTTAATTTTCCCCGTGCTGGTCCGGGCTCCTTTGCAGAATAGACCATCTGCCTTCCTGCCAGGTAGCTCGTAAAAGGCGATTATAGGCTCACCGTCACTAACACTGTGACTCTTACTAGGTGGTCGAGTTTCGCAGCGACTGGCCCGGATTGGTAAATTCAAATTCAAATTCAAAATAGCTTTTATTACGTAGATTCATACACAGATTCTTGTAACGCGTCTATATAATTCTAAAAACTACCACCGGATCGGAACGCGGCCACTCACTGAGAAGATCCGGCGAAAGAAACTCAGCGGACTGGTACCACCGCCCTACCTATTTCTGCCGCCGTAACGTCTAATGCTTGCCGTTGACGTGTTTCGGTTTGGAGGGTGGGGTAGCCGGTAAATTACTTTTGCTCGAGGCCTGACATTCCGGCCTCAGGTTGGCAACGCACCATTACCACCTTTGGTGTACCTAGGCGACGGGAATTTCTTACCATCAGGAAATCTGTTTGCTTGTTTGCCTTCCATTATCATAAAAAAATAGAAGATGTGAGTGTGGTGTGATGTGAATATGTTAGTCCTTTTTTCATGTTACAATCGATTGCGATCGCCTCTGTGGTCTCCTTGATGTCCTGGGTTCGATATCGGGTCGGGCAACGAAACAAAATTAGAAAATACTTATTTTCAATTTTCTAATAAAAATAGCGTTGCCCGGGACTGGATATGTGTTTGGTTGGCGATAGGCCATATATTTATTGTATTTTTACATTACATTGTAGGACTTAGGGTTTTTGGCTAGTCACGGGTGCCTTGATTATGCCTCTGCCTACCTCTTCGAGGATATGGGCGTAATGATACTTTTTTCATGTTATAACGGAGTTTTTAAAACTCTAAAAAATGTCAATTAATTTGTGTCTTTATTGTATGTTTGTTATGTGATTTTTCGTCCAATAACAAATGGATTTCAATGGTTTAATTTCTCAAAAATAATTAAGGTCATAAACCAACTTCAACTACTTCAATTCAATTTGGGTACCACGACGCGATTTAATCATTCTGTTTAGCAAATGTTTCCGAAATTGTCCCACGTTCATTTTATCAACATCCTACTAGTACTGTACTACTACATACGAGGGCCATTCAATAAATTTTTAGAAAAAAAAATATATTTAGAAAAAAAAATAAAGAAAATTTTGAGAAAGTAAAGATTTATTTTTCAACATAGTCTCCTTTCAATTCAATACACTTGGACCAGCGATGCTCCAACTTTTTTAACCCGTCAAAAAAATACGATTTCCCGAGGTCTTCAAAATAGGCCTCTGTGGCGGCGATGACCTCATCATTCGACCCAAATCTTTTGCCGGCGAGTGACTTTTTCAGATTTGGAAACAAGAAAAAGTCGCATGGGGCCAAGTCTGGAGAATACGGTGGATGGGGCAGCAATTCGCCATGACAAATTCGCGATCAATTTGGCCATAACAACGGCGGAGGTGTGAGCCAGTGTTGTTGTCTGGTGTGAGCAAACGCGGCACCTATCGCGCCGACAACTTTTTCATACCCAATTCTTCGTGCAGAATATGATGCACTGTCCCATCTGCGATGCCTACAGTCTCAGCTATCTCGTGAATCTTCAGTCGCCGGTCTGCCAACACGAGATCGTAGATTTTTTTTACGTTTTCTTCTGTAGTAGCCGATTTCGGTGCACCTGGGCGTGGCTCATCAAAAACCGACGTGCAGCCACGAGCAAACTCGTTGAACCAATTTTTGACGGTCGCCATCGAAGGAGAAGAGTCACCGTTTTCCCTTCCAAAAACAAGAATCTAATCACCGAACGATATTGTTATTTTTCCATTTTTGCAAAACCGACTGACACGCTCGCTTCCAAAGGCTGTCGAAACAAAACAAATGAAGGGAAAAGACTGAAAACTACTTGATAGACTTCAAAAGTATTTACTGCATGATAGTAAAACTCTTTTGTAACAACAACGCCATGGGGCGATGAGGCTAAGTAATTATTGAAGGCCCCTCGTATTTAAATTATGTGCTCCGGCTTTACACTTTTTACTCTTTTTACACTTTATACTTTTATTTTTAAATTGGCTGACCTAATCTAAATTTAAGCAAAATGATTAATTATGTGTAATAATAACTCTATATAGATATTTTTAAAACACATTCGGATTTCCGAAGCTTGGCGAATATAACCGAAGCGCATAATTTAAATAGTACTTTGTGATCTAGCGGTTCACGTGTTGGACTTGGATGCATGAGGTCCCGGGCTCGAATCCCGAGTCGGGCAAGAAGGAGAAAATTTGGTTTTTCCAATTTTCTAATAAAAAAATTGTTGCTAGGGATTGGATATGTGCCCGGTTCGCGATAGGCTTGCCACCTATCACATTGTGAGACTTAGTGTCTTCGGCTAGTCGTGGTTGCCCTGTTTGTACCTCTGCCTACCTCTTCGGGGATGTGGGCGTAAAGATACTTTACTACCGTACCTAGGTTTTGAGTTACATTTAATAACTCATATTTGTTATATCTAAACCACTAATCGGATCATAACAAAATTATGGGACCACCTCAAAAACGTGACCTATCTTTCTAAAAAACAAAACATTAAAATCAGTTTGCTGTTTTTGGAATCACCGCGTAATAATTACACAAAAAAACATACAGTCGAATTGAGAACCTTCCCCTTTTTGGCGTTGATAAAAAAACATTAGAAGTCTTGTAAACTTGACATTCATAGTCAAGATGTTTATCGGGTCAGCTATCCTTAAATATAAAATATATTTTTTTTTGTTAAAAAAAAAGAAGAAAAAAGTCGCCTCTGTGGTCTAGCGGTGTTGGACTTGACTGCATGAGGTCCCGGGTTCGAATCCCGGGTCGACCAACAAAAAGAAAATCGGATTTTTCCAATTTTCTAATAAAAAATGTTGGTCGGGATTGGAAATGTGCCCGGTTGGCGATAGGCTTGCCACCTTATCACATTGTGGGACTTAAGTGTCTTCGGCTAGTTGCGGGTGCCTTGGTTGTACCTCTGCCTCTTCGGGGATATGGTCGTGAAGATACTTTTTTTTTGTTAAAAAAATTAAATCTCTATTTTCATTCATCGTAGAGTCACAGGTGAAAGGATGTAAAATTTTCGCTATTTTTTTCCATATAACTTTCGTTTTCTTGATAAGGATAAAAAAAATAGTAAGATAGATAGGTCAAAGTCTATCAGGTTTGTCAGTAAAGTTTGTTTGTTTATTATAGAGAATTATTCTGTTGTTTCTTGTGTGGTCACAATTTGAAAACAGTTGTTGATTAAATACTTACTATACCGCTGCATTAAGTAAATATGCCGGTCCTTATAGATTGTGATAACAAACTATGTGTATTTCTATCAGGGATTCTGCCTACTTGTTCTAATACTTGCTATAAAAATGTATAGGACGTTCAAAAATGTGTAGAACTACTCTACTGTAGGGTTGTCAGCACATTAAAATAACATGCAAAATATCTGGACCAAGTTTCAGATTGTCGAAAGTTTTAGGACCTTTTTATTGTTGAATTTTAGGGTTGTTAACATAATAGGAGTTGCCACTGGAGCCATCACTTTTTCGCCTTCTGTAGTCTTCCTGAAGCGCTGAAACATCACAACTAATACCAGGAGTTACCTTAAAGAATAGTTTAGCTTTTACAAACAAATCCTCTTTAAAGAAAAGTATTTATTAACTTTTCTAAATAATCGTCTCTGTACCTATTCTTTCCAGACAAATATTACAATCTGGCAAGTAACAACCCTGGTTCGGCTACATAAGGTATGATCATTCATATGCAGATAGGTGTATGCCGATTAAATATTTGTAAAGGCGGCGAATCAAAAGTTTGTCGGCCTCAGTTTTGTGTTTGTGTTGGGACAATAACTAAATTTAGTTTCAGTTTTTGGTGTGATGAATGTTCCGTTGGTCATGTGGTTAGTGACCCTTTAGCGACCTTGTGTAATTTCGATTCCTGATGTAAACAATCATATTTTTTATCTACTTGTATCGTTAAATGACTTATAAGAAATTAAATCAAATAGTTTATCGTCGCCTCTATGGTTGAGCGGACTCAAGCAGTCCGGACTATCTTGGGCTCCATCCCTAAATCGGGCAACCAATCAAATGTGTTCTTTCAAACAAACAAGAACAACGTTGGGCGTGAAGATACTTTAAAAAAAGTATCTTCACGCCCATATCCCTGAAGAGGTAGGCAGAGAATCAACGCATCCACGACTAGCCGAAGACACAGTGATAGGTGGTAAGCCTATCACTAACCGGGCACTTATCCGAGCCGAGCAACATATTTTTTAAGTAAAAAAATTGGAAAAACAATATTTTTTTTGTTACCCGACCCGGGAATCGAACCTGGGACCTCATGAAGTCAAGTCCGACTCCTGGACCACTAGACCACAGAAGTGATTTATACAAATTAGATAGAGATATTTTTTATACAAAGATAATATTATTTCAATTGCATGTTTTTTTTTTAATTTATATATTTCTTAAGCGATTACTCGGCCAATAGCGTACGGATTTGGATGATTCTTTCTTGAAAAGAGGTCATGGTTTTTTTATGATATTGGAAGGCAAAGAAAGTAAGAAATTCACGCCGCCTAGAGAAACCAAATGTGGTAATGGTGCGCTGTCTACCTTAGGCTTGGATGTTAGGCCTGGATCAAAAGTAATTTTACCGACTACCTTACCCTCCGAACCGGTACTTACCGGCAAGCGCTGACAATATGGCGGCAGGAATAGGTAAGGCGGTGGTACCAATCCGGGCGAGTCGCTGCGAATCTCTACCACCTAGAAAGGTTTCGGGGTATGCCCATATCCATTTTATAATTATTGAACTGGTGAATTTTGACTTATGTATTATTAAGTCAAATTTTTGTTTTATTAAATATATTTTGAAACCAATAGTGGAATGAAGATAAAATTTATTTGGGACCATCTCAGAATCATTAGCTATTTTTCGAAAATAATATTACGAAATTGCGACATGGTGATGCATAAATTACTCATTTACATTTTAATTATTTGCTATATAATATTAAAAGGTAATTTATTAATTTGTCTGCCTCGTTAGTCGAGTGGCTAGCGTACACGCCGAAATCAGTCGTCTTACCGCAAGGTTCGAGTTCGATTCCCGACGGGTGCAGGCATTTTTATGATGAACATTTAAGTGTGTTTATTTCTGGATCTGAGTGTTCATTAAATTTATTCTCGTAGATATCCTATTAATATTATAAATGCGAAAGTTTGTAAGTATGGATGTATGGATGTTTGTTACTCTTTCACGCTCGAATGGCTGAACGGATTTGTCTGAACTTTGGAAGACAGATAGATTGTGACCAGGATTAACATATAGGCTATTTTTAATTCCGATCGCACACCGGGTTTCTGTGAAAACGCGGGCGAAGCCGCAGGTAGCAGCTAGTATTCTATATACTTCAAACGTTTACTAACACCCATAACACAAGCATATAATTTTGCTAATTTTGGGGTTAGATTCAATTTGTGTAACTTGTCCAGGTATGTTTATTTAAGCAATAATAATATAAATAATAAATATAATGCTTATAATATTTCTTTTAAAAAATCCACTTTTTGTTTAATTTTTTTGATGGTAGCTTCTGATTTAATTTGAATGGATAATTCAGCTTTTATTAAATTGTCTTATGTCTATAAGTAACGGTATAGGTTCCTAAATATATAAGATATTGTATACTTAAGATACCGGTTATCTTTCTTGCGATTCTGAAGGCATTTTTACCTTGCTTTTGTGAAACTGGTTACCAAAGGCAGTATTTTCAAACAGATATGACTTAGGAACCTCCAAAAAAGAGCGTAATAATTATTTTTAAAGGTCTTGAACTGGCAATACTTCTGGTGTTCTGAATACTCCGTCGGCGGTGGCTATCACTTACTATGGGGGTGACGATTTACGTTTGCCACCTATTTTATAAAAACTAATAAATATCAACATTTCTCTGACTTTTTGATTTATTATCCCCATCTCCCAACTGCTTCTCGTGGGACTCTTGGGAGTTTGTATTCATAATTTTAAGTTAATATTCGATGACATATAAATTTGCCTTTAAATACTATCTTTTTATTTACTATCTACTTACTTTCGAATGATATCTTTACAAAAGTGAACATACTGTCAAAAACACTAATTTGCAGCTATATCCAAATAACATATAGCTGCTTGACACTCGATCCCAAATTCTCTGCCTAACCCGTACGGACTTGAAGATATATATCTGTGTAGGTGTTCGGAGTCAGCATCAAAATCAATCTGAAAAACTACATGTGATGTTGGATGAGGTATCCCCCCAGGTGTAATATAAATCCTCAGCCTTTATCACTAGAGGGGGTAGGGGGGAGGGGGGATTAAAAATGCTATAAAATATCACGTGATTAATTGACGGCCTCTTGGTTTTATACCTACGTAATGAAGTCTACGATAATGTTAATGGAAAATCAATTATTCCGTGCTTGAACTACTCAATAAGCAATAAAGTGTTTTTGTTTGAAGCAACGGGGAATACCTTTACATTGGTTTAAGCCATGAATGGTACTAATGGGACATTTGCGCGCCTGACTTCAGTAAATCATTACAAAATGCCGACAACAATTATGTATATGCATCTGTGCTTACGACGTATAACTTCCTGTTAGGGAGGGGACACGTCGATATTTCTAAAACATCGATGCTTTGTGAAAACGTCATTAAATATTCTATTTTAAATAATTATTATGCCATTTGTTACTAAGACCCTTCCACAAAACCTGCAATACTAGCTGAACGTTAACAAGTTACATTTATTAACAAAAATAAATAAATAAATGTCCCTGGAAAAGTTACAGAAATATAATCTAAATTAAAAGTAAGTAAGTTATATGATTCAAACATGATTTGATCTAATTTTGTAGTAATATGAATATTTCAATAAATTTAAATTTTTTTTCTTTAACATTTATAAAAATTTAACTTAAGCACTGGGCAAGGGCATAAAACTACCCTAATATGAATATTATTAAACGATACTGATACATTTAAAAATATTTACCTGATATGAGAATACCGAAATAAAATAATAATCACTTAGATTTAGTAACACAGACACTTATGTCTATCACTTAAATGTATTTTTCTTTCGGGAATCGAATCCTGGTCTTATGGATTAGAGTAAACACTAGATTATTCGATTACGCTTAACAATTATTAGTTTTTAGTTTATTACAGGGTCTTAGTTTAGACTCACTTGTAGCTGTGGTAGTTCCTATATAGGCCAAACTAAAAATACTGTAGTTGAGTGGCTGACCCACGAACGTATTATCACAATTGTAAAAAAGCCAACATGTGAATAAGTTAGCTATTGTGGAGTATATTTTCGCAACTGGATTGAAAGCAGTAAATCAAATTCAACTGTCTGCTTTTCAATCAAACTTTACTAGTTTAAATATAGAAACTTAAAAATTCCAACAGGGAAGATGAATATAAATTGATACCAGTTTGGTAGCAACAATTATACCGCATTGGCAGCCCTCTCAAAAGCTAATTATACAGTTAATGTTGTGATAGCCACTCACATCACAGTTAAAGAGTTGATGGGATTCCACCTTAGTGAGGTTGAGGCACGATATCGTATATCATCATCTCGTAAACACCACGAATTGAACTTGGTTGCACTTACAAGTAAGTCCAAATAGGCGTTAAACCCAGTAATAAATTAATACATAATTATCAATTATGAAATAGTTGATTTTAAAATGCATTATACTTAAAAACTGACAGTCCAGGTTATTAATTTGTCTTACTTTAACTTGAAAAGAGAATATCCGCGAAATAAAATTACGATGTTCAGATTTGGGATGAGCACTATAGGTCAATAATTTATATTAATTCAATTTACGAGTACATTGGCCGTCCGATTATATACGTAGTAAAAAATATAATATGTAGTATATATTGTATGAATAATATAAGTGAATTTTAATTTCTGAGATACGTTGTCTTATCAATCGTATTGTTTTTTTTTTATTTTTGACATATTTTTAGTGTTTCTTTTTATAATTTTTGTTTCAATAAAAATGTTAAAAAAATTAAAAATGTTTCTTTTATATGACTTGATATCAAACCATATCGATTGAAAAAATTAAGCATAATAATATATATTATTATCTTAACTTTGTCTGTTACTGCTATACTTAAAAAACTCAACATATATATTTTTGCTATAGTTACCCAATTACATATAATGTAGAAAAAACACCTAATGCAGTTCTTAGACTAAGATTTTTTTTAAATAAATTAATACCGAAAATAAACTTACTTAAGGTGGAATGTACGACGCGATTCTTGAGCTAGCGTTCAATTTACATATGTTGCAGTGTGAATTTAATGAAATAATCGTTTTAAGACCTAATATAAAAGACGTGTACTTCATAAAGGACCGCATTACATCCTTCCATCGTAAAATGTTTCTCTACAAACGACGTGTGAGTACAGAATGTGCCATACAATAATGGCGCGACATATTAGCTCATATTAATAAACCCGTTTGATGGGCATCGTAAATTAAGACTCATTTAGTACTTCTTTAAATGCCACGTGACATTTGCATAAAAGAAATATAATAAGCAGTAATTTATAATACCCAACCAACTGGTTAATACGTTGTAATAAGAGCAATTGTCCAAGATGACTCATTATTTATAACCACACTTATTCTCTGCTTTCACACGGACTTATTTTTCCATTTCACACGGAATTCATGTCGTGTAAAAGTTTTAAATGTTATATAATTTACATGAAGGTGGTATCTATTAGATGCTTATGATAATAATTATAAACTTATATTCGTGAAGAATGAATTAATGCTGTTAATGGCAAATATAATCAATGTACGGTAATACTTTAGTCAGTGTCACTTGAGTTGTTCATCATTTATAGAAAGGAGAATTGGAAAATTTAACAGGATCTTATATTAGGTTTATTTTTTTTACAAATTGTCAAGTTTAGGTATATTCCTGATTAGGGAATCAGAAAAAAGCTCATCCTTTGCAATATATCTGTTTGATTTTTATTGTCCTTATTCAATGACTAGTGCACAACAATCAAATAGTTCCACTAATAGTGTGAGAAAATAATCTAAATTGAGTGTTATGTTGACTGTAATTTTGTTGCAAACTTGCTTAATTAGTTATAACATGTTGCTTTCTTCTTTCAATGATAGTAATATAAAGGAAAAAAGAAATTTTAGTGGTGTTAGATTAGTTTGTACATGACATTTATGCACACTTTTATTTCTTTCCTCGGAAAACGTTGATTAATGACGTTACAAGTTGACATGTGTGGACTAATCTGCTATGTCTAAAACGTTCCATCTCTTTCCTCTTTGTCTCGTTGAAAAAGGACATACACTCAAAACAAGTTTAGTTGGTGCTCAGCAGACTTACCACAATCATCTTAATCCTAAATGCGATTTAACAAAACTTAAATTTATCGATAACTTCACGTTTTTATCAGTCTCGCATCCCTACTTCCTGTAAGTCTATTTTTATATTCATTCACAATATTCAATAGTATTTAACAATTTATGACGTGAAGAGTGGAGACAATACAGAGCGTACTATAAAGAGGAATCGAATGTCTTTATGTACCGTCTCGTCTAGTCCTATGTATGATTGTGTATATAGACATTTGAGATGCCGGCCTCACTGTGGATCTCAGAAAAGTTCTCACGCTCGTATCTAGATGAGCCTTAGTCCATTTCTCAGGTGCTACGTGACTCATATCTTTTGTTGTAGGTATGAAGAGTTTCGTCAATGAAATCTGTTTTGACTTAAACACCATAACCTTGGCCTTTCGGGATGAAACGCCTATTGCGCAAGTCTACCGCCTTTCCTACCCTCCGGACCCAAATATGACAGACTCATTTTAGCGACAGGATTATTTTATCTACTTAGAGTTTTGTAGTTTTATAGTTAAGGTGTAAAACCTTTAGACAACATTTTGAAATAGGATAGGCAGGCAAACAAGTAGGTAAGCGAATATCATCTTGGTATGATATACTAGTCGTTTACAAACCTATCATGTGAACGAAAATTAGTATCTCCCGGGACCTGGGACCTGGAAAAGGTACCTAGTAGAAATTTGGGATTTTCCCTGTGGGTCAGGGTCCTCTGTGTAGAATAGACAATTTGTCTTTCTGCAAGGGCGCTCGTAATAAGGGAGCGTAGGTTACATGGGTCATTAAAACCAACAAGACCCACTGGGTGTAGAGTGCGGTAGATCCAGTGCCATATAATGACAAAACTATTTTCCGGATGGTAGGCTAACCGGTAGACTTGCAAAATAGGTCTGACATCCCGATTACAGGATAGCGACGCACCTATAATATCTATGATGTCTGTAGGTCACAATTTTTTCTTACCATTAGGAGAACCGCTTGCTTGTTCGCTGTCTAATGCCAATAGCCATACCACATTTTTTATAGGAGGCAAACAAGCAAACGATTATTTTAGTGGTAAGAAATATACGTCGGTTATGGACACTAAAATTGCGTTGTTTGTGTGATGGGTTCTTATGCCAGTTTGTACGTTATCCAAATATCCCACACTTCAAGCTGAAACTCAACACTTGCAGAACTGACTTTATAACGGTACGACAGCGTGCGGAGAAACTAAATAGAGTTATGGAATTTTCCCATTGAGTTAAAAAATGTTGAAGGTATTTATTAACGGTCAACATTAATAAATAATAACCTATCTAAGATAAGAGATCGTGACATTTTGGATCAGTTGCCAGGTAACTTCTGTTATTTTTTAACAACTAACAAAAGTATCTTAGCACCAAAACTCTAGAAGGCCTATATGTTTATCTGTATATAGGTTATTGATACTGGCCGTAAATCGACAATTTGAACCAGTTGAATCGCGGATCTCTGTCATCTAATAAAAATAATGATATATTTTTATCCATCGATCGCTAATTTGACTCAGTTGTCGCAGAATTTTACCATTTAGTTAAAAATATGTTAATGACATTTTTTAACCGATTAAAATTCTATTCGCTCGATAATATTAGATAGATAGTTTTCCCGCAACTATATTTTACAGTTAAAAAAAGTGTTAGAGGTATTTTTAGTGCTGATTTTACTGATCATATTAAAAAACCTAGCTTATTCAAACTAAGTTCGGGGTAAACGAGTTAAATTATCGTTTGTGATCCCGTTCATAAGCTTCTTTAAATACACCTTTGAAATTGACAAAATTCTTATTCTTATGCCCTGAGAAACCATTTTACTATCGTAAGTAAGTTTAATAAAAAAATATTCACAATAATCAAAATTTTTTTGACAATAAAATTGACACTCTTGACAATTAACTCAACGTCATTTTACGTTAATCGCGTTTAAATTCGACGGTTAAATCCAGCCCTATGTCTGGTTCCTATATTTAAGAAACGAGTCATTTTTCTAACGACACATTTTTCGTACAAATAGTAAAAAATCTAATGTTGGTTCGATATCGACTGTTAAACTTTTAAACTCGAAACATTTTGTATAACTATGAGCAACGCTTCGTCACTTTTAGGCAAACTATCAATGGTTATTGCAACGGATTTCGGTTCGTTGATTATAGCGACCAAGCTTATATCGGTCGAAATTAGATTGAATTGAAAATTTCAGCCAGTTGTCACAAAATTTAACTATCTAGTTAAAAAATGTTAAAGGTATTTTTTAATCGATCTAAGTTTGATTTCATCTCTAGTTGAAAATGTCAATGTTATTTTTATCGATCTCTTCTTATTCAGTGTCGCGGAAATTTAAAGAATAAACCTGACAACACTAGCTTTAATGTATTTGTAATTTAATAGCACCATAAATCTTCATAAACACTTGTCATCAATTTGACTTTCAGACAGACTTGAGACTTTGGACATTTTCTTTGATCATCAATATCGATCTGTCATTAAAGAATTGTAAAAGAGCTATATGTATGTAGAAGATGTCTAAAAACCTTTCTTTGGGTTTTGTCTGTTTGTTTGTTACCCAGTAAAGTTATCGATATTTTCGTTGTAATCGCTGAAAATTTACTTTGAGGCCATATACTTAAACTAGCTGTGCCCGCGACTTCGTCGGCGTGAAATAGTTATTTTGGACATCATTTAAAAGATAGACATATACTGTTGCGGACATTTTTTTAGATAATTTCAAGAGGAATAAATATTTCATGCATATATTTTTGGTATCTTGAACCGTTTTCGCAGTGCATGCAACGAAAGCCCTCAAGAGTCAAGCATGAATAATTTTCCCCGTTTTTTTAACATTTTCCGTTATAATAGTTGCAGCGTGATGTTATATAGTCTTCCTCAATAAATGGTCTATTCAATACAAAAAGATTTTTTCAATTCAAACCAGTAGTTCCTGAGATTAGCGCGTTCAAACAAACAAACTCTTCAGCTTTATATATTAGTATAGATTTTCCGTTATTTCTTCGCTCCTAATAGTTACAGCGTAATGTTATATAGTCTAAAGCCTTCCTAAATAAATGGTCTATTCAACACAAAAATAACTGTTCAATTCGAACCAGTAGTTCCTGAGATAAGCGCGTTCAAACAAACAAACTCTTCAGCTTTATATATTAGTATAGATTACTTAAAATAAATGTCATCATTTTTAATCTTGTCGCAGATGGAAACCCACTTGTAGAACCTCCTACCCCTGGAGAGAAGTCACAGATTTTACAAATAAAAAAAATAAAAAATACTTTTATTAAAATAACTGTTTTAATTTTTTATTATTAATAAAAAAAAAAACTTTTATAAATAAAAATGGTCCGAAACCGGAGGAACTGGAAGGCAATTAATGTGGAGAAAGCCAGGAAGGGCAGCTGACACTTGGAGTTCAATACTCTCTGCTAGACTCGCAAGGGACTTTGCATGAAAATATTTAATAAGTACGTCTCCCTTATTGCTGTCATAAATACGTTCGATACTGGTGGAATAAAAACGAATCATCTTATAGATAAAAATATCTCATATATAGTACAACCACAAACACCGCATTCAAGTGTTTGTGGTCGCCATCGATATATACGTACATTAATTAAAAAGGCTCTACCGGTTGAGATGAAATTTTATAAAAAAATAGATGATAAATTTATGATGCTTCAAACAGACACACACAGACACGTCCAACTTATAAGCTTCCATCGAAGGTTAAAAACATAAAAATAAGCAAGTTTTATTTGAACCAAATAAAAAGGGCTCAACATTTGTAAGTGTTCATTAAAAATCTGTTACATTCTGCTCAAATTACAGTACTCACAGTAAAAAATACATGAAGTAGCCCTTAGAGTATATCCTACCTGCAATCAAACTGTCACATCTTGCTTTTTCATGCATCTACGGCCTCTTGTACCGTCTGACGAGCACTTAGCATGTTCGGCCGGCCGAAACGCGATCGCGCATATCGTAGTTGCCTGTCTAGTGTCTAGACGCCGGAGGCTGCCTGTCTGCCCTGCTCATAGTCTGATGGTCCATTCAAAACTACCAATTACCAACCAGCATACACCATTGTTTGAGGTGGATACCGATCTGTGAATCATAACTGAATTTGAGCCTAGTGTTTGTTTCTATGTAATTTTAGTTCAGAGTTTATTAGAGTAGAAATTATTGATTATTAATTTATTTCAATGTTTTAGACTATGCTTTTTGTATGTTTGTACTATAATTACATATTTCTTTTGCGTAATGTTTAGTAAATTATAAAATATATATTTCCTACACATTACGTTTTTTACCTAAGTCGACCTTTTTTTTATAACATTACTGACGCTGTTTTGAATTGCTTTTTCATTTTATTTTTAATTTAATCTACAGTTTGTACAGATAGATATGGAATGTATAGTTCAAGATATTGTTTTCTGTAAAACACAAGCGAATATTTGTAAAAAAATGGCCAATACATACGTAATGTGTAGTTTGTGGTAAAAAAAGTTAATTAAATAGCTAAAAGTAAAAGTAAAAATATTTACCATGTCCTCATAAAATATTAACAAAAAGTTTAAAATTTAAAAACTTAGCTTTGGAGTATGTAAAAGGCAATCTAAAAATAGCAGAAAAAATATAAATAAAATGCGATTTAAATTTGTCACACATATAGGTGTACAACAAATCAATAAAGAGGTCATTTGCTTGCTATTCTAAGAAGTATTTTGCTTTAGTATTCCTCAACGGGTTTTCAAACGGCTTCCGTGCTACGCAATTTGATATTTAGCACTGTTGAGATTAGAGGCAATGTTGCCATCACTGTGTAACAAGAAGTGGACATTTAAAAACCTTTCAAAAAAGTTAAGTTTCTTAACTTTTAAAAGTGTTTCAAAAGTCTCAAAAATAAGTTAAATATTTTTGCGCCCAAAAAAAACTAGAAAATTATCAAAAAATTTCACTTATTCTTTTTCAGAAATATAAAAAACTCAAGCAAGCAAATACTTGCTTGTTTATTTTTGAAGAGTTACTTTTAGGAATACTTTTAGGGTACTTTAAGGGATCCACCACCTTACCTATTCCTGTCGTCATAATGACAATATCATGTCCCGGTCTGGAGGTTAGAGTAGCAGCTAGGTACCTGCTACTCTATTTGCTCTACTTGCACAATTGGCCCCGGCAACAGAAAAGTGACGCATCTACAACATTGAAGGTGTCTATAGGCTGAGATTATCTCTTATCTATCTTATCAGGGGACTAGCATGCTTGTTCGCTGTCTTTTACCACAAAAAAATATATATTTATTGCATTGAACAGGGCGCACTATTAATCAAATCATATCTTTTCTCTTTATATCACACCAGATCATGTTAATTATTAATATAAAAGTATCTTCACGCCCATATCCCCGAAGACGTAGGCAGAGGCACAACCAGGGCACCCACGACTAGCCGAAGACACTAAGTCGCACAATGTGATAGGTGGCAAGCCTATCGCCAACCGGGCACATTTCCAATCCCGACCAACATTTTTTTTTATTAGATATCAATAGATCGTTTTGATTTAAAATTGACAAGACGTATGTTTTATATTTTCTTAGTAACATTTTTAACTTACTCCTAAAAATGGAGGAGGTTGTCAATTTGACTATATGTTTTTTTTTATATTTTTTTGTATGTTTGTTATCCCACTACTCCGTCAGTAGTCAACCGATTTTGATGATTCCTTTTAAAAAAGATAGGTTTTCATTCCGAGGTGGTTTCTTTTTAATATTATCATGATCGGACTAGTGGTTTTGAATTATACTTAATAATGCATATATTGACGACCACATTAATAATGACATGATTATGAATTATAAGAGAAAATCTGTGACCCAAAAACTACTAGCAGAATGTTGATTTAATTTAGGTGGGTCCATTACGGAACCATTTGCTATCTTCCGAAAAAAGAAATATCAAACCGCGACATGACATCTAATGAAAAAGTTGGAGCCGGTTTTTTCAGTTTTTTCTTGATCTTAACAACATACAAAAAGTAAATTGTAGTTAAATTAGGTAATAAGATAAGTTTATTTAGGATTTGAATTTTTTGTTGTTGTAAAAGTCGCCAAAACTGCCGAAAAAGGTTTTAATTTAGCAACATTTGAGAGGTGCGCCGTGTAAACTGACCCGAGAAGCCAGACAGTCATCAATCGGATTCGAGAAAAACAAGCAGACGTGGAGGCGGCAAAAACTAGCTCAGACACGGATGTTCACGCAGCGTAAAAACTAGTTGCATACACACACCCGTCGCGCACACCCGTAGTCTTTTTCTGAGCACGCACTGCACTGTTATTTTAATTTATATGCATGTAGAAATAAATAGCGAATTCAAGTTTTGACTGTTCCGAAAAAGTTTTGTAGTAGTACTAGCAGGAAATTTCTTATTAAAATAAACTCGACACGTAACAATACCTTTTTTGAATCCTTATAAGGAGTTTCCTGATTTGATATTCATGTAGCAGTAACAAAAAAATATTCTACGCAATGGTATTTTACAATCAATTTTTGTAAACGACACTTATTGTAACTTGGGCGGTTAAGACAAAGTTCATAATAAGATCAATTAAATCATTCGAGTGGATTGAGAGGCTTTTTTTTGAATGGCTTATGTGTTGCTAGCCTCGTGGTTTTAACAACTTCGCTGTATTATGAGGTGTTTCAGATTCCTACATACAAAGACACGTGCCAATTATGCAAATTCGACACAATTGCAAAACGTATAGTACTTCTATATAAATTATTAATTATGCGCTTCGGCTTTACACTTTTTACTCTTTTTACCCTTTATACTTTTATCTTTAAATTGGCTGACCTAATCTAGATTTAAGCGAAATGATTAATTACGTAATAACAACTATATATTGTATAGATATCTTTAAAACACCTTCGGATTTCCGAAGCTTGACGAATATAGCCGAAGCGCATAATTTAAATAGTACTACTTAAACGTCTTAAATCTTAACCCCCGATGGAAAGAGAAGGTTGTTTAATATTGACGTATGTGTGTATGTCTGATTGTGGCATTTTAACTTTTAAACGAATAGACTAATTTTGATTCAGATTTTTTTGATTAGAAAGCAGATATTCTTAGCTTTATTGTGGATAATGACATTGATAGGATTTTTATATTGTGTAACAATATGTATACCTTGGCTGATTGACAGTCCTGACCCTATCTACAATAAAGTAATTATTACAATAAATTAAAAAAAAGTATATTCACGCTATGGCGAGACCCTGAAGAGGTAGGCAGAAGCACAACCAGGGCATCCACGACTAGCACGACTTAGTGAAGTCTCACAATGTGATAGGAGGCTAGCCTATCATTAACCAGGCACGTATCCAATCCTGAGCAACGTTATTTTTATTTGTTGCCTGATACGGGGATCGAATCAGGAACTGGCCTGATCACATTGGCGATTAAACAAATAGATTTTTATGTTTAACATTGTTGTCTTTTTTATTTCGTGACACAGTTTACATAATTACCACATCCATAAATAATTTATAATTACAATAGTTCGGGTTTTTTATATTCGAGCCTTTATTAGAGGAGTTTTCCCGCTGAGGGACGGCGCCAACTTTGTCCTTCATGTATCATTAGGTACATTGGAGTTTATTTTATTACAAATAATAATGATATGATAATAACATTAATCAAACATGTTTATTAATATATTCCAAATTAACAAATAAATTGTACACATTTTTGTGTTTTAAGTTCTTTGGACCTAGGTTTTCAAAATTTTAGCGAAGTAAGTAAGTAAGTAAGTCTTCGATTTCAATATCTAAGTTATTTACGTAAACAAAAAATGAGTTTTGTCCTGGATTTCGCTGGGACTCTATTATCAGATCCAGAATTGGAGGCAATGTGACCTCCGTGGAAATACGCTCTTTGAATTACAAAAAAATAATTTTAGTGTAGGAATAGTTTTTAATTACGTGAACTACAATGGCGGATAAAAAAGGACAAGGAGAAAGGGAAAGGAGTCCCTAAAAATTGGGACTGGGAACTAAGGAAGCGAAGGAAAAACTGGAAGAAGAGTTGGTCATTTGCGCCAATTGAAGGAGGAGAGCAGGAAGTGACAGGAGGACCAGGAGTACAGGCGGCAAAGGACTGGGGACATGGCGGAGTCTGAGATGGAGATCGGGGAGGATGCTTTTAGGCCAAGGATTTCACTGGCGAGGACGCCACCGGGAAGATTCAGTCCTGCACCTCAGAGTTAATAAGAGGAGTTGACGAGCAGTTAGTGCTAGCTGAAAGTGAAGGCAAATGGAAAATTGAAAGGTCCAAACGCCCCTTGACTTCTCCTGAAGAGGTGCAGGTACCATCTAGGAGTCGCTTGAGGAGGACTACCGCTACTGAGGAGGTGCTCCCCGTTAGCATATAACTTTCGACAATTAATAAAATATCACTTATCTAATACGCATTACAGTTGACAAAGTTATAGGTACTATTATCATTACACATCATCATCAGCCGGAGGACGTCCATTGCTGGACATAGGCCTCCCCCAAAGAATGCCACAAGTCACGGTCGCCAGCCGCTTGCATCCAGCGGCTCCCCGCGACTTTGACCAGATCGTCAGTCCACCAGGTGGGAGGTCGTCCAACACTACGTCCTCCGGTGCGGGGTCGCCACTCCAGAACCTTTCTTCCCCAACGGTTGTCGGTTCTTCGAGCAATGTGGCCTGCCCATTCCTACTTCAGCTTGCTAACTCTCTGAACTATGTCGGTTACTCTCGTTCTCTTGCGGGTCATCGAATTACGGATCATATCTCGCAGAGAAACACCGAGCATAGCTCTCTCCACAGCACGCTGATCGACTCTGAGCTTATTTAAGAGGCCCACATTTAACGGCCAAGTCTCAGTTCCATATGTCATCACTGGTAACACACACTGGTCGCACACTGGTTACACATAATAAGCTCAAATAAAGCTCGCTGTCACGGTCGCCATGTAGGGATGGCGTTAAAAGTGATAACTTCTCAACGCCAACTTACCTATATATACCTATCACGATAGGTACCTCAATTTATCCACAAAAACAACAACTCTTAATGTGTGTAATCATTCAAAGAACACACACGTATATTCTAATTATATTATATTTAAACTAAAATGTAAAACAAAAATATATTAAAATGTTTCCCTTATGTGTTAACAATATTAATATTATAATCGTCATTTTATTTGAACATTCTATTTTATTTGCAATGTTTGCAATATTACTTTAATACACAATTTAACATATATAAAAATTTGATAGTAGAACATATAACCTCCTTCTTTTTTTTCGAATTGATGACTAAAATATACCTAATCTAAAATAACTTCTATGAAAAAAACATATTAAGATATTTCCTTTAATGAGAAATTGGGTAATTGGGTTATAAATTATTAGTCTAGGTACAATAATCGTAGAGGTACCTGCCTGTTAAGTTTCTTCACCGTCGCTCACAGCCGTCGCTGGTTACGTAGATGCGGGATCTAAATATATTTATATTTTTTAAATAGACAGAATTAACGGTCTTCGAAAAAAGGAGGAGGCTATATGTTCGACTCTTATATTTTTAACCGACTCAAAAAAAGAGGAGGTTCTTAATTCGATTGTATGTTTGTTAATAGCCAACCGATACTGACGGTTCTTCTTTAGAAAGAGAAGGTACAATTCCGAGGCAGTGACATATTAGTTCTGTCTCGATCTAACTAGTGGTTTTTGAGTTATACTTAATAGAGCATATCTTGACGACCTACCCGAATATGAATGATAAGTGAAAACTATTATATACTCAAAAACTATTGGCACGATATTGATAAAATTCATATGGGACTATTTCTGAAACATTTGCTATCTTTCGAAAAATGTATGCATTATTAAATATAATTCAAAAACCATTTCGGAAACATTTTGTCTTCTTTCGAAAAAAAATTATCAAATCGCGACGTGGTACCCAATGAAGTAGTTGAAGTCGATTTTTGCAGTTTTACTGCGCTTAATTATCTATGTGTCATTTTTATTTTATTTGAAAGAGCGTACTATCAAGGTGGCCCCATTGCCACAGAGTCTGGTAACGTTATGAAAATACTTTTTCTTTTTATATGATGTTACTTAACTACGTGTGGAGACATAAAAAAAAAGTTTAATTTGATAAAAATTGTGTTTTGTCGGCCATTTTGTTTTTTCTCTGGAGTCTGGACTCAATAGACTAGTCTGACCAACTGGCAACCCTAGGCAAAACTGTAGAAGATATAGGTAAATTGGCTGAAAAATTGGAGATAAAATAATTTTAATCAGTTTTAAATATGGGTTTGCATAAAAAAACGTTTCTATTAATTATAGTATCATAAGTATCTATTTAATTTTTCATTTACATTAAGATATATTTCATTCATAGTTAACAAAAAAAAACTTTTTTCTGTTGTATAAATAATAATGTGTTGTATTTAATACTTACCTATAAGTATTTATATATGCAATACAATGTTAAAAAAAAAAAAATATTACCAGGTTTTGATTTTAAATCTAGGCTGTTTAGTCATACAGTTTATTGTTAAATTTACTTTACAGTTAGTTAAAAATACACATAACATTTAATGATATTATATTTAATTTCTTAGGAAAAACGTTGCAGATGAATTGCAAGGATGAAGTCACCAAAGTTAAATTTTATTTTTTTGCTCGTGTCTGAGAGGAATAACCCAGTTTTTGTTGGTTTCATATGTCATGGTATGTGCGCTTTGATTATTTTATGATCATAATCGCTATTAAATTATGCCAGAATCTATTTTGTCTATTTAGTACAATCCCAAAAATTTCAATGGCTAAAAATTACAAAAAAAACACTAATTAATGTACCTACTTGCTGGCCCGACTCACTTAGCTATGAATGTTGAATTTGAATGTCAATCAACTGACAGTTTTGTTTTACGTTAAGTATTGTTAACTTTCTGATACTAAAAACTAACATTTTTTTCGTTTAACTAGCCTTCAACTAGCAATAACTAACATAACAGAAAAAAATTAATATTGAGGAGTGCACTGACATTTATTCTATACTAGCTGTTGCCTGCGGCTTCGCTCGCATTTTCACAGGAATCCGTTGTGTGATCGGGATTAAAGTAGCCTATTTGTTAAACCGGGTTTCAATCTATCTGTGTTCCAAATTTCAGACAAACCCGTTCAGTCATTCGAGCGGGAAAGTGTAATAAATATCCAAGCATACATACTTAGAAACTTTCGCATTTATAATAATTAGTAGGACTACCTATTGCTCGCCCTGCATAGTGAATTTTCAAATCTTAATTTTTTACACGTGTAAACATTTATTCTGCTAGTGCTAAGACTGATCCAGAAACCAAATGTATTTAAAATCGGTCCAGCAATATCCAGTAATAAGTGACGTAACCTGACTTTGTTTTATATTAGATAAAAATAAAGAGTGATTATGAATAAATAACTAATTTAGATTTAATTATTTACTGTTATATTTAATGGCTATATTGGCGAAGGGAAGTGGTGTTTGATAACATAATCGCCCACTAATGGAATGATCTAGAAATACAAATGCTGATTTTTTCCCTTAGGGCAACCATATTAGTCAAGTAGAAATTTGCTTCAAATTTTACATCAATTTTAACAAATTATAATTAGTCACCAGTCATAACTGTCGTCAGTTAGTCATGTCAGGCTCTTGTGTAAAGCGATGGCCTCATTACCCAAGCTCATATAATGAGGTTTGGCGGCAACGAGGAAATACACGATACGCTAATTTCTACCTGATTATTTCATTTCTGCACTTTCACTGAACGAAATTGTACAAAATGCCACCAAAATTGACTTATTTCACTCAATATCAACACGAAATTCAATAATTATGAAAAAACTTCGACCATCTTTTCTCTCGATGGCGCTAAAACCAAGTCAATATCTTTCCATTCGTATCGCCGAAAAGTTAGACAGAAGACAAGAGCAGCCACGAGTGAGGTGATGGTATTACTTAGTGCTACATAGTGATAGGTTGCAAACCTACTGGGCACTTGTCCAAAATCGAGCAAACGTGATTTAATTAGAAAAATAAAAAAAAAACATATGTTTGAGTTGTCCAACCCTGGAATCGAGTGCGAGTTTCGTAGTCAATGCCCACGCTGGCCCACTAGACCACAGAAGCGATCTCTCGAACCTTGAAAGTAAACTTCTCAAGTTATAATATACTATTAAAATATATTAATAATATTTTTTCCCAAGACTTCATTTTCTACGCAATAGCTATGTCGGATAGCACTTTTGTATTTTTGAGTTGTTATTTTTGCAATACTAGTGTACAAAATACTGTTGTTTATAAAGGGGCTAATTTATGACATTTTTGTAAACAACGTACAAAAAAAGTATCTCAATGCCCATATCCCCGAAGATGTAGGCAGAGGCACAACCAGGGCACCCACGACTAGCCGAAGACACTAAGTCCCACAACGTGATAGGTGGCAAGCCTATCGCCAACCGGGCACATATCCAAACCCGAGCAACGTTTTTTTTTATTGGAAAATTGGAAAAACTAAATATTCTTTTTGTTTTCCGATCCGGGAATCGAACCCGGGACCTTATGCATTCAAATCCAAAGACCTGGACCGCTAGACCACAGAGAGAGGAAACGTTTTAATTTAAACTCTGTTCTTTTTTTTATCGGTCCAGCCGTGAAGTTGTAACCGACACACAGATAGACTTTCGCATTTATAACAAATTTATGGATTAGTATGGAAGTCTTGTTTTGATTTCTCCCCGTGTTGCTCCGGGCTCCTTTGTAGAATAGACCATCTGCCTTCCTGTACCAGGCAGCTCGTAAAAGGCGAGCATAGACTTGCCGTTACTAACACCTTGACATCTGACTGGGTTTTCGCAACGACTTACATGGATTGGTACCACCGCCTTACCTATTCCTGCCGCCATAACGTCATGACGTGTTCCAGTTTCGGAGGGAAAGGTAACCGGTAAACTTACTTTTGCTCGAGGCTTAACATCCCAACCAACGATTGGCAACGCACCATTACCACCTTTGGTGTCTCTAGGCGGCGGGAATTTCTTACCATCAGGAAATCCGTCTGCTGGTTTGCCTTCCAATGTCATAAAGTTTTTTTTTTTCATAAAAACTTTCTTCCTCTGTTAAAGTCTTTGCGAGATTAATTTTTAAAAAGTAGCCTAGGTATAAAGTCGAATCTTTATGTTCGTATCAAATTTTATCAAAATCGGTTTAGTGGTGAAAGACAGACAAATAGACTTTTGACATCGCATCGCTATCGCATCGTTATCCATTGCATAGAAAAGAGCTCAGGCAAAGTTAAAATCGCAAACTAAACTATAAGTTCCTAAGACTAATTACTCAACCTTGTGTATATTACTGCCTGGGAAAGGAAATTCCTACGGCAGTTGGAAAGTATTTGCAAGAAAGAAAGTTATGCATACCTTATCTGATTGAGATAGCAATGTAAATAGCCAGCAGGCCAGCCGTTTGTGTATCCTCTGATGTCATTACTCATTAACTATGTTATTTTACTATTTAACTAAGCTGTAGGATGGTTATTTTTGTATGACATTGGAAAGCAAACAAGCTTACGGATTTCCTGATGGTAAGAAATTCACGCCGCATAGAGACACCAAAGTTGGTAATGGTGTGTTGCCGAGTCCGAGATGTTAGGCCTCGAGCAAAAGTAAGTTTACCGGGTATCTTATCCTCCGGACTGGAACACGTCAACGTCAAGTACTGACGTTATGACGGCAGAAATAGGTAAGGCAGTGGTACCAATCCGGACAAGTCGCTTTAAAACTCTACCACCTAGCCAGACGTAACGGTGATAGTGACGTTAGCCTAAGCTCGTGTCCTAGCAGGAAGGCAGATGGTCTATTCTGTAAGGAGCCCGGACCAACACTGTTAAAGAGTAATCGAATGTATAAGGACTGATTTCACCGATCATACTCTAAACCGAGTTTAGTAAAATTATTTCCAGTGTAAATGAGTACAATTATTATCGGTTGTGTTTCCGTTCATAAGTTCATAATTTACTGCAATTAAAATTAAAATTAAAAAAAGGCGATTGTCTGTAAAGTCGGCTTACCGACACTCGTTGAACGTGACGTCATAAGCACGGAGGCCGATTGTGCCTCTTTGTCGCTCGTTCCGCGCTCTCGCTTAAATCCCTAAATGGAACGCCTCAGAGCGAGGTAACGCCGCATGAGTCATGTTTTTTGGTGCGTGCAGCCGGCTCCATCGAATTGTAAGACGTTCTCACGTCAAAAATCCTATTTTCTTATCAAATAATCAATCAACGTAGGTACACTTGTACACTTGTCGACGTCAAAACATAACATAACTTTACAGAAAACTATACGAAAAATAATATAATACACACTTATTCTTCTGTCGCGTAAAACCACTAGAAGAACTTCACAATTGCATTAAATGCTTGCTTAATATCTACTTACCATTTAAAACAGTTTAATAATAAAATATCTGATTTTGTTTTCAATAATCAAAATTGTTTCATTATCAAAAATCAACCCTTCTTTCATTATCAAGCAAAGATTAATTATTTCCTTTTTCGGTTATTCGTGATGCCGAGAAAGGAATGAGGAAAAAAGAAAAAACAAATCAAAATCTGTTCGAAAGTGGCTGAGTAAGCGCGTGAAAAGCATATAAAAACATACAGCCATCATAATTTTTGGAGCCGGTCAAAAATAGCAAGAAAAACTGTTTCCTGGCGTTTAAGATATTACAGAGAAAAAGTTGGAGCCTCAAACCTGAAACAATTTTTGTCATAAGTCTCATTTAGATGCATTTTATCATTTGGACCGAAAAAAATGTACTTTGATCAGGTAATGACCGTCTCGTTGGACGAGATATAATATTGTTTACATAAAATTCACGATGCTCGGGTTCGATTTCGACAGATGCAGGTATTGCTATATTTGGACTGCAAAAAAAGGAGCTACGGAATTCAATTGTATGTTTCTTAGCTTTTTGTATGTTTGTTACACGATATTTTGGCCAACTAGCGTACATACCTATAGGGCTGCATCTTGATTTCATACAAATTGAGGTTAGAAACTGATAGAAAATGACAAGCCCGCTGAGTTTCTTTCGCCGGATATTCTCAGTGAGTGGCCGCGTTCCGATCCGGTGGTAGTTTTTAGAATTATATAGACGCGTTACAAGAATCTTTATATAGATCTACGTAATAAAAGCTATTTTGAATTTGAATTTGAATTTGAATTTGATACGTCACTTTAGGTACCCTTGAATACAATACTAGTGGATTTTTTACATTTTGTTCCAAAAAATGTATCCGATTAAATAATTTATTGTTTAATATTAACGAAATGTTAATAATTCGCTAGTTTTGTATTCAAGTGTACTTAAAGTGACGAATCTGATTCCAATCATCATTAATTCTAGATTCAAGAGTAGGCCTGCTGATCACCCGCGAGGCTCGAGATTTATTCTCGATAGGAACATATGTGTGAGAGATGAACACAGTGTTAACTCGCTTACTTTGGGGTTAGATTTAAAAAAAAAGCATCTTCAATTAATATCCGCATCATAATACACATATATTTTACTTACTTATAGTTTAGGTTCTTTTAATCTTAGACGAATCTTCGTTAAGTGACTGGTTAACGTCAAATTCTTAGTTAATAAATAGTATTGTTAACTTGCAAGTTGTAATAACCCGTCCTCAAACGATCAGCGTCAAATAGTCTCAATTGCAAACAACATGACTCGTCGATTGGACGATGTAGACGATGAGAACATTAAACTGTGTTGAAGTGTTAATAGTCGTCACTTTGTTCAAATTTATTTTTACGATGTGTAAAAATTTAGATGTCATATAAATTATAATTGGTTCGTTCTTCAGAATACAGATAATAAACTGATATTTGCTGTGAAATGTTTTAAATAAACGGCCTGAGGCCTAAGTCTGTTTATTTAAAATGCGTATTCACTACTTTAGGCTTTAGTCATGAGTCTAACATTGTTAAAATGTTGTAGTTTAGCAGAATTGGGCCCCCAGTCATAAGCTTATATATATAATCCATTTACTCGTCAACATGGCTAATGCGATTTTAATGCGTTTTGGCATAGAAATAGATTAGATCTTGCAAATGGTCACTTATATAGATATCTCACTGTGGTAAGAAAGTGGGAGATGCAACAAGAGGTTTCTGAGATAAGCGTAATGTGTTTTTCATATTTACATTGAAAACATCATTATCATGCCTTTGAAACAAACCGTATCTTTGGTGCATATTCTCTAAAACAATTAGCTGTATTTAAATTTTTTGTACCATCGCACAGATGAAACAAAAATTGAAATCGGTTTTTTGCAGTTTTGCTACGTTTAAATTAAATATTATATCTTCATGCCAATTTGCGTGATAGGTAGAAAGGATCGAGAGCCAAGTGTTGCTATCCTTGCAGGCCTTGCTATCTTTTCCCTCGGTAATATTGAACTCGGCAATTATCCAATCTCGGGAGATGTCGTTTTTATAAGAAAATCGAAAAGCACGTTTAAAGTAGCTTGAACTGAGAATCGAACCAATGACCTTACGTACTACCAATCTAAGACCACTACACCACAGATACGATGATTCATTAAATTGCGTGAATAAAAAAAATATAATTTCAAAGAAGTAAAGAATGATGAAGCAGATTCAAGTCACAAATAATAATTATATACCGACGATCATAATATCATTATTATTATTTTTTTATTAACTTATGAATCATTATTCATAACACCAAATTACTAATCTTTGATGGTACATATGGTTTACTTTGTATGAAAGTCAGTTTTGTGGTTAATCGTATGATTTTTCCGGTAGGTAATGGTTTGACCGGGTAGAATACAAGATGTATCTATGTCTATCCTGATATATAGATATAACTATTAGTATTGAAGAAAGACAAGCCTGCTGAGTTTCTTTTGCCGGATCTTCTCGTTGTGTAGCCGCGATTTCGATCCGGTGGTAATTTATACTTTTAAAAATTTCGACGCACACAAGTACAAGATTCTGATTTTAATAAAACTATAGCCATATACATAATCACATGTATGTACATATACTATTTACATGTAAACATAGACCAAAGTACTCCAATGTTCAACCTGGTATTACACACTTTATTACAATGTGATACAATTTTTTAAGATATTGGAAGGCAAACAAGCAGTCGAATTTTCTGGTGATAAGAAACTCATGCTGCTTAAAGACACCAAAGGCGGTAACGGTGCGTTGCTAGCATCCCAGTATTAGGCCATCAGCAAAAGTAAGTTAAGGTAGCCGCCCTTTTTGAGGATTTTTTTTTGAGAAAGGCAACTAACTTTAAACTTAGTCAAGTTGACTGATTTTAAGATGATAAAAAGTCGTAGGACATATAGACACCGTAGGATATAATGGTGCTTTGCGAAATAATTTTTCATACCTCTAAAATTTTCTGTAATGTGGATCAATTCATTTTAACGATTAGGTATGTCTGTCTTTGTATTTCTGAGGATTAATTAATAATAATTCTCACGTTTATATTTATTTCTGTATTTCTAAAGATAAATTATTCTCATGATTATTATCTACTTGTGTAATTCTAAGAATAAATTTATTTCATGATTGTCTTTTTGCATATAAGTGGAGGAAAACATGCAAGTGGTTTACCTGATAGAAAGTGATCACCGCTGCCCACGGACATCCGCAACATCAGGAACATGATGCGTTGCCATCTTTTAAAGAATGAGTAAGCTCTTTTCTTGGAGGTGTCTTAGTAATACTCATTTGGAAATACAGCCCTGGGTTACTGATTCTACAAAGGTGATGTGCTTGGTAAGAAATATCTGTGGAATCGCACAGAGGTTCTCACGCATCAAGATGATGGGTATGATACGTTATACTCTGACGCAATGTCCGAAGGTGAAACTCACTGGAATCAAACCAACCACCTCCTCAGAGTATTCACCTTGATAGATGCGGTAGAAAACATTATTTCTGTGTTTCTGTGAATAAATTATTCTCTCGATTCTTATGTATTTCTCTATTTCTGAGAAACTCTTGATTATTGTCTATTCAATAATAATCAAGAGATTATGTGTTTCTATAAATTAATTATTCTCTCGGTTCTTATCTATTTCTGTGTTTCTATGAATAAACTATTCTCTAGACCAGAAGTTCCCAAACTTATTACATGTAACGCCCACTTTGAAAGTCAGTTGTTTTGTAGCGCCCCCCCCTCGTTTTTTTCTTGTCAATAACCTCAATAACATATTTGTTGCGCCTAGTTTAAAAAAAAAACATTTTTTTCAAGATTTATACCGCCCCCCTCTAGGCTTCCAGCGCCCACAAGGGGGCGTTATCGCCCACTTTGGGAAAGGCTGCTCTAGACTATTATCTATTTCTCTGTTTCTATGAATAGATTAGTCTCTAGACTATTATCTATTTCTGTGTTTCTATTAATAAATTATTCTCTCAATTATTTTCTATTTCTGTGTTTTATGAATAAATTAATTTCTCGATTTGTTATCTATTTCTGAGATCATAATTACATGATTATCTGTATTTCTAACAGTGAATTATTCATATGGTTATGTCTGCTTCTACATTCAAAATACAAAATATTGCTATGTTTATGTCTATGTCTAACACAAGAACCCATCAGTCTCACCGGTGTTCACAGAAGAGAAATTTTGTAAATACGATCCATTGACGTATTTCCCCGATCTGTGGTTCACGGAACGGGACAATACTGAATAGATGCGACCGTCTCGATCGACTCATTCATACCGAAACACGTGGATAGTATACTTCTAATGAATTTCTGGCGCAGGCTGAAATTAACAACTAAATACGACACTAGTTTTTTTTGGATTATCGTGTATATTGTAGAATAGGGATCTACCTGAGAGAGGTCCATGCTAAACTGAAAGAATTGCGAAATATTAAAATGTAGGTTTTAAGTATAAAAGGAAATATTTTTGTCATAGTTGCATGTTAAACTAGTTAAAAATCTGTATAGTTTTATATACTCTCAAAGTAAAAAAAAAACAAGAAAAAATTATGTTAATAATAAAATAGAAATATAATCATACAATTTACTGAGTATATAATATAATATAATTTAATAAACTGAGTAAATGGCTATTTTTATATTTAATCAACAATAATTAATAACCCCAAAGCAAGCAAACTATATGCCCGTGCTGTGGGTGTTAGTCAATGACAATGACAAATGAAAATACATAGAAATATTTGAAAATATACCAGAACAAATTAAATAAACACCCAGACCCGGAAATACAGACATCTAAATATTCGTCACACAAATGGATATTTACCTCGATTTCTCTGGGATACCGTCATCAGATCCAGACACGGTGGCAAATGGACCACTCGGAAGTAGGCTATTTTAAATAAAAAAATAATTTAAAAATTGGTTTAGGAAATACGGAGAAATCGATTAAATAAATACTATGGCCAACCAAGCCAACCAAGCACTCATCCTAGGTAAGGTCGTTGAAAAAAAATAATATTTTGAAATGCCACCCCAAAAAAATACTTTTGCTTGAGGCCTAGCATCCCGGCCTCAGGTTGGCAACGCACCATTACCACCTTTGGTGTCTCTAGGCGGCGTGAATTTCTTACCATCAGGAAATCCGTCTGCTCGGTTGCCTTCCAATATCATAAAAAGAAAAAAAATCGGACTTGTTGCCTCATGTTATAGTCAACGCTAACACCGGATCACTAACGGCCAACATTAATAATCAATCCTAATCCAAAACTTGCTGTCCAAGATTGATATTTTGATCCATTTTTATGTTATCGCTTGCCAGTAACATATCTGTGGACAGGATAGATATGGCAATTAGGTATGGGATAGGCCGCCGGATACGCAGCTATCTAAATTGCTTAAAATCCATTAGATTGAGATACATTATTAACATTGGCCGTAAACCACAAAGGCGATTTTAAGATATACTTGTAGTGAAATAACCACTTACACGCTTAAGCAATGTATCAACAAACTATAACGGTAGAAACCCTATAATTTTCTTATTGAAAAGCAATAATCGATAGTAATAAAGCAAGATTATTCATAATTGTACTTAATAAGGGGGGTTATGTAAAGATTCGCATTAAATGAATTACATTCGATTAGTTAGTGTCTAGCCGTAGGCGAATACAATAATAGAATTTTATATTTTAACTCAGAATGCAAAAAGTCACCTAACGTGTTGTAACGTAATGATTCGCATCTGTGGTCTAGTGGTTCAGTTGTTGGACTTGACTGCATGAGGTTCTGGGTTCGATTCCCGGGTCGGGCAACAAAACGAAAATTTGTTTTTTCCAATTTTCTAATAAAAAATATTGCTCGGGATTGGATATGTGCCCGGTTAGCGATAGACTTGCCACCTATCACATTGTGGGACTTTTAGTGTCTTCGGCTAGTCGTGGGTGCTCTGGATGTGCCTCTGCCTACTTCTTCGGGGATATGAGCGTGAAGATACTTACTTACTTACTAAAGTAATGGTTAGGTCTTGTCGACTCGTTTACGGTACGGTGATCGCTACTATCATATTCCGTTCTTGAAATAAACTTGCTTAGAATCCCCGGACAGATATGGATCAGTAGGTATTATCTGTGCCTCTAGACGGTTGTCTCTGATTATCAGGAAAAGGAGCTATTGCTATGTTGCCTTATAGCATAAGTCACTAAATTCTAGGAGTTCCTACGGTCTCCATCCCCATGCTTTAATAATTTTACATCATGATACGATTTACTTATGCTTGCGAAATTTCAGTTTAATTGTTAAACGGGAAGTGGATTACTGGATTTCGATGTGGATTTTGTTTGAAAGCTGATGTAATTGAGATAGTACCTTCTAGCTATATTTTTGTTATTGTTTTTTTATTTTTATATTTAATTCACGATCAGTTAATCAGTTAACGTGAGTGGTAGTCTGAGTTTATATATTATGCTTAAATGCAAAAGCGTGTTTGTTTCTTCCGAACCATGTACAAATATAAATACAAATGTGGTATAATTTGTGTATGTATAAATCGCTAGAATGCCGGAAGGCTATAAACTAGCCTATTCTACATTGACTATTTTTTTATCCTGAAATCTGAACACGCTCCTGAGAGCGGCATCTTAGAATATAATAGAATAGAATAACTCTTTCTTGTGCACCTAATACATTAAAAATAATTACACTAAAAATAAAACTTAAAAACTAAGTCATACATAAAGGCGGCCTTATGCCCAAAACAGCGAACTCTTCCAGGCAACCTTATCATGTGGAAATACAATCAAAGAAATGTTGTATGATAATGCTCTCAACATAAGAAAAAGAAATATAACATTTTTATACCTATGAAAAAAATGAACAAGTGTACTTTAACCAAGTCACATTGAATGTAGAAACTTCAACTATCTGTATAGTTATAATAATTATTACAAAACATTTTTTTCATTTTAAGGAAATAGTCGACAGGTATTTATTAGAAAAATAATATGATAAAAACAAACTTCATCGATAAGAGTAAAAAATAACCAGTAGCTCCCAAGTCTCAGCAATGAATTATAAATTGGGCTATAGATTGTATCATCAATTAAAATTGCCCATAACTCATGCTACCTGTATATTTCGCGTCGAAATAACACATTTGCTATGTTATTATTTCGCCCATAAATTTTGTGATAGCATTTTTTTATTTCTTACAAATACTGACCGGTCTATTTGTCCATTAAAGATGTTATCAAAAACGAATTATTTTTGCCTTTTTATAAAATCGTTAGATGTACTTGGCCACATAATGAAAAACAATTGCTAATTGAAGAAGGGTAAGAGTAGACTCCTAGGTTTAATGCTCTCTTAAGAAAATAATATGAATTTAATATAAAAAATAATAAATTTATTTTAGTGTGAGACCTCCAGTAGCAAGCTCGCCCTGATTGGTGTCACCTTCCTTTCTTAATTTTTCCACTAGATAACGTCATTCCCGTGTTTCGGTTGGGAGATTAAGGTAAATGTCAAACTTAGCCAGACACTTGACATTTCTTGTATCAGATTGTCATCAGTCATCACATTAATAACTTTTTTAGTGTCTATAGACAACGAGTATATTTACTGTCAGTAAATTCGTTTACTTCTTTGCCTACTAAAAAAGTGAGTCAAACTTTTCATAATATATCATTACGTTTATGGTAACTTTAACTACCTTATGTTAAAAAATTCTTCATGCCCGTCTCCCCGAATAGATAGAAGGTTTAACCAAGGCACCCATGATTAGCCACATGTTGCAAACCTATAACCACCTGGGCAACGTCTTTAATTTAATTAACCCCAGACCTCACGTAGTCAATGCCAAACTCCGGGCCACTAGACCACAGAAGCGATCATAATTGTATGTTAGAATAAATTGTCTATTAAAATATCATGTTAAAATTCTTCGACAAAACCATCCGTGCTGTTTTAGACTTCAATTTAAAGCGAATAGTGAACATGAATAAAATAAATAATATTTTATATTAACTTTAAATGCAACAGTCATCTTTGGGTCTGGTCGATAAATGATCAAGATAATACTAGTCCTCAGTTCATGCTTTATTTATTATTACTCTTTATTTTCTTTTACAGTAAATAAAATATATTCATCGCAAGCATCGTATACTCTACTGAAGGTTTCAGTAGTGCTTGTTTATGATATGTTGGCTATCATTTGTAATTTTTTAGAAAGAATATCAGCATTTAATTCATTCGATTTTTTTCAGCAAGCTAGCTCATAAACCATATCTTCATCGTCACAATAATTAAAGTAAAAATGTAACGATCAATGTTTTTTTTTTTCATAAAATAAAATTATCATTATTTTTATCTTAAGCATAATGTATACTGATTTATTCCTACTGATATAGATATTAAAGAAAAAAAGTATAGCGACGCAGGTTTCAAGATTAAAAGAGATAGACTTTAGATTGACGTACAAGGTTGTAATGTAACATATTTCCTTGTAATATGTACATCTTACTAACCTTGTAAATATCTCTGTTTTATTATCTTCTGTTCTACTATCCATATTAATGACTTGTAATGCGTACATCTTTCTATCCTTGTAAATATCTGTTTTTGACCATTTGTAAAAGTTCGGTGAAGTTGTAAAAATCGTAAGATTAGCAACAAATTAGTCATTCAAAAAAAAAAAAAGACCATTTGTAATTTTGGGTCCCTTATGATTGCTATTGTTTCTGTTTTTACTGTGTTTCTCACAACTTTTCTCCTCAATAATCCTTTTAAGTCACTGAAATACACAAAATTTACATTATTTGACATCTTCAATGACACTAATGAAAGTTGTCAAATATATTTATTTCTTTTTTATGAGAAAAAGAGGACGTTTAGGTGACGTCAAATTTTAATCGACCAATCAGATCGCGTAATTTTAAATTGAAAATTCCGGAACAGGTCGAGTCGGTATAAAAGGGGGACGATCCAGCCATCGGGGATTCTATTTGTGGCATAAGTCAACGGAATAAATAATAAGAAGAAGTTACGAAGGAACTGCATGCCTGCTGCCTGCTACCTGGTGGTTGCTGTCTTGTGCCTACTACCTGGTGCCTGCTGCCTGGTATCCGCTCCTCGCTGGTGGACCCGAGGACCCTGAACCGGCGGTAGCTGCCCCGCTGGTGTACTTCTCTGGCCACCTTCCCAGCTGCCCTCTTCTACTGCTGCTCCTGGCTGCTGAGGGAAGGTGCCAAGGGGTCCCCTACTCCAACCGCTGAGGCCTATAGCAGCGGTCCTCCGTGCTCCCCTTCGTGCTCCCCTCCGTGCTGGGCTCTGTGCTCCGTCGACCAGTCTTTGAGCCACCGACATATCCCACGCCCATCTATTTTCCCTTTTCTTTAGCCGGCAGAAAACTTTATAGTGTACAGTGCACAGACGTTTGACTTTCATTTTAATTTTAAATACAGTGTAATTTTGTTTAGATTTTTATTTTAACCTCCTCATAGTATCAGAATTCTCCCTACCAACAGCCAAACTTAAGCAAGTTTGACTGTTTGTTTGTTCATTTTTCTGTTACATAGTGGTGGGTGGTAGCTAAGCCACCCCCTCTACGTTACAAGGCAAATTAGGTTTCTTAGAAAAACCGAAGATATTTTGAGTGCCATAGAAATAAATTATAAATTCTTTAAAAAATTGTTTACGAACTCATATTAAATTAACTTACAAAGAGATTACTTCTTAAAAAATCTATTAAAATTAATTATTATTAGATAAATAACTACCGAATAAAGTGTTTAACAGTTTATAAGTTTTCGTAATTATGTCGTGCACTGAAAATAATTGTCTCAACTAGTAGAATTCAAACGATTAGTCGTTATCAGAAAAAAATGTATGGTGTCTCGGAGACTATAACAATATAACCTGTTTTTTATTCGACCGTCAAATGTAAGTGCGCTTTAATCTGAAGTTTTGACATGAAAAGGTGTTGAAACGTCATTAAAGCCTTTGTGACTGACTCACATGATACGACAATATGAGCATAAAAAACCAGTGATGGAAAATATGATTCGTTGTAAAAAGTGAATTTGCCAAATCACACAAATTACAGGTTTAGTTTTGTCGTCAAAAGTAATAATACAGACTTGTTTGTCAAGTCACCTTGCACACTGGGATTTTTCCGGAAATCAATTGACAAAATTATCACTTTTTTAGAATGTCGTAGCGTCAGCGTCAAAAGGGGTTTGTTGTGTAGATTTTTTTATTTGGTACATGATATTTTAAAACGAAAATTTCGCGGTTTTGAATTTGACAGTCTAATTTGAACAATACTTAGTTAGTTACTTACTTACTTTTTTTTACTTAGGTCATACTGAAGTTTCTAGATTCTGGTCAATAAGATGTTAATGATTAATTTATTGCTTTAAAAATTATTATACCCTCACTATTTACAATTTCGTCCATTCGTTGAAACCATTGTGTGAAATAGTGGGTCCAATCTTCAGTAGGAAACTTTTTAGCGGCTTCTTGGAATACATTTATTGCCGCTTCTGGGCTTGAGAATCGTAAACCTTTAACTTTATCTTTTGTTCTTTGTAATAAAGAAAGTCGCAAGGTGCAAGATCCGGACTAATTCCAGATTTGAAGTCTTCAGCTAACCATTCCTTCTCTTTGAGGAATGTGCAGTGCGGACACTAGGCAAGCCATGGTTTACATACCAATCTGAAGTGACTGTCCTTTGATTTTCAAGCGACACTGTTACATAATGTCCAGCTTTCCCGAAGAAAGACACAACTATTATTTTTCCCAGTGTTCTTCTCTTCTTAACTTTTTTGGGCTACTCTTCAAAAAGAAAGATACATCTGCTTGCTTTTTCTTTCCGATTTTAAACAATATCCTCATTTTAGTCACCTGTAACATAGTTATAGACAGCAAATGACTCTTGTCCATTAACCTTTTCAATAATTTTTCGGCACCACTGTACACGCAGTCGTGGTCTTTAGTGAAATCTTGCGGTACCCATCGAGTACAAATCTCCCGAACCTTCAGTTGTTCATGCAGAATGTTTTGCACTTGACTCATTCCAATGAATAATGCAGTACTTATTTGCTGCCAAGTAATTTTTTAGCAATTATAATTAGTTGTCGTACGATATTGGTTCGATTCCCGACGGGGGCAGGCATTTGTGTGATGAACACTTAGATGTCTGCATTTCCGGGTCTGGTGTTTATTAAGTTTATTCTGGTATCTATTTAAGTATTTTTGTGTATTAGTATCGTTGATTAACACCCATATCACAAGCATATAATTTGCTTACTTTGGGGTTAGATTCAATTTGTGTAACTTGTCCAGGAATATTGATATTGGATTCATTACCTGAAGTTACCGACTGACTCTCGTCCATATCCAAATTCTGCGAACTACAAATACGCTAAGAGTTTTTTTTATTTTATTTTATATTTTATCACGAAATAATTGAAGTCTCTGGAAACTCACTTGTTGACATAAGCCGCAGCGAAAATCGTAAAAAAATACTGAGCAAAAATATTCACGATTTAATTTCATTATAATAGCGACACACAGTTATTTGAACCCCCGCCAAAAACAAAACAAATGACTAACTCGAAAATTAAAAAGTAGTCAGATTCCTTTCAGATTTTTTTGAGATTCCATTCAGATTCAGATTCATTTGAGATTCCATTCAGATTCAGATTAGAGTTCTATTTTTAAATTTGTTTTTTAAATCATTAATTTAAAGAGATTATATTGTATAGGACAACTGAACTGGACATACTGGATAACCTGTGTATTTGAAAGGATACCAAGCAAAACAATGATGAAACAAACTTACAAAGCCAATGTGGATAGATTTATGTATCCAGAGATACCTAGACTGATATTCTACCATCAAATCTTTCGGGTTTTATAAGAAGGTTGTGTCGTCTCCGAAATCAGTGTATTTGTATGAAAAGAGTAAAGAATGATAGTAGTAGTAGTGGCAATGTTTCAAAATATTTCCATACACATTCTTAATAGCTGTTAATAACAAGCGTTATAAAATTCACCGGGTCGGCTAGTGTAATAATAAATTGCAGTATTAAATGCAAAAATTCTATACAATGATTTATATTATAAAACAACAATAGCTCTTATTTCATATTTATCTCTTCCGTGTATTTTAAAACAGTTGTACATAATGACTCAGTGTAATCAGTTTTTTGTCCAAGTCGCCGGCACAAACACTCCTACGTGCCGCGTCTAGACGCGATGACATAATGATCGTCTACGGTGCATGCTTGCATGCCGACTGTCGTATAATTTGCAGCGGACTTGGTTCCTAATTTCGTCATGGCTTAAAAATTAGCTCCACTTGATTGCTGTTAAATGCTGTGTATTTTTATGAATTTGCCAACTTTTGGTGTAGATGAATACTAATACGAAGGTTACCCATTTTTAAATAAACACTTGTATTGTAGATAGATGTAGATAATGCTGGTAATTTAGTTGCATATTAAACGAATTTAAAGTTATCATTTATCGCTATTTTCTCTCATCAATAGAAAGAGACAAAACACACTTAGTGCTTTTATTTATTAAAAGAACTTTTATTTATTTAAAAAAAATACAAGTTTCATGATATTTGAAGGCAAACAAGCAGACGGATGTCCTGATGGTAAGAAATTCAGGCCGCCAAAGCCATTGGTAATTGTAATGGTGCGTTGCCAACCTGATGCTGGGATGTGCCTCGAGCAAAATTCAATTTACTGACTACCCTGTCCTCTGAAACGGAATACGTCAACGGTAACCATAGACATTACGGCGACTGGAATAGGTAAAGCGGTGATACCAATCCGGGCAAGTCGCTGCAAAACTCTGTCACTTGTGACGATAACTTTATGCTCGCCTTTGACGAGCTTCCTGGCAGGAAAGCAGATGGTCGAAGGAGCCCGGACCAACAAGGGGAAAAAAGTTTTTTTTCTCGTTCTTTCCTTCATTCCTTGGAAAACGTTGATGAACACGAGTTCCTCAGAGATAGCAGAGTTATAAAATTCAGTTTCTAGGTTATGCTACCTTAAAGCCACGGACACGTTTTCGGTTTAAATATGTAACTCTGAGTTAGCTCGAACTAGGTTTAAATCACTTAAGTTTGACAGTTTAACTCATTATTAAATTTAACGAAAGAACATGTAAGCAGCCCTAACTATTTTTACCCTCGACATAAAAAGAGGGATGTTATAAGCTTGACGTGTCTTTGTGTATGTCTGTGGCATTATATCTTATGAGCGTATGGACTGATATCGATATGGGTTTTTGGTTTGAAAGCGGACATTATTGAGATAGTCACACATTAAAGATACTTTTGTCGAGGGTTATTAAACATTTTTTATTTTGTTATTTTATTAAGTGCAAAAAAAGTATTTATTTGCCCCATAGTATGGGTGCGATGTGCTATAATTTTTAATGTAATAGTAAAATTGATTTTTTTTTTAATAATCCCAGGCAAAACATAGTATAAATGAGTCACCAATAAGGCCACTGGTAGTAGAGTGCTCTAGAGCAACTTGCCTAGGTACTGTTTCACCACTTTACCGTTTCCTACCACCATAATTACTAGCACTGTTATATTCAAAAGGGTGAGTAGTCCCTAGACTTGTACTTTTGGCCAAACAACCCGACAATAGGACAGTGACGCGGACGTACCGATATTATAATGGTGTCTATAGGCCACCTTATCATTAGAAAAGCCGTGTGCTTATTCGCTGTCTGGACAAAAAAATCGATTAAATTTTTGTCGTCGTTTGAAAATATACACCCGATACCTTTTTTCGTCCTATAAAAATAATGAAACCGACTCGGTTTTTCGCCCGTTACAAAAAGCGGCTAAATGCGAATCGGGCTCGTTAATAAAGGGTTTCGTAGCAGCAAGTAACATAATAATATAAAAGTTCTTTCGATTGCGGTTGCGGTTTACAATGTATATTTTTTGAGGTATAACTATTTTAAGTGTTGGTGTTAAAAAACTAACTACTAGATCTCGTTTAAACTAATTTTCGGTTGAAGTTTACATGGTAGTGTACACCGTAATTAATTATATATTTTTTTAGTTTTATCGTTCTCTTATTTTAGAACTTATAGGTGGAGGGGGGGGGGAGTACATTTTACCACTTGGGAAGTGTCTTTCGCGCAAACAATTTAGTTAAAAAAATGATGATTAAGATCTCAACATCATTTTAGCCGACCTAACCATACATATCCCCATTGATATATTAAAAAGAGAGATATCCCACACTTATGGATGTGATGAAAAAAAAATTTGAGCTTTAGTCTGAAATATGGGGAACTCCAAAATTTACTATTATATTTTTGTATCAATATCTTATTGAGGTTCATACAATACATCTACTTACCAAGTTTAAACAGTTCTTATAGTTTCAAAAAAAGTGGCTGTGACATACTGACAAACGGACAGACAGACACACATAATATAACAAATTTATAAGGGTTTCGTTTTTCGGCCTTTGGCTACGGAACCCTAAAAACCGACTTGGATTTTTCGTCGCTAAATAAAACTAGCGCTAAACTATTTTATATCCGATCGCATTTGTCGTTGAAGCAGTATTTGGCAACTTTCAGAAATATCCATAGTGCGCCAGTCACGAGGAAAACGGTAACTTGCCGATTTGTCCAAATTCTTGGCATAACTGGTCTCGCATAATATTTGTATTGCGGGCGAGCCGGGCGAGACCGCTTTGGAATTTGTTATAGATCATTGCCGCGTTTTATTGTTTATTTTCCACCTTCTTCAGTATGATGGGTTTTATTGAAATGAAAACTTCTTTAGCGAAGTTGCGCACTATTTTTGAAATAGGTAAAAACTTCTAAACTCACGTCAGGACACGTGACCTGATCGAAAATTCGTAAGTCGGCGCAGGGAGCTTGCGCGAATGTTCGTGTTGTCATGTTTGAGTACGTTAGCGCAATAAATGAATATTGTATTATACCAGATAAATGATAGTATTTTCATAACGATAATTAAAGCAATTCGTGGAAAATTATTCCCTAACCATTGCAAAATATAAAAAATGCACAACGATAATATTCAAGTTTTAACTTCTGCCGGCACTCCCAGAGTACAACCCGTTTTTTTATGTTAGAGGTTAGAGACAACCGTGGCTTATAGACACTATAGATGTTACAGGTGCGTCGCTGTCCTGTAGCTGAGATGTTAGGACTAATGTGCAAGTCTACCAGCTGCCTTGCCTTTTATTGGAATGTGACAGTTACTATGGCGACAGGAATAGGGAAGGCGGTGGATCTCTTCCGGGTAAGTTGCTGTATTGCATACTACGGCCATTGGTCTTGTTGGTAAAGAACTATTTGTGTTATAATATAACGTACAAAAAAACACACATACAAAGTTTCACAGTTTACAAAATTCTTTATAAAAGTATAGGAAACGAAATACGATTAAATATATTTGAGTCGATAGAAAACATCATAAACATAACAACATAAACTTTCACAAAAAGAAATGCTGAAATTTTAAGAATTTCACATTTTAGAAATAGTGAGAGTGAAATACCGGTGCAGGTAAAGTGGGAAGAACCACACTTCAATTTTGTCCACACAAACTGTTAATGTCAAGAAATACTAAGTTCGTTGGATTGGCTAGTTTTGTATAAATTTATAAATATTAGGACACAACAATGTAGTAGAATCTGTCAGAATTACAAATATTCTTTTAGCAACTTCTAACACACATATTCAGCCACACATAAAAAAATATTGTTGTTAATTATCCGTTCTAAAAAGTCTAGTTTCAGATATTTGTGAGGTCGATTTGGCATAATATTCGACGTTTAGCGCCTTAATTGATTTAATGTTTCTTTCAAAGATTTTGTTTTAAATTTGAAAATAAAAACTGTTCAGTGTATGAAAATGTAGGGTTTTAATGGCCAAAATTTTGTTCATAATCTATTATTTTTGCAGTTTTACTTCTCTTGTGTTTTGTATATTTTGCTTTTGTGTATAATAAAGTGTTAAATAAGTAAATGTTTATATTTTGATTATTAATAAAGGAAAGATTGACTAAACAGATATACGGTGCTCCTATCTGCTCGAACTTCGTAGAGTGCAGTAGAATTCCCCTGTCATGATGCTTCGGTTACTTCGCGGTCGCTTAGTAGCGAAACGTGCGTTAAGTTTTTAGTAGTGTGTGTATTGTTGTTGCTAATGAAACAGTTTAGTGGTGTGTGTTGTATGGAGCTGGATATATTTGGCTTTGGCTTCCTAAGAGTCCACTTCATTCATATCGCACTGTTTGTTTTTGGCTAAAAATTGCAAATTAAATAATTTTATTTGGATTTAAACAGATATACATTGCGATTTTGGATAAGTGTATGAAATGTGAAAAGCTACAAATATCCGTAAGAATCGTGGCACTTGACATTTGATACTTTCGGCCTACCCCGCAAGCGACTTAGCGTGAATATATGTGTGTACTCCAAAGTTTAAGTTGCCATTATAATATTCTGTGCTACAGTTATTTTATACATTATAAAGTCAACGTAGACTTTGGAGTACATTTAGTACATGTTTCTTTATAATTAAATAACCGTCTTATTCATAAACATGGACTAAAGTATTTTATTCTCTGTCTGTGAAAGTCTGTAAATACAGGACTTTCATAGATAGAGAGAATACTAGCGTGTTGTGTGAGAGAATGTGATAACTGTTTTGATGTCAACTTAAACCCTGGATTAATTTAGTCTGCGTTTATTAATAAGACTTTTGTCAGAGACAATAAAAATACATTACATTCGAACCTTACGAAAATTCTAAGGAACCTTCATAATTCAATTTAATTTATACACAATAAAAACCTTGTAATAAAATGTTAAAAGCCCGATAAAACCCATAATCAATGGTTCGGGGATTAACAAAAACATCACAAACATGGATTCCCAAATAAAATGAGGTGCTATCGTTTTATTACGATAAATGCTATATATTTTTGCAACAGACATAAATAAACTAAGAGGAATCAAAAGGTGTGTTGCAACTAAATAATATTCGAAATAGTGATATTGCACATTTTTGATTATTAGGAAAATATTATGAGTATGTTGTAGTGACTTATTCAAAAATAGAATTTTAAATTATGTCTATTTCTATCTAATCTATTTCTATCTAAATTATCTAATAATTTAAAATAGGAATATTGGTTGGTTTCAGTGTTTCCCCAAATTTTTTTATTTACCCTACAATTTTGTTTATTCTGCTAAGTATTAACTTGTTTTAGATGGGAGCTTACTTTTTCAAATTAAACCAAAAGAAAAGATATGAAACATTCTAAACATGTTAGATTAGTTTGTACTTGTAACGTTTTTAACCAATATTTTTTGAGGAATAGATTAAAATCTTTTAAAACATCTAAACGTCTGTTACAACTAATCTGACAATGTTTTGTCCCTTTCCATTACGATCTTTGTAATACGTAATAAAATCCATAATTATCAGTGTTCTTGTTTTAACAACGTATTTTTATTTTAGCACTTGCCCTGTGCTTGTGTATCTATAGGACATAACTACCCGCGTTAACGGGTTAGAAAGGAATTAAAAATTTCGCCACGGGACTTGAATCCTCAGTAGCTCAATTGGTTAGAGCATTCGTCGGCTTGAGACGAAAGGTTACAGGTTCAAATCCTGTCTGGGGCGAATTTTTTTCTTTCTTTAAAATTCTTGTTTTAAGTTTAACGAACTTTAACTAAATGCTGAGACTGCAAAATATGATAACATATTTACATATTTGAAACCATATTTAAACTATGCACTTAACTATGAAACTAATGACACAAACAATCTTTAGAGTTTGTGAGTTAATTTACCGCTTTTACCATTAGACTGGAACACGACAGTTGCAACAACTGCTGTTATGGTGACAGGTGTAGGTAAGGAAGTGGTCACGATAGTAATGACAAACGACCAAAAGAACTCCCACGAACCTCTTCTTAGAAAAACACGTGGTCTATATTCTGAAAATAATCACGAATTCAACATGGCGAAAAATATAAATAGTGAAACAAATTCGTCATCTTCGGAATATGATGACCTTATCGCCCATTAGTCTAGTAATTTAGTATCCTGTATATATTAGTGCATTCAATTATTGTTAGACGACAGACTGTAGCTCGCCTGAATTGGTACCATCCTTTTTTCAGTCACTGTAGCGTCAGTGCTCGACAGTGACATGTTATTTGTATTTAATAGGGCAGTAGTAAAATCTCTTTCATAATTGTACTGATTGGTTGCACCATTAACATCTATGGTGTCTCAATATTGCCTATACAACGGTTGTCTTTACCTTCAGAAGAACCAATTACTTATTCAGTATTTCATTACTAAGCTTAGTAAAACTGCAGAAGCCCCTTCTTTGATTTCATTGTTACGTCATTTTAATACACAAAAATGAACTATTTTCCTTGGTTTCTCAGAGATTTCAATATTAGATCCAGACTTGGTGGCAATAGTGCTATTTCAAACTCGAAAAAAATCATCCAATAATGACGTAGAAATCAATTACAAGTATGTAACAAAAAGAAGACGAAACATAACCCCCGTGTTGATCCGGGCTCTTTTGCAGACCATCTGTCTTCCTGCCAGACAGCTTGTAAAATGCGAGTATAGGCTTACCATCCCAAACACCGTGACATCCTACTAGGTGGTAGAGTTTCACAGCGACTCGTCCGGATTGGTACCACTTATTCCTGCCGTCATGATGTCCAATGCTTGCCGTTGACGTGTTCCGGTTTGGAGGGTAAGGTAGCCGTTAAACTTACTTTTGCTCGTGGTCTAACATCTCAGCCTCAGGTTGGCAACGTTTCATTACCACCTTTGGTGTCTTTAGTCGCGTGAATTTTGTACCATCAGGAAATCCGCCTGCTTGTTTGCCTTCCATTATAATAAAAGAAAAAGCTATAAAAATGTCTGATTTTGCATATTCTCAGTAACATGCACAAACATAATTCTGTGAGTTATATGTATGTTTATAAATTGTAATTGAATGTGACACCTACGCTTGTCGCGTGGACTCTATAGTTAGAATGCTCCTAATCTAAATATTGTTTACAAAACAATTTAGTGCTGAACATTGTTTGTTTGTATTTTAGTTATACCAGGATACTTATTTAGTTTAGTCTAGACAAAATGCCATTAAAAGGTTGTTACTTTTGTCTTTTTGTAATACTACAGTGGTAGATTTATTATTATATAGACCCGTCACAAGTGCCTCTTGTAGGTTTATGTGAAATAAAGATGATTTATTATTATTACTAAATCTTGCAAAAACCGCGGTTTTATCCACGTGTTAACATTATCTATACATGTAATGAAAAAGTAGTGACAAAAAATCTGTACATGAAATATTTTGTATAAACAACGATTGCTACGTATTTAACTATAGATACGTATACAAGACAGTTTAGTACCACCGCCTTACTTATTCCTGCCGCAATAGCATCAGTGCTTGCCCTTGATGTTTTCTGGTTTGGAGGTGGTAAACTTGCTTTTGGTCGAGGCCTAACGTTTACCAACATTAGCAACTTTGATTTCTCTAGGCGGCGTGAATTTATTTTGTCAACCTGAAGCCAGGATTTTAGACCTGGAGCAAAAGTCAGTTTACCGGTTACCTTATCCTCTGAACCGGAACACGTCAACGGCAAGCACTAGCGTTATGGCAGTAGGAATAGCTAAGGCGGTGAAGACGGTCCAAATCTGTACGAGTTACTGCAAAATACTACCACCTAGTCAGATGTCAAGGTGCTAGTGACGGTAAGCCTATACTTGCCTTTTACAAGCTGCCTGGCAGAAAGGCAGATGGTCTTTTCTGCAAAGGAGCCCGAAACAACACATTAATGACACAAAACATACATTAATACGAGTACTACACACTGCACTTTACACCAGTGATTCTCAAAGTGGTTCAGGTGGACCCCTAGGGGTTCACGAAAGACTCGATGAAGGTCTACGTCGGTCGTAACAAAAAATGGGGGTCACCCAAGTGCACTCACCCTCACCACCATGCAGAGGTTCCACCGAATCCAAAGCAAAGTTTTGATAGTGGCCTACTACTACTAGGTGGCAGAGCGTCGCAGCGATTCATCCGCATTGGTACCACCGCCTTACCTATTCCTGCCGTCATAACGTCAGTGCTTGCCGTTGACGTGTTCCGGTTCGGAGGGTAATGTAGCCGCTATACTTACTTTTACTCTAGGCCTAAGATCCCGGCATCAGGTTGGCAACGCACCATTACCACCTTTGGTGTCACTAGGCGACCGGAATTTCTTACTACCAGGAAATCCGTGTTCTTGTTTGCCTGTCAATATCAAAAACAAAGTAGTTTGAGAATCTCTGCTTTAGACGAATAACAAGTAATTCAAATCCAAATTCAATTTTATCATTTGTTATTGTCAAATTACATTCACAAAAACAGCGTCGTGAGTCGCGCGTCCTCAATCGTTTAAATGTCATTTTTTATCTAAACTCAAATAGTCCAACAAAAGTAGTGGTCGCGGAATGCAGCGATTGCATCAACGGGACAAACCGCGGACGTCTCAATACATCTCGATACAAAAACAACCACATAAATCATTCGAAACACAGCTAGACAACGCAAGGACGCGTAACGTTTTTTTATAACCTAGGATAGCTTTTTATGAACAAAAAAATCTCTCTGAACAATTTTTGAAGTGAAAACTTCTTTAGCGGCGATGCGTACTTTTTTTGGCATGACCTGATCGCCTTACGACGGCGCAGGCGCTTGCGCGAGTTTTTGTGTTGTCATGTTTGTGTACGATAGCGCAATAAATGAATATTGTATTCTACCACAGATAGAATACAATCTATACTATCATTTATGTGTTCTACCACATACATGATAGATATACTTTCATACTGATAATTAAAGCAATTCGTGCAAAATAATTCCCTAAACATTCCAAAATATCAAAAATGCACAACGTTAATATTCAAGTTTTCACTTCTGCCGGTACTCCCGGAGTGCAACCCGTCGTTTTTTTTCCGTGTTGGTCCGACCTCCTTTGCAGAATAGACCATCTGCCTTCTGCCAGACAGCTCATAAAAAGCGAGCATTCTTCGCCTACCTCATAAGGTATTGGCGTGAAGGTATTTTGTTTGATCTGGCACTATAGTAAGCATTATAAGCTTTAGACAATAAATACCATTTACAGAAATACTTTAATAGAATGTAATAAACACAAAGATCCAAAAAAATTGATATCGATTTTCAACATACAAATGCCTGCCTAATCGGTAATCGATCCCGAGCCCCGCGGTTTGTTAGAGTGAGGCGTCTACGTTACCCTGTGCCAACGAGACTTTCAACGTTTTATTAATAAACACGGACTAACGTATGAGTAAAATTATGTTGATTATAGTCTGTATCACATTGTAATTAAGACTATAACACAAGGTTGAACCTTGGTGTAATTTACTCCATGTTTATTAATAAGGTGGTCAATGTTTTATATTAAACCATAGCGAATAAGCAAATGGATCTGTATCCTAATGCCCCTATAACTGCGGCAATCGAGTCTTTCTGAAGACCCTCTAAAACTGAAGATCTCGGGAACTTTTTGACTAATGCCTACATCTGAGCGGCAATAGAATCCTTTTAAATCAGTTATCGGAACGAAAGAACTAAGTCAAGGTTCAGTCTTCTGAAAGATAATCTTTGGTGCTGGAGCCTAGGTAGTCCAATCAGATAATGCATCCTAAGTCTAAGTACTCTGTTAAATTTAAAGCGCGGTTATGTTTTCGTTGCTAGCAACATGACGGTAGGTAAGATTCAAAATAAGAAAAAGTAGTTCTCTTGATAGTAAAAGACAACTGTTGCCTATTAACCGAAAACGTTACTGTCGCCTCTGTGGTCTAGCGGTCCGGTGTCAAACTTGACTGTTTGAGGTACCGGGTTCGATCTCAAGATCGGGCAAAGAAAAAATTTGAAATTGTGCATTTTCAATTTTCTAATAAAAATAACGTTGTCCGGTATTGGACCTGTTGGCGATAGGCCTTGTCACCTATCACACTGTGGGACTTGATGTCTTCGGCTAGTTGAGGATGACCTGGTTGTGCCTCCGCCTACCTCTTCAGGGATATGGCCGTGAAGATACTTTCTTTTTCTTTTTTATGCTACTGTCTCTATCTTACGTCCAAATCTAAGGTTTTATCAATGTTTTACTATCTTCAGACACGTGTACTAGTGAGCCGGCTTACCTACCAGCTGCATAGAAGATAACAACGCTAAGAATCTATACTTGCTTTCGTCGGCACTTGGTGGAATTCCATTGCATACACACTTTTTTGTAGTAAACACTTGTACTTATCCACTATACACTTTATTTAATACTTTTCGTTAAAAGTTGGCTAAAGAGTACCGAAAAGTATTAAATAAAGTGTATAGTGTATAAGTACAAGTGCTTAATACAAAAAAGTTTGTAAACAATGCTGAGCTTAATAATTCTTGGTACCATAACGTTAATAAAAGTGAAATCACAAACAGCTAATTAAAATTTAAATTTTAAACGCTTTTTTGTATCGTGACAAATCCTCAATGTTTAGATTCACGTGACTAATATCTCAAAACCGTCTTTCCACGTAAGATTATGTCACGGGAATGGCATTTCCCAGAAAGAACTATAAAGCTTCTAAGTAACACAGTCAACCGGATATTTGTTTGGTTTCAGCTTCCGGCGCGGGCATAATAGATGAATGAAGTTCGAAATAGATTGGCTACGAATTAACGTTCTAAATTTGAAATTAGAACGTAATTAAAGCATTCACGATACTATTATTCCGTAACAATTCGCATCCGTATTTTTATAGTTTGTATTATGCCAAATAAAAAGGATACTGAAATATACAGTTTTGATGTGTTTTTTAAGTGTTTTGATTATATGTCTATCTATCTAAATATAAAACAAAGTGGTGTTAGTTAAACTATTTATAGCTTAAGAACGGCTGAACCAATTTGGCTGAAACTTAATGTGCTAAATTATTTATTTAACACTTTATTGCACACAAAAACTAAAATACACAAAATTCACGAGAAGTTAAAAATGCACAAAAGGCGAGCTTATCTCTAACTAAAGAAATTTCTTCCAGCCAACCCAAAAAAAATAAGCTGTGAAAATAAAATGGAAGGCATCGTGTACAAAATAATTAACTATATCTATACTTAGAACGAATAAATAAAAATATACTAATAAAGTGTGTAAAAAAAATTATTTATTACTAGGAGAAGCACTAGGGTACTTTTTATTCGGTTCATCTGCAAGAAAACTAGGAAACACTATATTTAAATACTAAGTACCAAGACAAATCAAATCTACCCTTATTTTATTAAATATTTATTTATTTAAAAAAATATTTTCAAATTAGTTTCGGAGACTCATATCAAGAATAACACTCTTACGCGTTTTGATCATGTGTGCATGAAAAGTTTAATGAATGTGAAGGAAGCCAAGCAGGTCTGCAAGGATCGCAAAATTGGCAGTCGATACTCCCTGCCCACCCCGTAAGGGATTTGGCGTGAAGATATGTATGTAAAGAGGGAAAAGAAGTGTGCTATCTACATTGAGCCTTTATAGAAATCTATAGTAGGAGATCCCAGGGTTCTGAACATGCAAGTCACTTTTGTCATGTCGACCCTATCCTTATATTTGCTATTACTTCTGAATGTTTCCCAGTATCGAACTTCAACATCCCTGTGTAGAATAGATCATCTCCTTCGTTCCTGGCAGCTCATAAGAGGCAACCATTGGTTAAATGGGTTATTACGTTATAATTATAGGAACTTATATGTATTTACCCCGTGTTCGTCCGTTTTCCTTTGCAGAAGAGATCATCTGCCTTCCTACCAGGCAGCTGGAACGAGGCAAAACGTGACAAAGTATGTAAAGGTAAGATAAAAAAGGTAGGTAAAGGTGGTAAAGTATCACAGCGATTAGTCTGGATTTGTATTACCGCCTTACCTATTCCTGCCGCCATAACGTCACTTGCCGTTGAGATGTTCCGGTTTGGAGGATAAGGTAGCCGGTAAACTTACTTTTGCTCGAGGCCTGACATCCCGGCCTAAGATTGGCAACGCATCATTCCTACCTTTGGTATCTCTAGGCGGCGTGAATTTCTAACCATCAGGAAATCCGCCTGCTTGTTTTCTTTCCAATATTATAAAAAAATTAAAAATGAAAAAAAAAGGAATGCCGAAAGTGCCAATAAAACAAGAAGTAAGTAAATTTATTTACCCTATCAAAGATATCAAGTAGGTAAACGAAAGTCCCCTCCGTACTGAATAAATGCGTGACGAAAGATAGAAAGATAAAGTATGAGGAAAGAAATTGCGAGAGGCATAGTTCTCTCTGCCATGGTTGTCTCTTTACATTAGAGCTATCTGCTTGATCGCTGTCATATAAAAAAACTTAAAAGGAAATGTTCGGAATTCCTTTTTACTAAAAAACCTCCTGACGGTTTTGGACGCACCTTGTCTCAGTCCCGATGAAGCCTGAGGCTGCATGTAGGGATAAGTGTTGAGCCCTACAATTAGGGCGGATTTCTCCAACCATTACGGATAATAATTGGTTGTTGGCCACTGTGCGTTTTTAAAATCTTTAGTCGTAAAAAGTGGACAGTAAAACTTGTGAATTTGTTTTTCGTGAGATGCTTATTTTTAGATGATTCATTGTTATTTTCTCTTTCTACAGAAGTCAGATTGTGAGACGCACTTATCTTATATTAAACACACGTTTTTATCACTAACACCGTGAGTTTGATGGTGGGATACGATGACCCCATCACAGTTAGTCGTAATTAGGTGATTGCTCAGTAGCAGCTAAGCCAAATTGATCGCTTTACCTTTTTTTTTTTTTTTGGAATGACTAATGTGTTGTCAACCTCGCGGTTTTTACAACTTCACCGGGCTTTGTGGGCCGAGCAGAGTGCTCAGCCCGAGACATCATTATTTAGATGGATTGGACTGTTCCCTACAACGCCAGCAACAAGGGCTGTCTCCCGGGAGACCGTACCTCGACTTGGTGCTGCGTTCTGGTTACTGGGTGGACTAGGTGGAGGAATAGTGGCGGCTCGTCGCTCGGCGTTAGGCGCCGGGCGCAAGAGAGGTCTTCGTCGCCTAGACCGGCGGCGACGGTGTAGTGTAGTGTCTTCGCTTTACCTATAACTGTTACCAATGATTCAGTGCTCGCTGTTGTTTTGTTCCATGTCGGATGATAAGGTTAGGTGAATTGCAATACGTGGACAATAATAAGATTCCGGTATAAGGCGACACACTACTAATATTTTTTGTTTTTAGTTTCTACATAAGGGACGGTTGAATCTTACTATTAACGTCGTTTCTAGGGGTCGCAATACCGAACCATTGACGTTATACCGGTATTTTCGGTATTCACTCTAGAAAAATCCCGGTATTGCGGTATTTTCGGGATAAAAATAGAATCCCTATATTTTTCCTTGCAAACATTGTAACTTTAGTTGTAAGTAAGGAACAAGTATTTCAAAAATTAACAAAATATCAATTTCGAAATAAAATATTCTTTGATTGGCTAGAAATCTTCTTAAACAGGTTGGCCAAAAAGCTGTGGATCAAACGCAACCCTTACCATGAGTTAACTGGCTTGTCGAGTTTACTATACTCGCTTTCGTTTTAGTTATTGTATGAAAACTTTGAACAGCGCTTCTATTGGTAACTAAGATCTTTATTTTTTAAACCATAAACGCTTTAGATTTCGATAAGTAATTACTGAACGAAATCTATAACAACTTTTGGTAAAGGTACTGAAGAGCTATTGCTTGCTTGCTGTCTTATAACATAACTAGCGGCCCGCCCCGGCTTCGCACGGTTATGAAATGTACATATAACCCTTCCTCTTCCATCACTTTATCTATTGAAAAAAAAAACCGCATCAAAATCCATTCGTAGTTTTAAAGATTTAATCATACAAAGCGACATAGGGACAGAGAAAGCGACTTTTTTTATACTATGTAGTGTTAAAAGCACAATAAAATCATTAAAACCGATTTTAATCTCATTATCACGTCGATTTGGTAATCTTTTTTCGATAGATAGCTAACGATTCATTAATGGTCCCATATACATTTTATCAATATCCTACTAAAGGTTTTTTAAATAAACTTGATGATAGTCGATGAAGTTGGCTTGGAACATGAAAATGTGTGCATTATAAATTATAACTGACCAAACCACTAGCCGGATGGTGATAAAATTGATATAGGACTACCTGGACCACATATCATGACCTACCTTCCCAATAAAAGTATCTTACGCCTATATCGGAATATAGATATAAGATATAAGATATAATAGATAGAAGAGGTAGGCAGTGCCTCTGCCTAGGCACCCACGACTAGCCGAAGACACTAAGTCTCACAATGTGATAGGTGACAAGCCTATCGCCAACCGGGCGGATGACAATCCCAGACAAAGTACTAGAAAATAAAATATGTACATTTTCTAATTTTGTTTGTTGCCCGACTCGGGGATCGATACCGGGACCTCAAGAAGTCAAGCCCGACGCCGGATCGCTAGACCGTATAAGCGATTTTCTAATTAGATGTAAATTATCTGGGTTTGGATAAGTGCTCGGTTAATGGTAGGTTTGACACCTATCACATAATAGTATTAAATATCTTTGACTTATCGTGCATACTTTTGGAGGCACAGGTATGACGGTATTTTTTTTTAGTACTAGAAGAATGTACCCTAATAGAGAGACTGAGAAATGACATCCGTCGCCTACAGGCACCCAGGATGTTACTGAGAAATCCTTACTTTATTTGACCAAGTCTGCTATTCATCTACACCTATCCCTATCCTGAAACACGACAATGGCGAGCGCTGACGTTATGCCGCAGTAATATGTGAGACGGTGAAAATCCGGGATGCCTACTGCTGCACTCTACTTGTGTGTTTGTGTGCATACGTGCGTGCGTGTTTGTGTGTGTTTGTGGCTTCAAGACTTTGTAACGGATAGATTGATATCAATGCCGTTATTTTGTACACTCCCGATAATTAAGGTTCGAAAACCTAGTAAATTTGCAGAGAAAATGGAAAAAAATATTTCTATATTTTGTTACTTTCAAACGATACGAAGCCGGCTAGTATACATATTATAAAAATATGCTTAGACATATTACAATAATATTAGACATATTACTTCTTTATAAAAATATCCTTATATAAAGAAATTAAAATGAAAAATATGCCCACACCCGTACACGTCTATGTACTTATACAACACACATGCAGAAATGTCGGCCGGCACTGAGCAGCAAGCTTGCTGTCCCGGCGCTGGTGACACTGCCGTTGCGAGGGCCGGCTAATGGAAAGATGTGCCATATAAGTTCATACATTTTTGCTTCTCCGGGGCCGGTGTCGGTGTCGTGGCCGTTGCTGTACCGGCAAGTCGAAAAACGTTCAAAATTTAACAACACTTGCCGTTGCTGGCGACGGCTCGTTACCGGCGCCGGGCAATGGAAGGGTGTGCCATATACATCTATACATTTTTGCGTCCCTGGCAGCTGAACCGTTACCGTCGGCGGTACCGAGCCGGTGACAAACCGGCAAGTCGAAAAACAGCCAATCCCGGGCAATGTTATTTTTATTAGAAAATTTAAAACTTCTTAATTATTTTTGTTTCCCAAACCGGGGATCAAACCCGAGACCTCAAGTCCGACGCTGGATCGCTACGCCACAGAGGCGATAATTAAAATCGTTTCATTGTTGGCCTGGTAAACACATAAAACGTAAAAAAAAAGCACTCAAGTCAAATCAATATCCTTCTTATTTTCTTTTATTTACTCAAATTTATTACTCAAATTTACTCAAATTCTTTTATTTACTCAAACTCTTTTTACTCTTTTATTTACTCAAATTCTTTTTACCCGAGTCCAAAGGACTCGGGTAAAAAGAATTTGAGTCGGTGTTAGAGTTTTACGATCATTTGCTGTAATTGGTAGCGCCTTACTTCGTCTAAACGGTACAATTTCAATGCTCCCCAATATCGTGTTCTGGTTTTGTGGACAGGTTAACCTTGAATTGTTTTTTCTGTTAGATTTAAAGATATACAAACCAGTCGCAATGAAATTTAAATGATTTAACAACAGCCTTGTATCAGAATGTAGTGACCTTGACATTCTTCCAAGTCATTTTTTATCAACGTTTTAAATTTTATCGAAAACCGTTTAGCCATTTACAGTTTGCTGGTTTAAGATACCTACGAGAATGAATAGCTTTTGATTGTGTATCTTTATGATTTACATAAAAACGAGATGCTGTTCGTTAGTTAAGTTTAAATTGAATAATGCTTGAAAGCATTTTGTGAATTTTGGTTTTAAAGTAGAAGATCAGTTTATGAGAGAAAAAAAAATTAACTACTGTTGTTAATTGCCATTTCAAGGGGTTCAAGTTCGTCGACACATCTAGTACCTACTTATATTTCCTAACGCAGAGATTTATTTTGTTTACGTTTGTAAATAATTCTAATTTTTTTTTAAATTCTATTTCCTAGTGGTCGCACATTGGTCAAAATTCAACCGTAGGTAATAAATTTTAATAATAAGATATTCAACATAAATTATTGAAATATAAGTTTAAACATTATAAAAGTTATGTTGTTAATTATCTTTTTGATAAGAACGTCATCTTCATTTATCAAGACTAACTATTTTGTTTCCAAACATTTTGAATATATCTGATATTTTCCATCGTCGGCGCTTGGTAAAACTTCCAAATATTCATATTTTTAAATAAAGAAATACTTGCACTGTTTTACGTATTATTTATTATTTATTAGTTTGTAATAAGCGAAACCGGTAGGCTATTTACAAACTGATAAATTGTAAGTGATACGCAAAACAGTACAAGTGTTACTTTATTAAAAAATATAAATATTTTGAATATAGTTTAAGCGCCATCTGGGATCTTTTATTGTTATCAATATTTTTGTTTCTGTGTGTCAAATGCGTGGTAGTATATGTTTTATTTTTTTATTTAATGTCCTTTATAAGCATTATTATTGAAAAACATTAGCGTTGTACACTTCAATATACATAAACTATAAGTATGCCAAATTTTATGCTCTTGTGTCAGCGCAATTTTCGTAAAAAGGGGTCCAAAGTTTTGGCATCACGTATTAATATTATGATTATTATTGTGATTTTTTTTTATTTTCGGGTTTTGGACTGATTAATATAAAACATGAAAAATGGATGAGTGGACAATATTACATTATTCTTTGGGGAAGTTCTTCTGAGATCCATTATATATTTCTTTTGCAAGAGAGCCATATCAATTTAAAATTCAAAGAGGAAATCAACCTCGTTCTTTTTTACGAATATATGCCCTAAAAAGTGCCATTTAGTTAAGTGTATTTCCACCTTCGATTCCTTTAGATGTAAAATCGATAATGGCTGAGGTCACTATTTTCATCACTAGCGTAACACATCCTGAGGCCTGAGTATTTTACCTCTCTTGGTTTCATTTTGTAGTTCATTTTTCCTAATTTTGGTTCTGTATAAAATTCTCATCAACTTGTAAGGCTGAGCTTAGGTTTAATGGATCATTAATAACAATTGCCATTTTTGATGGAGTGCTTTGCAGTAAAATGTAATTGTAGATCCACTACCTTATCAATGTCACCATCATGATAGCCTCTGGTATCATCGTTTCGGTCCAGAGAGTAAGGAAGACTTGCACATCAGACCTAACACCCTGACCAAAGGAGCGATTCATCTATAACATAAATAATAATAAATAAATACCCCTGGACAGTTACACAAATTTAATCTAATTTCTAAGTTAACAAATTATATGCTTGTGTTATAGGTGTTCGGTAACGATACTAATACATAGGTATACTAAAATAGATATCAGAATAAATTTAATAAGCACCTAGACCCGGAAGTGCTGACATCTAAATGTTCATTACACATTTTTCTGTCCCCGTCGGGAATCGAACCCAAGCCTCTCAGTTGTTCGGTAAAGTTAGGCGTGTACACTAGTCCCTCAATCAACGACGCGGTCGACATAAGATGATTGTAGCCTTTGCCTTGTTCTCTCTTCTTTCATAAAAATATTATTCTTATTTTTCTTCCTATCCTCCACTTCGCATCAAGTTGAGTATTATTATGCTAAGCTAAATAAAAAGATGTAAAACTAAACACTTTCCTCGTAAAATCTGTCATCAATCTGTGGATACAAGTTATAAGTTATTTTTTGTCTCTACCGTCTAATAAGCGCCCTTGAAAAGACATCAACGCTTAACCAACATAAGTTCATTGATCCAACGCAACCTAGACTTTGATTAATGAGGTATTTTTTTCTTGCTTAGTAACAATGTTAGATAATAACTTTTTATTGGATACGACAGAAATTCCGATGGGGTCTTTAAAGTTAATAAAACAAAGGTATAACGGCGAGCCTAAGTCTAATAAAACAATTTTTTACAGCTAACCTGTTGTAGGAAAATAATAATGAAATTCTGGACGTATAAATATTTTTTTTTATATGAAACATCTATAGCCGCACGTAAAACTGATTTCTGGCGTGGCGACGCGTCCACACGCTATATTATATATATATACAGTCTATATGCAGTAGTGTGTACGGTGTAGCGACGCGTCGCCATGCGCAATCGACGATATACAATATCTAAAATAGTACGTCATTTTATTTTATCATTATGACATATTTAGTTCCTATCACAATCTGTTCTTTTCTGAATATTACTTTTACAAAATAATGTCGATGTTTCACATCTGCCAGGTGTCCCGTGACGGCTCACATTTTTTTTTCTTACTTATATTTATTGTGTACTGTAAGTCTACCATTTAAGTTATTTTATGAGCTCCTTTTTTGGTGAGCTGGAAGAAATCTTTTTATCTGAGATATGCTGACCTTTTGTACAAGTCTTTTAGTTATAAAATTAATGTAAGTTTTTTTGGGTGCAATAAATGATAAAATAAATAAATATGTGATATAGATAAAACATTTAACGCAGTACGACTTCAGAAAATTGGCTTTTTTAATGTTATGTCATCTAAGTAAACAAATAGGTTATGAAATAAAACTCGCGTTCAATTTCCGACGGGGACAGATATTTGTGTGAAAAAGTATCATTTAGATGTCTGAGTGTCTAAGTCTGGCTGTTCATTAAATTTATTCTGGTATCTATATGAGATTTCCTCTGTTTTTATAAAGTATAACTCTGCTTGGTTTTCAATGGAGCAGGCATTTTTGTGATAAACATTTAGATGTCTGCGTTTCCGGGTGTGGGTGTTTATTAAATCTATTCTGGTCTTCTTAATTATTTCTATGTATTTATTAAATGTGACTAGTTTGATTCCCGACGGGGAAAAACATTTGTATGATGAAGATTTAATAGTCTGCATTTCTGGATCTAGGTGTTTGTTAAATTTATTTTGGTATTTTTATAAGTCTTCCTATCGTCTCAGTGGTCTAACGGTTCAAGTGTTGTGATTAGGGTCCAGAACCTCTGTGGTCTAGCGGTTCAGTTGTTGGACTTGACAGCATAAGGTCTCCGGTTCGATTCCAGGGTCGGACAACAAAAAGTGAAATTTGGTTTTTCCAATTTTACAATAAAAAAAAAACGTTGCTCGGGATTGGATATGTACCCGGTTTGCGATAGGCTTGTCACCTATCACATTGTAGGACTATATCTTCGGCTGGTCACCCACGTCCTGGTTGTGCCTCTGCCTACATCTTCGGGGATATGGGCGTGAAGATACTTTCTATCGTTAACTAACAACCGTAACTTAATTATTTAATTTACTTACTTTGGTAACCCCATTCAGTTTATCTAATTTGTTCAGGGATAAAAAAATACTTCAAATTTTATCAGAATACCTAGCAAGTATCATTTATCAAATATTAATTTCTGTCGATAGTTATGTGTGGTCCAGCATAAATAAAAGAATATACACTCGTTGGATTAAGAATTTTTAGTGTTTTTGTCTACTGAAAAAACACATATACCTACATAATATGTATGTACATATACAAACCAAACATAAAACATAAAATGTTAACAGCTTAAACAAAAGCAAAGAAATACTATTAAAATATACTAGATAAACCATTATTAAGTACTTGTATATTATGCTGATATTCTGACACAGATATTCGGATTGAGTGTGTCTCTGTGGTATCATAACTTCTAAACTAATTTACCATTTCAACATGTTTTTTTTGTTTAAAAGCTGACGTGATCGAGATGGTTTTTTCTTACATTACAGGTAGGCTTTGTTGGGACTATTAATTTTTTTAAATTTATTTTTAATTTTAATATAATTATAAAAAAAAATTACCAGCCGGTAAGAATCGCCTACAGTCTAAGAGCTAGATATAAACTTGTTTGAGTTATTTTCGTAGCAAGGTTATAATAAAATATGTTGATTTATATATATTATACTGATTTGATTCCCGACGGGGAAAAACATTTGTATGATGAAGATTTAATAGTCTGCATTTCTGGATCTAGGTGTTTGTTAAATTTATTTTGGTATTTTTATAAGTCTTCCTATCGTCTCAGTGGTCTAACGGTTCAAGTGTTGTGATTAGGGTCCAAAACCTCTGTGGTCTAGCGGTTCAGTTGTTGGACTTGACAGCATAAGGACGGACAGTAAAATACAGGCTTTTAGGCACCGAAGATGATAATTGTGCGTTCTTATTTATTGTAATTGTAAAAAAATCAATCATTCATATAAAGTGCTAGACTTTATATAAATGATTGATTTTTTTTTGCAATTTTATCGGTATCGTAATGTGACCATTTCGTCGTATGCTAGAGTGGGCATTCAAATATGTTTAAAGTCTACAAATTTTTAAGAAGGAAACAATTTCACCTTTGAAATGATTTGAACCTGTACCCTTTCGTCTCAAGCCAACGAATGCTCTAACTGTTTGAACTACAGAGGATTCAACTCTCTTCTCAACTCAACTCCAAACACAAAACCAAGCCATCGTATTAGGTTCTCCCTCGGAAGACGTCTATATAGACAACGGGAAAAAAAAACCTATGTAACTCTCCAACTTCTTGGCTATATCCAAATACAAAAATTATTGGAGTTACTGTATTTTTCGATTCCGTCACAGCCAGCTACAGTATACTGTACCAGTCAACCTCATATTTTAGTAAAAAAAAATTCAATCTGTTCCAACATACCTAATGAAAAAATGTAATATCCTATATATTACACATATCCAAAATATAATATGGTTTAAAAAATACCAGAAAATCAAGTCCGAAGCCAGACCGCTAGACCACAGAAGTGTAAAAAAAGAAAATAAAACTTTATTTTAAGAAACCTTTTCATCGACACATTCAGAAATATATCCTGTCAGCTTGTATAGTGCTGCCAGTGCTACAGTATTTGCCATTATCGTATTCTATGCTACAGGGAAGCAATAAGACTTACACACATGGCCAGTATGTCAATTCTCTATTACGTATACAATAAAGTGTAAAATAAATAAATAAAATAAATTCATAGACATCGGTTCTTTCTTATTATCAAGAAAGAATGCACGTGCTGGCAATCAAATTCTAGTCTTACAATTCTAGTCTTACAGACGGTGGTAGATGTACAGCCAACATAAATAGCCTATCTATAGTTAGAGATCAGCAAACGGATGTTTTGTTGTTAAGCTAATTCTGTTATTAAGGAATAATAATGGTTGCCTGGTAACTAATCTATAGCAGCCTTATCTTAGATATTTATGGATATTTGTCGATAGGTAACATGATTTCTGAGTTAAATTTGATAAGTGCCAATAATTAAACTCACATGCAATGATATAAATATTTAAATTAAAATATATATAAAAAGTGAGTAAGCAATTTATGGAAAATTCCATTTCGAAACTTAAATTAATTGGTGTTTATTAATAAAAAATATGTAAGTTAAGGAATATTTTTTACGATATCGTTATAGTCTAAGTTATGGTTATAAACTGTAACGCCTTTATGTTTTAGTTTATAATCCCGAACTACTATAAAATATAAATGGTAGTGAAATAAAAATTTGCATTTTTAATTATGATTATGTGTGGAAAAAATTATTAAATAGTTAACGCGTTCAAATATGTTTTTATGAATAAACTAACCGACCCGGCGAACTTCTTATCGCTACATATTAACAGCTACTAAGAGTTTGTATAAAAATAAAGTAGTCGTCATTTTTCACTTATTCAGTCTTATTCAGTTCTGATGTAATGAACAAACGAAATGGGGAATGTGTGAAGATAGGTAGGAGGCAGTATCTGATCAAAACTGGTTTTTAAACCGAAACCGACCTTCGGCCTTGTTCTCAGTTTCGACCTTAAAAACCTTAAAAACTTAACCTAATGTTACAAATTTCTATAAATACTAAAATCTTGTGTACTTTTACCCATATTTTATTATAGTCTTGGAGACAGCCAGTTACATAGGTAAGTAGTAGCAGTGTTAAATGTTATAAAAAGACAATCATTTAAGTACAGAGGTACCTAAGCGAAAGCGAGTACCAGTAAGCGGCGAAATTGACTGAATGTCACACAATAGTTCACAAACATAGGAATTTCAGCGCGGACGAAAGTTTCGACCATCTTTTGTCCGAAGCCGAAAATAAAACCAAAACTAGATTTTATAACCGAAACACAACCGAAACAAAGTCACTTCAAAACACAATAATAATCACACATGTATGAATATGAAAAATTATATAAGCAAAAACTGACAAAAATACGCACTGTCTTCTACCGTTCATATTCTTAAATTTGAGATATAGATTAACCCTTTGGGCTTCAACTAACAGCAGATCGATAGTTTAAATCTCAATATATTTAATTATTATTGCAGTACTAACTGAGCCGACAGACGTTATCCTGTATTACCTATGAATATTTATTTTTTCACATAAACCATCTCCGGACATTAACTAGCACAACAAAAAAAATCAGCAAAGGGTCAGCCTAGGCAAGGTAGCCGGTAGATTGCACAATAGGCCTAACATACCAGCCACTGGACAGCGACGCACCAGTAACATCTATGTTATCTATAAGCCACAGTAATCACTCAACATCACGAAAGTCATGTGGTTTTTCGGTAACCTCTCACATAAATAAATTACAAGTCAGTGTTGCGGCCACACTCAGAGTCGTTAATTATCTTTTAATCAGTCCTTTGTTGTCTTTTACACACAAAATGTGACTTAATGATAGATTAAATGTTAATCATCAAAAAAAAGGTAATGTATTTTTAATTTCGTAATAAAAATAACGTTGCCCGGGATTGGACATGTGCTCGGTTGACGATTATATTGTATCTGTGTGTACTACTCGTATCACATTGTGGGACTTAGTGTTTTCGGCTATTTGTGCCCTGGTTGTGCCTCTGTCTACGGCTTCCGAATGTGGGTTTGAAGATACTACTAATTAAGTCACATTTTCCATATAAAATTGTGATTGAATGATACATCCAACGTTAATTGTCATCTTTAAGTCCGACCATTAGATTGGCAACGTATTATTACCGACTTTGTTAATCTAACCATTTGAAATATATGAAATTCTGTCCTCTGTGGTCTAGCGGTCCAAGTGTTGGACTTCATGAAGTTTCACGGGAGGTTTAAATCCCGGGTCGGGCAACAAAAAAGAATGTGGTATTTCCAATTTTCTAATATAACCAAAAAATGTTGCTCAAAATTGGATATGTGCCCGGTAGGTGATAGGCTTGCCACCTATCACTTTGAGGAACTTAGTGTCTTCGGCTAGTCGTGGGTGCCCTGGTTGTGACCCTGCATACCCCTTCGGAGATATAGACGTGAAAATACTTATTTACTTATGAAAAAAATGTAAATCTTCATTAAATTTTGTCACAACGCTGCCACAATAATTATTAAAAATAAATAAAAAAATTCAAAAATAAAAATGACCTGAAGCTGCATCTGCAATAATTATTGACATTTATTCTTTTTGTGGTAAAATATTTAAATATTGAATACACCATTAATTTATAAAAATGTAATCATAGATAAACAAAAATGTCTTTCATAAGATAAGGAAAACTCCCAGTTTTGGTACGGGTTCTTTTGCATAATAGACCATCTGCCTTCTTGCCAGGCAGCTCGTAAAAGGCGAGTATAGGCTTACTGTCGCTAACACTGTGACAACTGACTAGGTGGTAGAGTTTCGCAGCGAATTTCCCGGATTGGTACCACCGCCTTACCTATTCCTGCTGCCATAACGTCAACGCTTGCTGTTGACGAGGGATGGTTCGGATGATAAGGTAGGCGGTAAACTTACTTTTGCCCGGGGCTTAGGTTGGCAACGCACCGTTACCACCTTTGGTGTCTCTAGGCGCCGTAAATTTCTTACCATCAGGAAATACATCTGCTTATTTGCCTTCCAATATCATAAAAAAAACTTGTGATATTTTTTTAAATGATGGAATGACAAATCATGAGAAGAATTTTTTAATAGGAAGAAATACACGATTCCTATTGACACCTGAGATGTTAGTGTTGCGTTAAAAACTAGGGTTATAATTCTAAATTCAAATATTTTTATGTTATATAAAAGTCGTATATCACGGTGTTTGTGGTTACGCTCTACTGAAACACTCGTTATGATTGCTCGCTTGATTTTTATGGTTTTTTTTTGTGTATGTGATGGATATGAGATATAAATTTTAGAACATTGTCTGCCCGGTCATCTAGTATTTATGTATGGTAAATAAGTTTGAAATCTATGAAACTAGACATTAGTTTAATAAATAGAAAACAATTTCAACCCGTGTATACTTCCTATGTGTTCATTTATTAGCAGTATTTTTCTTTATTAGTAAAGCCGTAATAGTGCATCGGTGTTACTAAACCTAAAATTAATAGTAGCTACATTTCGAACAGTGATTTGTTTGAAACTTAACTCTACTTCAGTTGACCCGGTAAAAGATAATAAAAAAACCAACGAAACAATAAACGTCTTATCCAACAACAAGCCAAATACTTTCAGTTTTGCCTTACTTATTTGCCTACTATAAGTCATAAAAACTGCAACAGTGCTCCTAAGATATTTAACACCAAATAAAATTGTAGGCAGCCTAAACTATCAGAATGAAGTAAAAAGAGGAAAACAGGTCATCACAAGAGCAGCTGAAGATAGTGAAAAAAAAAATCATGAACATCCAATAGTTCATCAACGCTCTCCATCTAATTGAAACTTTTGCTCCTTCACACCTATCTCTCTTTCTCATAGAGCTTTTTTCAACGGGTGGAAATTCTCATGGATACCCGCTTTTTCCGCTGCTTCAAACCGGACAAAACCACTCAGTTACCATCCTTTGTGCGTATCAGGTGACTGTAGGATTTCCGAAGAACGCGCCGCTATCACCCTTACACCTGCCCGCAGGCTCATCCGCTCAGTAGCCTCCATATTCTGATGCCATCACTTTGACGACAGCAGCATGGGGTCACACCATGCTATGCTGCCTCACGTCCCGGGCTGCTTTTTAAGTCAACTGACACCTCGAACAGTTGACTTACAGCCCAACCCCCTTTTAGTCGCCTCTTACGACGGCAGAGGATAACGTAGCCTGATTCGTCGCCCGGTACTACAGGGCTTTTCTCATAGAATTTGCTTTAAAAAGTTGTATGCCGGCTAACTGGACACAGGCATAGCCCTGACTGGGTGTGGTTGTATTTTGTGGTGTTATTTATTGTCAGAAGATTATATGAACAGAAAAACCGGGAAAATTGCAGGGAAAATGGGAAAAACAATACTTTATTTTTCCCTATACAAACTGAACGGGAGGAACGAAGTTCGCCGGGACAGCTAGTTTCTAATAAAAATAACACTGCCCGGGATTGGATATGTGCCCGGTTGTGCCTCTGTCAAAACGTTATTTAAGAGATTTTAAGCTCTTATTTTTTATAACAAAATTTAGATAGATACTCCACATTTTTACATTCAAGCATTATGTGGAAAATTAGAAGTTATTCAAAAGTCTCCTCTGAGGTAAAACCGAAAGCTAGTCGTGAAACTGAATCGTGAACCTTGACGCTCAATACTCTTTGCAATCCTCGCAAAGGAAGGAAAATTCGGAAAAATAATGTCAAATTTTGAATTCTTTAAATAAACATAATTTTGAAGTTTTAAATTTACCTCCTTTTTTTCAATTAATGCAGTATAGCCATTAAAGACATTCGGTAATTATACTAATAAAATACATATTTGTATAGTATACAGATTGCAAGTAATTGGTATAAAACATATAATATATAAAAATATATATATGAAATTTAAAAAAAATATATTCATGCCTAAAGAGGCAGAGATAGAGAGGGACACCCAGGACACCCACGATTAGCCGAAGTATTTTTAGTCTCACAATTTGATAGGTGGAAAATATATTTCTAATCGAACACATATTAAGAGCATCATCGTGCAAAATTTCTTTGATTATATCTCCTTAACATAAGGTTGCCTGGAAGATATAGCTATTTTGGCGATAAGGCCGCCTTTGTGTTTTTAAGTTTCTTTAAATGTATTATTTTTTATATATTTTAGTGCACAATAAAGAGTTATTCTATACTATTTTATTATCCCTGGCAACATTTTAATATTCTTGTTATTACCTATAGATATTTATTTAGGAAAAATTAAGTTTAAAGTAAGTAATCATCGGTAGTAGAGCTTGAGATTCTGTATAATTTATAAGGATACATTAACATATAAAAATTTAATTTTATATATTATTACAGTCTTAATTAAAAATATAGACTGTACATTGGACACGTATATAGATTTTGCAAAGAAAACAATTTTTAACTTAAAATTAACAAATTTAATTCTTTTTTTTTGCTGGTGGATTTCACAAACAAAATAAATAATTCCTTGTTCTGTAAATTTATATATACTTAATCCAAAAAAAAACAATAACCCCTGAAATAATTTAATAATAATTCAATAATAATTTAATATACATATACATACACCAAGTCTACTTATTTTATTTTATTTAGTACTTTCCTTTTACGGGTTGGCTGGAAGAAATTTCTTTTATTAGAGATAAGCTCGCCTTTTGTACTTTGTTTTTCTTTTTACTTTTAAGTATTTTTTTGTATCTAATATCAGTTGTGTACAATAAAGAGTTAATATAATATTTGTATATTGCAATGTAGCTAATAACCATCTCAATTACGTCAGCTTACGAATGAAAAAAAAATCCGTCTTGAAATCGGTGCATCCTCAACTTATAACCCTCTCCTTCTCCGTCGGGGGTTAAAAAGTAACCCATTTTTTAAATTTGAAATAAGTACGTAATATTATAGTAGATCTGTCACTCTACATATTTATTTATTTTGTGTCTTTGGGTACAAGTGTTTTTATTCAGTATCTGTACGTATTTATATTTATATATAAGTGTAATCGGCATACGCATTTACGTTATTTTATTATTTACATTATTTTATTATTTACCTTGACGTTAGATCAACTCATATCACTTGTGCAGGAAATGTATGTTACATTTGTGATTTTTTAAATCTCTCAATGTAATTTAATCACCGGTAAGTCCCAAGGCTCAAATAACAACAAACTAATAAAAAGTAACTTTAACTATTCTCAAAGAGGTAGGCAGTGTTACATCAAGGGCACCTACCATTAGCCGAAGGTAATGTTCCGCTATGTGATAAGTGTCAAATCATCACCAACAACCGGACATTTAACCAATTTCTATCAACGTTGTAGTTAATAGATAATTGTAAAAAAAGAAAAACATTTTGAGTGTCTCGATGAATTATAGTGTAAAAATTTATAAATTCGCTTTTATAATTCATAATGGAATTTCACCAAGTGCCGACGAGTGACTCTACAAACCACGGTATTTAAGAAGCTATGAGTTTCGTTAAATTGAAAGCAGATGCGATCATTAATGGTGGATGGTAAAGTTTGAGATGGTAGAGTCTGCGACGTTGCATTCCTCGGTGTCGGCGTGTCGCGCGGCGTGATCCGCGGTCGACGACTCGCCGCGCCGCGCGCTGCACTTGCACCGCGGCGGTCGGGCGCGCCGGCCGGTCAGTCCGCGTCGACTCTCCGATAACGTCACACCGATGGTAAGCCGGGCGTCGGATGCGGCGCGCAGCGAGTGGCACGCGCGGCCGGAGCGCGCACGTGCCGCACACGCGCCCTGCCGCGCTCGCGCCGCCATGCGCTAGCATGCGACTGGCCCTGCTCGTGCTGCCGCTCGTGCTAGCGCGCCCGGCAGCAGGTGAGTCTCCTACATCCAGTGTGTCATCTCCCAAAGTGATTCTCATAACTTGTGAGTGAGTCGCTTGACCGGTAAAATCTCCTTGCACGTGCAGACCGTTTAATATCCATAAAAGTTACTGTCAAGTGGTAAGTTACCATACGTATTTTACTGGCAACTGGTGCTGTTACAAAAATCAAAAATTATCAAGTTCTTGAAAAAACTATTAATATTAAAGTTACAAAAATATTAGTGAACATATTTTTTTAAATATTTAATTATATTGCGCAAAAACTTTAAAACTAGGTTTATAGACTTTCATTACAAAATTATTCACGTATTTTATAAGCAAAAACATAAAAGTGTAAACTCCTAAATTGTTTGACGGCTTTTACATAAACTGCTCTACATTTTAATACCGTAAGTATTATTCGTTCAAGTTTTTCTATTATAAGCATTAATCTTTTAAAACGCATTATGTGATCGGACATGTGAATGAAAAAACATCTTTTATTTTATTATATTAATTGTGCAAAAACTTTAAGAACTGACTTTACATCAACTTCTAAAAGTTAACAGTAAAAAATAGAAAAGTATGAATCGTAAAGTTGACTGACAGCTTATTTTGCATAAAATGTTTTAACTTCTACATTTTAACAAACTTTGATAACTTAAGCATTTCAAATATTAAAATTGTATTTTATGTTTTGTGATAGTTAAAAATAATACATTATGCGTGAATTTTTAAAAATGCGTGTAAAACCTGAAAAAATTGAAAATAAACTTTTATAAATACATAGTAAGAAACTAAAAAGCGCGTTGGCGCCGGATACATAATACAAAAACTATAAAGACGTTTAACAGTTCATTTTATATAAAACATTTTAGTTCAGTAATAGAGTTTAGTTTCTATAAAACTCACAAAAAATAAATGTATTTTACAACAAATATATGAACACTCCAGATGCCTTTAGATTTTTATAACATAAAAGTGATAAAATAATACTAAAACTTTTTAATGTATTATTAACGAGAAAAATATCTAAAAAGCTATAATACTGAGCGATAAGAAATACAAATTGTATATTGTTTTACAAGGTTTGAATTTATGTAATTAAAATATACCCAGCAATAAAAATTAAAGAAAATTTCATTATTATATACTTATTTCCACCCGCGACTTCGCCGTTTAATAATAACTTCAATTGTGCTCCATTCGCATTAATCTTGGCGTGATGATAAATAGGCTATTGCTTCCGCCATAAATGGGCTATCTACCACTAAAAGAATTTTTCAAATAGGACCAGTTCCTGAGATTAGCGCATTCGAACAAACAAACATAGCTTTATAATATGAGCATAAATTAAACTGCTATTTTTATTATTTTATATAGTTAGTTACTGTACTCCTCCGAAACGGCTTAACCGCTTCTCATGAAATTTTGTAAATATATTGAGTACGTCTGAAAATCGACCAACATCTATTTTTCGTTACTCGAAATAATGAGGGTGAATTACAGCAAAAAAAATATCATAACTATGTCTACCGGGTCAGCTAGTAAGTTATAAAATTCATGTGATTTTTAGTGTTAGTAGTAAATTTAAAATATTTTTTCAACTTTCTGATAACACATATAGGTACATTTTGATATTTTGAAGTTATTCCTTTTACTCTACACGTTTTGATGAAACTGTTTAGTTTGAGACAGCAATATATTTTTCCCTTGCTCTACATCTTACGAATTATATTTTTGTCTGATTCAAGGTTTTCAAGGTCAAGGTTTGAAACCTATTACAATGACCTGGGATGATTCACACGGTTTACCATTCATGTTATTAAACTGTAAATGCTCACCATTGTCGTCTTCTAGTCCCAGCGTACCTATGAAAAATCCGCATGCTTGTATTCTTTGCAAAACTCAGAATTTCAATATACAGCATGTTTATAATTAAATTTGTGAAAAATAATATCAATTTATTTAAAAAAAAAACAATGTGAGCAAACAGTATGCATCTAGGGATCCCACTAAACTGGAAGTACCTTCAGGTAGGACAGCCTTCTATAGAAAAAGCTGTCATGCGATGCTAATTAAAATTTATAACAAAATTCCGCAAAATATCAGGGAACTACCTATAAATCGTTTTAAAACAGTGATAACGAGGTGCCTTAAAGAAAAAGCATATTACAATTTACATGAATGTTTTGCAGGCAAAGAATTTCTAACAGTAAAATCTAAGTAAAGCCATATGGTTATATATAATGTTTTTTTTTTTAATTTGAATTTATTGAATTTTATTTAAAACTATCAGAATTGATTATTGATAATTATTATTAATTATTATTTTGACATATATATGCCTAATATTATTTCATTGACATTTGATTTGATTAATTGATAACATGTAATTATTTGTTGCTAATACTGTTTTTATTTTTATTATTTATTTCAATGTAAAAATTTGTGGATTAAGTTAATGTCTTATAAAATTTATATATTGTATTTGCATGCCAATAATTGGTATAGTAGTAAGCACTTGTATAGAATGTAAGACCTAATATATACACTACTGAAGGCAAATAAATAAACAATAAGCAACAAAACAGTCATTTACAGAGTACAGTTTATAAGTACGATCTATGAATGAGATATACATTTATATGTTGCTAATACACGAAGTTTCTCGCGGACATATTCATGACATCACATAGTTTTTCGCGTGCTTTCGTACATGTTACCTGATAACAAGGCTGCGAATAGTCCAGAATATTTTAATTATCGATCTATGATTTCAATGTTATATTTCTCATCAAAAGGAACAAAAATATTTTGAAATGTGATAGAGGTTTTTATAGTACTTTTAATGTTATATGATTGAGCTGCCTGTTCTAATGGTAAATAAATGTGCTTTGCTTCCTCATGGCCGTGATCTAAGGCCACGTGTTAAAGTCTACCTGTTTTACGATCCTCCAGCACGGAATACAACAATGTTGAATACTGACGTTATGGCGGCAGGAACAGACTAAGCGATAGTACGAATAGCGCTATTTGCAGAACACTCTACTACTTAGTTAATTCTACGTATGATTCCTGTGGGACACTGACAGAGCAAACACAAAAAGAATTAGTATTCTCCATGGTAATATTGATTATCACACATAATCAAATTCACAACTAGTCATCATCAAACTTCTTTCACCGGGCTTAGTACTCTTAGCCTTCCATGCAAGGGATTTGGCGTGAAGATATGTAATGCATATGTAAGATGACCTGTCCACTCAAATGTTTTCCTATATTATAGATTTCTAGTTATATGATCACTTTGCAGTAAGTGTTGATATATCTGTAATGACTAAACTGCAGAACTTACGAATTGGAAAATTTCTAAAGCACATGCTACAAATCGATAAAATAATAAATTTACACGTTGTAAGATTTTGACATTCACATTTTAAGTTGTATCCCTCTCCCACAGAAACTCCTTTGGTGAGGTTAAAAAGTATCATATAACCTTCCTCGGAACATAAAGCCTGGTTTAGTAAATTCGGCGTCAATTGCGGTTGCGAAACAGACAGGCATATTGTCAGACAGACAGAAAGATGAACAAAAATTCTAAAAATGATGAAAATGTGTTCTGCTACTAATTTTTCGTTGCCGGCACCAATTTTTTAAATAAATTAATAATGCACAACATTCACACTTCTTCAGGTTTATTTTAAGTAAATTAAAAAGTATTTTCTCGCCCAAATCCCCGAAGAAGTAGCAAAGGCACAACCAGGGCATCCAAGATTACCCGGAAACACTAAACCCACAATGTGATAGGCGGCAAGCGTATCGCTAACCGGGTACATAACCAATGTCGGGCAAAATTATTTTTATTAGAAAATTGATAATTTAAATTTTATAGATTTTTGTTATCCAACCCAGGGATCGGACTCGGAACCTCAAGAAGTCTAGTCCAACGTCAAACCGCTAGACTGTAGAGGCGATAAGTATACAAATTGTCCAAATATAAATGGAAAACCGCCAGTAAAAATAAAATGTGTCGTCAGTATCCAACAACCAAACAGTGAACATTGAAATCAGTAGTTTTTGTATCTTATTTGCAAAGATAGATTGTAAAAAGTGAAACCACTGGGCGTAAGTGTAACAAAAAGTGTTTAACAAAGAGTACAGCGGAGAATAACCAGTGTTTTATAAAAACGCGTGTGTAAAAAATGTTTAAAACTTATTCACACCTATCAATACTGGTAGAGTGCTTTGCAAATTCCTCGGGTAGGGACCTACTGCTGTAACTATTCCGGCTACTACAATGTTAGTTTTAAGCTCTGTCGTTTCGGTCTGGTAGGTATATAATTAAAATTAAACTAAACTGGCAGACACATAGCCACGTGAAAGCAACACCTGTAAACTGTATGTTCCACGGTTGTCTTTCATTTACACAAATTGAATCTAACCCAGAAGTAAGCAAATTATGTGCTTGTGTTGTGGGTGTTAGCAAACGATTATAATATATAGAAATACTTAAATAGATACCGGAATAAATTTAATAAAAACCTAGACCCGGAAATCCAGACATCTAAATGTTCATGATACAAATGCCCCCGTCAGGAATCGAACCCGAGCCTCGCGGTTGATCGGTGTAGTTAGGCTTGTACGCGAGCTGCTCGACCAACGAGGCGGTCAAAAATACATATCAATTATTAATTTAAATATTTTAAATAACATCCGACAAAACATATGCATAATGGTTTAAGATCCGAACCTAACCTTCACCGAGCTGATAATAGGATGAAACATAACTTATGATATATTTATCATAATAGAAAACGTATTAAAAATTGTCACCTCTGTGGTCTAGCGGTTCAGTTGTCGGACTTGACTGCATGAGGTCCCGGGTTCGATTCCCGGGTCGGGCAACAAAATGGAATTTCTATAAATTTTAAGAAAAGAAAAAATTTCGCCCCAGACAGGATTTGAACCTTTAACCTTTCGTCTCAAGCCGACGAATGCTCTAACCAATTGAGCTACTGAGGATTCAAGTCCCGTGGCGAAATTTTTAATTCCTTTCTAACCCGTTAACGCGGGTATTTATATCCTATAGATACACAATTCTAAGTACCCACCAAATGAGTTCATCATTACAGATGAAATTCACATTTTAGAATGGCCATAACTTTCGTTTCTCGCAACGAAATCTGCCCCTGTCTGGGGCGAAATTTTTTTCTTTCTTTAAAATTTATAGAAATTTATCCCAAAGCACAGGGCAAGTGCTAAAATAAAAATAAGTAACAAAATGGAAATTGTACTTTTCCAATTTTCTACTAAAAAAAACGTTGCTCGGGATTAGATATGTGCCCGGTTGGCGATATGCTTGCCACCTATCACATTAGGGGACTTAGTGTCTTCGGCTAGTCGTGGGTGCCCTAGTTGTGCCTATGCCTATATCTTTTGAGGATATGGGCGTGAAGACACTACTACTACTACTACTTATATTATAATGGGTTGCTTAAAATATCCTGGACATAACTTTAAAAAAAATGGAATATTAAGAAAATTAGAAATTTTACCCTGACTTAAAGTATAAGATGAATATAATGGGCAGAAGTTAGGCTGCCTGATATTGCGAACACGTAGATAGGGTTGAAGCAAAAAAAAAAAACTGGAAAAATGAAAAATTATTATTTCAATAATTAAAAATATTTTGTTCAGAACTTTTTTAGACAACCCATTTTTAATGACCTTTCTAATATTCTAAATTTATTGTACAATATGTTTCATACTAATATTAACTTGGTGTAGGTCGATGTAGGTTCGGGTCTATTACTATAATGTAGCTAAGAATCATCACGATCACGTTAGCTTTCAAACAAAAAATTCTGCATCGAAATCGGTCTATTCATTTAGGAGTAATAATGTCTGTCTTATCCTATTAATATTATAAATGCGAAAATTTGTAAGTATGTATGTATGGATGTTTGTTACTCTTTCAAGCTCGAATGGCTGAACGGATTTGTCTGAAATTTGGAAGACAGATAGATTGTGACCTGGATTAACATATAGGCTATTTTTAATCCCGATCGCACACCGAGTTTCTGTGAAAACGCGGGTGAAGCCGCAGGTAGCAGCTAGTATAACATACACACCTCTTTTTCAGTCAGAGGTTAAAAATGTAGCGGCTTAGTAACTCGGTACTTTGTTGCAAATAAGCTTACAAAACCAGAGTGACCTACAACTGTCGAGAGCTCTTGGAACCTACTTGAAACAAAGTGTGCCATGTTTTAGGCACTATTTTGTATCTCCCTTGTATATTCCTTCACGATTTTATCTCAGCTGGGTACTATCAACGACCCGTATATCTTAAGTTTAACTATTCATAAAAAACTATTCGTTGTATATCTAAAGTTGTTTTTTTATGTTGAAGATCAGTTAACAATATCAAGGGTCTCCTAATAATAAAAGACAATCATGCCCTATAGACACCTTAACGTTATAGGTGCATCGCTGTCCTGTGGCCAATATCTTAGGTTTATTATGCAAGTACGCCGGCTACCCTCCGAACCGGAACATTACAGGGTCGTTATGGCGCCAGTAGCAGGTAAAGCGGAGAATCCCTACCAAGACAAGTTGCTGTATAGCACTCTAGCAGTCTTGTTAGCAATACCCTATATTTTAGCCTCTTCTCGCCTCTTACGGGCTTCGATGAAGAGAGGCAGGTGATAATACACTCAGAGGCTCTAAGTAGCTAAGAAACTTCTCGATCACGTCCGCTTTCAAATTAAAATCGAATCGAATTCAATCCATGCGTTCTCTGAGTTGAGTTATATAGCTATGATGCCACACACACACATACAAACACACACAAAATAGTGATGAAAACATATAATAGTCGAATACAAAATTTTCTCTTTTTTCAAAATTAGGTAATTGATGTGATAGGTATATAATGTGATATAAGATATATACTATTTGGCTACACTAATTATGATAATTCAAAAACCACTAGACAAATCTGATATTGCGAATTCAACAGATATTGACGAATTTATTACGAGACCAACAAATTTAACTGTTATAAGATTTATTAATTAACTCTCCCGTTTTACATGTTAATGTATTCAATTAATACTAATATTCTAAATGTGATAAAGTGTTTATTTGTCCTCAATAATTCATGCCTTAATGTCTAGCCTCTAAATGACAATATTATGCATGGCAAATACCATGCAAGTGTTGCCAATTTTCCTTTTTAGAACTAATTTCAAATTTATGAGTATCTTTACGCCCATATCCTCTAAGACGTAGGTAGAGGCACGGCCAGGGTAACATGGACTAGCCGAAGACGCTAGCCCCACAATGTGATAGGTGGCAGGCCTATTGCCTGTCAGGCACTTATCCAATTTCAACGTATTATTATTAGGATATTGAAAATACACATTTTAATTTTTTTCGTTATCCGATCCGGGGGTCGAACCCTCAAGAAGTTGTGCGACGCCAAACCCCTAGATCACAGATCGATAGAGATTTAGCAAGAATATAAAAGCTTGACAGCGTCCGAGTAATCTCTCCCAAATATTTTCGGTGTTGGAATATGACAACCCTATTGTCCATTAGTAGGATGATCTAGTACATTAGGTCTTAGAGTATTAACCTAGAAGTCAAATCTTGGTTCTGTGTCGTAACTCTTGCGGATTGGTACCATCACTTTATTTATTCCTGTCACTATATCGCCAGTACTCACTATTTTTGTACTCCGTATTGAAGGTAATGGTAGCCGGTAGACTTGCATATGTATATAAGTACGTATATAAGACAGCGACGTACCAGTAACATCTGTGCTTTGTAGGTAACGTTTGTCTGTTATCATCAGATGGGGCGTTTTCTTGTTTGCTGTGTTATAACAATAAAAAATAATCTTTATGAATTTATAATATGTATATATGATTAAAAATTATTTCGGTGTTGTCTAACATTTTTTTATATTTACTCATTGCTATTTGAAGTAATCCGAAAAGTCATGCAAATTTACGTAATTAGGATAGCAACATTAGGATATGGTCCCTCGAAAATGAGTTAAAATTTTTAGACAGTTCAGTATTTGTAATAAAAGATATCTTAAAAAAAACAACGTTATTGAATTTTTTTTATTTGAATTAGCGCTTAAAAGATATCCTCTTTCTGGCTGCTTGCTTTTATTTCATCAAATAAGTCTGTTTCCTAGAAATAGTTTTTATGTTATAGTTTATTATTATTATTATTTTAATTCAATATTTATTCTGTATGCACGAGGCTTGGGAAAAAAAAGTCATTATAAACACATTATTTTTATTTTAAATAACCTTGTTTTGGAAGTTTTATACATTTACAAACGTTACTACGTATATTTGTTTTAAATGTATCCGTTTAATTGTATTTTTTGTTGTCTCCAAATCCCTACAAAAAGATTACAAGTCAGATTTTTAAAAATATTTCTATTCCGAACACATATGGATCTAACCCCAAAGTGATATCTACTTGTGTTATGGGTATTAATCAACCACGTTAATACAAAAAAAACACTAAGCTGGATAACTAATTCTAGTACGTATAAAAAAAAAACATCAATTTATTGTATCACTAAATTTGTTGCAGTAAAACTACGAAAAACTAACTCTATTTTCTTTAACGCATCATCTAAGTAAAATCAATGAAATATATAAAATATAACTCAAAAACTACTCATCGGAACTTGACCTAATGTACATAGTAGTAGGGGAGCCCAAGAGGGGATTTTCGGACTAACTCAGGCGCGTCAGATTAAGATACGGGAGATACCCAGTACCATTGTTGAACACCTCCATTATGTATCAAATCTCTACATAGAGACGCACATGTAGGATTGTCTGTCTAATTTTTTTAGCTTGAAAATATACTCGAGCGTGTCAGATTAAAGTAGGGCGGGCTTATTGTATGCCAATAAGTCCATGTTTGAATTTTCTGATGATTTGACCAAAACGTACGGGAGTAGGAGGTTCAGAAACTTTCAAAAACCAAGTCATATGTGTTAATTGTCTATTACAGCAATCTGTCTGATTGACATATTTCTGTCATCGGAGACACATAATGCATATATGTTAATATCTGATGAGTTCGGCTATGATCAAGTGACTGAAATTGCTATTTTAGCTTCTAGACACTTAACGCACCGCTAAAAACAAAAAACTTACATGACCTTTTTTACTCTCCACTATTTAATCGACAAAGTGCAATGGGTCCCAATGACGCTGGAGTTACTACACATTTCGCATCGCGGGCTCCCCTACTATAGAGCCACCACTAAATTATTCCCAACTCTTAAAAAAATAAGCATCAACCTTTATATCTAATTTCAGTGCAAGAACTGTGCAAGACTGCAAAAAAGCGACACCATGTTCTATCCAGGTAAAAAATAGTATCAAAAACCAATTAAAACCAGAAACCAAAAACCAAAAACTCAAAAACCAGTTTATATCTCAAAATCCGATCTAAATTATGACCTACTTTAAAAAAAATCATGCATTTATTGGCAAAATAATCGTGTAATATACAACTTATATACACTATCTAATTCTTATTTTTGAAGTCTGTTAATTAAGTAGACGCAATATTATGCCCTACCCTTCCAAGGGTATTTTTATAGGCAAATTATTTAAATAGCAAGATATAAATTGTAACACGAAATAGTTGATCTAGGTGGCTCAAGATACAGCAAGGAAATAAATCTTGGTAAGAATTTAGACTAGTTTTGTACATTATAAAGGAGTAGTTTGAAAGGGAAAAGATAATTGATGTGGGCACGGTCTTAGTAGTTTTATGGGCTCTAATTACTGTGCTGTAGATATGTGAATAAAAAACCGTCACGCCAATTATCCCTAAATAGGCGGTGGTTTTAATAAATCTATAAATGCTACACGATCTTTGAATAATTTTATACTATATAATAATTTGTACTTTGTAATAGTCACGTTTCTCAGCCTAGGGCCGCTTGCAGCAGGGCCGGATTTAGGGGAGGGTAAAAGCCGTAAAGGGTACGTAAGAGGGTAAACTTCGTAAAAAGTCTTTGAAATTCCGACTAGTGAACATCTTTTTTCTAATATTGTTTTTCACTGTTTAACCTCTGCCGATAGTACTTTGTAAACATGATAATATTGATCTAAAACATTGATCGAAAACTAGACTGCAAAAAAATATTAATTTTGTTTGGAAAAAAGTTTGGGACCCTACTTCTTTGTTACCCCTAGACCTCAAGACTTCTTAATCCGGCCCCGGCTTCCACATTCCTAGGTTAAATTTAGTGTTGGGTTAAACTGTCAAATACAGAATGATTTAACCCTTCGTTAGCAGTTGACTCTGAGTTAAATATATAACTCAGGAACGTGCAAGCAGCCCTAAGCTTATTTCAAAACTAGCAGCCCATCCTAGCTTCGCATGGATGGACAAACTTTAACAATATATTCAATATTTAACGTATATAAAGTATTTGTTTTAGAATTGTAGCCTATATGTTATTCTGATGTTTCTAATGTTTCGTCTAAATACGTTCAGTAGTATTTGTATGATTCCTGCATGTTTGCCTTCCAATATCATAAAAAAAACTTTTCCATTTACAAGAGTGGGTAGTACGGATTTTTATTAACTACATACGAGTACATTATATATTAAGAATGCAAGAATTTGAAGTTGATTGGTCGCAAATCAGTTTATTATTCTCATTTTATTTTATGTTAAATATATCCATAACATGATCTGCAAAAATATCAAAATCCTTTATTTATTATCAGAATAATCACTTAACAAGTACCTATATAAAAATGCACAGAATATCAGAATCGATTTTAAAAATTAAAGTCGTTTTATTATTCTCTTTTCATTTCAATTGAAGTCGGTTTATAAAATTATCAATTATTCAATGGACACACAGTGGTATCAAGTGCATAGCAACAATAAATTTGCAGCAAGAATACCAGGCGGTCATAAAAACCAAGCGGAAACGCGCGTCGCCTAGTACTCGGCACGGTCATTAGGTACACGTAATGATGACTATTACCTTCCAGACTTAAACTTTAGTGAGAAATATTTTTCCGACATTTATTGCTATGGACAGCTGCGTAATGGGACTGTGGAATCTTACCGATTTTAAAAGTGCAATCGTAAAAAATCGTATCTAAATGTTACGTGTAGTGTGACCGATTGGACTTTCTATGGCTTGTCTTGTTTAATTTTATGTATGATTGAAATTAAATAATAAAACCGTATTACTACAAAAAAATTAAACACTTGCCAAACACTAGTTTTATTAAACAATGGTGGTGATTCTGCTGTTCATAAACTAAACTTATTTTAGGTGCTGGCTTTCTTCTTAAATTAAACAAAAAGTAGATGGAACATTTTAGACATGTCAGATTAGTCTGGTTTAGTTTTATGAGTGATAGATTAAACGTCTGTAGAAATGTCGTGTACAAAGTAATCTAACAGCACTAATTGTGTTTTATTTCTTTCTATTCCTTTCGTTGAAAGAAGACAGCGATAACTTTTTGTTTTTTATGTTATATTGGAAGGCAAACAAGTAGACGGATTTCCTGATGTTAAAAAATCACGCTACCTAGAGACAACAAAGGTAGTAATGGTGCGTTGCCAACCAGAGGCTGGTATGTTAGACCTCGAGCAAAAGTAAGTTTACCAGCTACATTATCCTCCGAACCGGAACACCTCAATGTTATCGCGTCAGGAATAGGTAAGGCGGTGGTACCAATCCGGGCGAGTCGCTGCGAAACTATACCACCTAGTCAGAAGTCACGGTGCTAGTGACGGTGAACCTATGCTCGCCTTTTACGAGCTGCGTGGCAGGAAGGCAGGCGGTTTATTGTGAAAAGGAGCCCGGACCAACAATATCTAAAATTGGATTATCAACCAGTAGCATTCTGCCATTTTATTAACATTTATCTTTTTACTGATTGGATATCTATTTTAGTTAATGTTTAGTTAAACAAGCGTCTTATTGTTCCTTGTACTAAGGAAATTAGTTTCTACAAAAACATGAAAATTTCTACAAAAAAGTGTAATGATTGTGACTGTGGAATCTTACCGATTTTAATGACAAAAAAGTGCAATCGTAAAAAATCCTAAACGTTACCTATATTATGAGTGTTCGAATTTTCTATTGCTTCTTGCATTACAAAATTTTCATTACAAAGACCCTGAAATGTGCATACAAATATTTTTGTTAATATTAAATATTACATGGCAGTGACAGCAATGCAAAAAATATGCAATTATCTTGCACTCTAGACAAACCGTAGCCTTTTTATAAATGGACTTTAATTTTCCAAGGTTTTACTTGGTAGTTTTTATTACACTATAAAACACATTGTGATATCAATTTGACTTTGATTTTTTTTTTAGTCTATGTATGTTAATGAGATGCTGGTGGTTTTTTAACCGACTACAAAAGCAGTTCTCAATTCGATTTTCAGTTATTTATTTTCTATTTTTTTATAAGTTTGTTTGGCCTATTCTAAGATGGTCTAATGTCAGTTTTATATGATCCGACTATTTGTTTTTGAGTTATAGTTATACTTAATAGTACATACATTTTTCACTGATTTTGACGGCTTCATTAATGCATAAGTACAAGTGTTTACTACAAAAAAGTGTGTATACAATGGATTCTATTAGTAGGGTGTTGATAAAAGTGTGGGGTCCTTTCAGAAACATTTGCTATCTTTCGAAAAAATAATTATTAAATCGCGACGTGCGCGTGGTACCAATGAAATAGTTGGAGTCGGTTTTGGAAGCTTTACTGCGTTTTATTCTAGTTTGTCAGTATTTAAAATAAAATATCTAATAAGCGTAGTTTTTTGATATTAGGGTTGCTGTAAAAAAATTAACGACTCCGCATGCATTCAAATCGGTTTAATATTTTTTAAATGAAAATATATTTACTACATTTTTTTTATATGATAAGTATTTTTATATGATAACACATGGCATTCCTGGTGAAATGGTGAAATACAACCGTACACTATATAGACCAAAAATGTTGTAGGTCCGTTGCTGTCCTATGGCCAAAGTGTTGAGCCAATTGTGCTAGTCCACCGGTTAATCTACCCTCCGGACCGAAACATGACGTTGTAATAGGTAAAGCATTGGATCCCTAGCCGGATAATTTGCAACACAGTAGGACAAGTGGTTTTGTTGATAATGCCCCATTTATATTCGCTTCTTCCGAGCTGCCTAGCAGTTAGGTAAATAGTCTAATCTACCCTACAGGATTCCCCGTGTTGATCCATTCTCTTTTGCAGAATAGGCCATCTGCTCTCCTGCCAGGCAACACGCAAAAGGCGAGCATAGGCTCACTGTCACTAACACCGTGACATCTGACCAGGTAGTAGAGTTTTGCAAAGACTCGTCCAGATTGATACCACCGCCTTACCAATTCTCGCCGCCATGACGTGTTCAAGTTAGGAGAATTAAGTAGCCTATACACTTACTTTTGCTCGAGGTCTAACATCCCGGTCTCAGTTTAACAACTTACCATTACCATCTTTTGTGTCTCTGGGCAGCGTTATTCCTTCAGGAAATCCGTTTGCCTTCCAATACTATAAAAAAATATTTACGAAACGGCTTCAAATATAGGGTTTTTGTTCAGTCGTATAATTAAACCTTTTCGGTTTCCTTTACCTTAGCTGTTCAATAAAACATGACACCGACTTTATTTGAAATGGAACACTATCATTACCATTTTATCAAGGTATTTATGCGGTGCATTGTCGTGCGGAGTACATTTTCATGCGTAAATATGAAAGGGCACCGTCCGGTCGCACGATGACTGGCTGCAGTGCGGACTCCAGACGAACTGCATATCACTGGGCGGTTTTACATATACACGGGAGACGCGGACGGGCGTACTTGTTCGGAAATTTGCATGGATTGCTAAAGGAACATAATATTTTAACCACTCATGGAAAAGAACGTTTGACGTTACTGTGTGTGTTTTTTAAATGAGGAATTAGCAAATAAGCAAATGGGTCTCCTAATATAAGAGACAACTGTGGCGTAAAGACACCATAGATGTTATAGATATACTCACACACACGTATGTGTCATCATAAATTTTGAACAAATAGACCAATTTCAATGCGGATCTTTGAAAGCTGATGTGATCGAGATGGTTTTGAGCTATATCACATACTAGCAGCCCGCTCCGGCTTCGCTCGGTTGTGAAATATACATATAAACCTTCCTCTTCAATCACTTAAACTATTTAAAAATTGCATTAAAATACGTTGCGTAGTTTTAAATATTTAAGATTACAAAGGGACATAGGGACAAAGGAAACGACTATGTTTTATACAGTGTAGTGATAATGTTTGTCAAGGCTTATTGCAAAATTTGAATTGTAGGATCATTATTTTACTATCAAAAACCTTTTTTATTTATTTGTCAGCTTATCCATAGCTCAATATTAAAGATGCAAAAGTTATATATTACCAGTTTAAACTAACGGCTTTGCTCGCATTTAAATTATTGAAATAGTATCCTATTATTATTATTATTATATATATATTATATGTATTATACATATGTTTAATACCTCCAAAAATATGTGTACAAAGTTTAATGATGATTGGTTAGGTAATTATTGGGTGACACTGCAACAAGTAAATTAACACTCGCCTTAAACTAGTCATATTTCCAGCCAGCCTCTAGCCATTAAGCAATGAGGTTAGTAGTTTTTTTATCTATTTTCTACTAGGTATTGTAGTTATTAATTTCAGTTAAAAGTACATTAATTCTAAACGAATTTAAAAAGGAGGAGGTTCTTAGTTCACTAGTTTTTGTATGCTTGTACCGCGATCAGTCCGCTAATTATGATTTATGATTGGATTTTAACTAAATATTTTTAATATAGGTGATACTTCAGATATTCGATTTAGATAGCGCTTTTTGAGATATACGTTGTTATACATATTTTGTTACTTTGACTTACATAATGCTTATCTAATGTATAAAATTCTCGTGTCACGGTGTGCGTGATTTAACTCAGCCGAAACGGCTTGACCTATTCTCATGAAATTTGGTGAGCATATTGAGAATCGGCCAACATCTATTTTTCATACCCCGAAGTGATGAGGGTGACTCACCCCCATTTTTTTTACTAAAATCACAATTAATTAAAAATATAACAACGTCAGCTAGTATCGAAATAAATTTTAAGAGTGCCAGACAAGCTAGATTGTATTTCAGTAGATAGAACAACCGGTATCCCTTTCGCCCGCGCAAGCGCGCTAAGCAAGCTCTCCACTAGCTCACGAGCAAGCTGATATGCATATGACAGAGTCATCATCGTAAAGGCGGTGGATGCCCGGGCAAGTTACTGCTCAGCATCTACCAGTAATTTGTGTAGGTACATATATTCGCATTGTATCACAGGAAGCACATGGCTCAATTGTCATGTACAGAGACGGCCCGTATTCAGTAAGGTACTCCCGTATAACTGTGAAATAAGCCAGACACACTACACTTGCGGGTGTTAAAGAACTTGCGGTTTTCCGTTACGCAGTAGCCAAAAAAAAGAAGTTGATCGTCTCAGGGTTTATGTATGACTGTATAATGTATATGGGTTTTTTAGACATCTCGATGCTTAACAAGATTTGGGTTTAGAATTACTAGTGGTCGTCCATCGGTCGAAATTCGACCATAATACATTTAAATACCTTGTTGATAAGAACGCCATCTTCATTTCTACTTTGTTTCCAAACTTTTTAGTGCGCCATCTGTGATCTTTTATTGTTATCATCAATATATTTGTTTGTGTGTATCAAATGCATGGTCGTGTGGGTAACATTTTATATATTGATTTGATGTTTAAAAGGATTACTATTGAAAAATATTAGCGTTTTGCATTTCTCCTACACATAAACTGTCAAGTTTTATGCTCCTGCGTCCACGAAATTTTTGTAAAAAGGGGTTCAAAGTTTTGGCATCACGTATATAGATTACGTTATTCTACGGTCTCGCTTTATATTCAAAAAAATAAAAGACGAGTTTTTTACATTTAAATTTTCCACGTTTTTTTTATCTTTAACTTTCACTTTAAAATAAGCAATAAAAGTTTCGCTTGAAGTCAACAATTTACAGTTTAAAATATCCTCCCTTTTGCCTTAATGATTTTGTCAAGTATGGCTTAGATTTCAAGCTGAGCTTCATTATGTTCTTTAAAACCAGGTCAAGATTATTTCAAACAGACAACACTTTGATCAAAACGAAAACTTGATGATATTATATGGCAACACCACTGCGGGCTGGTGAAGCTCTACTAATTAATTTTAATTTTTATATCCATAGAACAGTTATGACTTAATTCCATAGATTCAAATTTTACAAAATATATATATGGCACTGGTTGGCGTTTCCAAGCTATGTAATTTAATTTTCTAGGAAAACCAAGAAATATGTGTGGATTATCGACTTTTTTATCTGATATGAAAGGAAACAACCCATCATCTTATGCTGATGTTTAGAGACAAGTGGCTTACAGACACTAGAGATGTTATAGGTGCGTCGGTTTCTCGACTTCTGCTTTATACAAAAAAATAACTATTGATTTGATGACATATTCACTGACATGCTCCTACTTTTGCGTACAGTGGTCTTAAAAGATAAGTGTCATTTTTAAAAATGGTACTTAGTTACTTGATTTTGAAATACTTATTGCGTCTTCTTAAAAGACAAATTTCAGTCTTAAAAATGATTCTTAATGACTTAGTTTCAAACTTATTGTTATTAGTTACAAATTACACGCTACTTGTCTTGAACGTTTATTGTACGCGTATCACTGATGGGTTACAACAATGTGTTCCTTTTCATATATTGGCGCTAGAATTCACTAAAACAAAAAATTTTTTTGGACAAGTCACACAAATTGAATCTAACCTCAAAGTAAGCAACTTATATGCTTGTGTTATGGATGTTAGTGAACGATTTTAATACATAGAAGTACTTAAATAGACATCAGAATAAATTAAATAAACAGACCCGGAAATGCAGACATCTCAATATTCATGACACAGATCCCTGCCCCCGTCGGGAATTGAACCTGATCCTCGCAGTTGGTCGATGTAGTTACGCATGTACGCCAGCCACTCGACAAACGAGGCGGTCAAAATTGTGAGACTATTTTAGCCAAATTACAAAAATATATCAAAAGCGTGTATTTACAAAACGTACCTACTCCTTATCTATGTATTTATTATAGTGCTCATTAAAGAATTAAATAATTGCTTCAAATAAGTGCTAAATATATTGCCCAATTGTAATAATAACTATATAGTTTATCCTAAAAAAATATGTACCTCTGTTGAACATTGTATTATTACACTCGATACATTTGTCACGGTATCGCGCACGTACCACTATAATGTGGATAATAATTAAATATAATAAATACAAAAACTTAAATGTAAGATTTATGACTATAAGTTACTATGTCTAGACTAATTAAAACAATTGTACAGCTAAATATATAATAAATATTGTTAATAAGTATACAGGATGTATTTGACACCAAAATGAAAAGTTGTGGTAGTTTAGATACGTATTAGACTTTGAAATTCCTTTTACAGTTTTTGCAGGAAATAAGTGGTTAAATATTTAGTGGTTTTTCAGACCAACATGTATAACGAAAAAAGTATATGCATTGAACCGCGCATTGCGACCTAATACGCTGTTTTATTGCATTGCTGTTTTTAGTAAAGATATGTAATTTATTAGATATTAAATAAAAAATTGAGTTTATTATTAATGAAATAATAGTGAAATAAATAAAAAAAACATACTAAATTTTTTGAAATGCCTGACATTGTCAGCTTATAACAATTTGTAGGGGAAAAATTAAATTATTGTTTTTCCTCTTTTCCTTGCTATTAGAGCATTCAAAAACATAAGCCCAATTGGTCCAGCCATTAGAAATTTCATTTTTATTTATGTAGATAAAAATATCTTTGTAGATTACAGTTAGTAATTTGAAATTCACAGCGTGTGGTATTATTTGCTTCTTGTCGTCTTAGCGAAATTTGTCACTCGAGCAAGATCTTTATACTTTATAATATCTTTTACACTTTACAAATGTTATAAATTGATGGAGGTGCCTTTTCGTTTTTTTAATAGTATGAATAGAAAAATTATGCACGATAATTAAAAATATGAAGGTACGACATTTTTTATTAAATTCTGTAAAAGGCTGGAACATTTTTTAAAAATAATAATGAAAAAGAACTTGAAATTGCGAGTTAGTATTTTCTCACAGCAAGTTAAGGGTTTTTCAATATTCACATGACGATTTTTTAAAAATAATTTCCGGCTAATTTGCATCATCAGGGATATTGTGCTGCATCCTCGATGTTACTGCAAAATCAATACTATTAAATTTTGAATTTTATTAAAATGAATCTAGGAAAATAAGTGTTTTATACAAATATTAACAATGATGTTCCACACTATTTCAACGACGAATACCTACTATGAAATATTTAACTAGATATTTTTGACGAGTCATTGTATTTGATTAGACCTTGCTTGCAAAGTTAAAAAAATTTTCGTATTGTGACCTAGCTAACCTAAATATTATACTTTATTGATTCTGAGTCTCGAGACCCAGTTTGTACCAGCATATAATTTTACTTGTATAAATCGAAGATTAAAAACCTCGCGGTTAGCAACATATTAGCCATTCAAAAAAAAACATTTTTTTCTGTTCCTATCCCTACTATAATTATTACAATAAATTTTCGTATTTTATTTGTTACCAAAATTATAACGAAAATTAAGATAAACTAACCATTATTCTTAGAAAAACTAATGTTTTCATTCTTACACTAATATCTACTACGTACTACGAAAAAAATTGAATTGATTTACATTTCTGAATAAGTGCTAGTACAATTGTTTAGTTCACCAATATGCATATTACGTCGTTGGTAACGGGTTTATTGCTTTCGAATGAACGCGACCGTCTGCATGCAAAAAGGCGATTCCTGGTGATCGCCCCTTTGAATTATGCGCATGGGCACGCTTACGCGTCTGCATTCAATCGCTTCACGAGATTTATTTGTGACCTGCACTACACATACAAATGTTTCTGTGAAATTCAACCATATACATGTCCAGTTTCTTTTAGTTCGCAGTAGTTGGGAAAATAAATATTTCAATTGTGTTTATCGATGTTTTTGCGTTCACGTCACTATAATGTGTGTGTGCGGGATGCCATTGCGGGACGATAAGTCGTGGACACCGCTCAAAACGTGTAGAGTAAAGTAGAAAACTACTTATTACTAAGACAATTTAGATTCACTATCAAAGGGTGGTATTCCTCTTATCAAAAATCTTTGCCCAATCTATTTAATCAAATAAATTGGATGACTTCCTCAACATCGAAATTAGACGAATTCGTCGGCTTGAGACGAAAGGTTACAGGTTCAAATCCTGTCTGCGGAGAAATTTTTTCTTTCTTTAAAATGTATAGAAATTTATCCCAAGCATAGGGCAAGTGCTAAAATAAAAATACGTATCGAAATTAGAGATTTTTCTAAATTAAGAACTTTTGCGCGTCGCTGCGAAACTCAACCACCTAGTAAGATGTCACGGTGTTAGTAACGGTAAGCCTATACTCGCCTTTTACGAGCTACCTGCCAGGAAGGCAGATGGTCTATTCTGCAAAGGAGCCTGAACCAACACGGGGAAAAAGGTTAAAAAAGGGTAAATTTTTCTTCTTATCTACTAGGAATTACTGTCAATTATATCTTTATAAAAATTAATCCTTATTTCGCTTCAGCTAGTTGTCGGTTCAGCTAGTCTATATATAAAAATGAATCTGAATTTCGCGTGATTACAGCATCACGACTGAACGAATGGACCAATTTTGCTAATTATTTTTTGCTGTATTGGTTTTTGTTAGAAGAAGGATTATATGAAGAGAAAAAACCGGAAAAGTAGGAAACACCACGCTTTTATTTCGTCCGTACAAACTGTTAGTAGCTGTAGCCGTCAAGGAAAACAAAGTGCGCCGGGTCGGCTAGTTTATATAACAATTAATCTCCATTGCCTTGGTCATATTTGAATGGATGGTGCAACTTTCCTAATTCATAATACTTTGTTGTGTTAGTCACTGACAGGAGAAGAGTCATGTGAAAAAAAAAACCGGGAGCATTTTTTGGAAAAATAAGAATAACAATACATACATTTTTCCGTTCCCCTTTGAAAATAAATTTAACTCGCCAGAGTTTAAAAAGTTACATCAATGGGTTTATGTAGGTATAACCGCGGGCTACAGCTACTTTTTACACGTGTCTATGATAAGCCCGAAAATTGTTCAAGTAATTCGTTCGCTTCAATAATTGCCTACGCTCTCAAACTTTACAGGATCTATTTTTAGGCAGATATTTAATTACTCGTCTATTGTTCCTAAATCGAGGGTTGCATGGAAACAACGTATTTTTAAAGTAAACAGAAATAAATAACGAAAACTTAGCCTAAGGGTTTTTATTTAATATAGAAACTCGTAATGAGTCCAGTACTTGTTAAGTTTATTTTGGTTCAGTAACCAGTTACCACCAACACCAGGACCCTTACCATGAGTTTACAGCTTGTCAAGTTTACTATGCTCGCTGCCGTCTCCGTAAATTATTTGTATAAAAAATTTCGAACAGCGCCTCTATTGGTAACTAAGAGAGACACATTTTAAGAGCAAAGTGTCAAAGATTTCGACACGTAACTTACCGAACGTAATATATACCTAGTCATGATAAAGGTCTGGTTTCAGGTCTGGAAGAGGATGTACGGATCAAGTGTTTTCGCTCCGCAACATTGTAGAGAAGCGTTTGGCTGTGGGGCAGAGGGTTTTCTGCGGTTTTGTGAATTTTGAAAAAGCGTTTGATAGGGTTTGTACGTAAGAAACTTTGGGACATTTTGCCAGATTATGTGATAGTCGGGTCCCTGCTGCGTGCGGTGCAGTCAATGTATTTAGACTGTAAAGCATGCGTACGAGTGGATGGCAACATATCGCCTTGGTTTGATGTTAATATTGGCATTAAGCAGGGTTACGTGTTGTCAGCACGCTTGTTTATCTTATATTTGGACAAATGTCTTCAAAGGTTAAGATCATTGAACGTGGGAATGCGTATGGGTGACCAAGTGGTGAACTGCCTGCTTTATGCAGATGAGGCTCTACACCATCTGAGCTGCAAACACTGGTCACAGTTATGGAAGAAGATTGTAAAGAAAAGGGCTTACATTTGAATGCGATGAAAACCAAAATGGTGTTCGAAAAAGACGTACCCAGAACGGATGTAAGAGTTTTTGTTGATGATGTAGTGCTAAAACAAGTAAATGAAATTGTATATCTTGGTTGTACTTTTAGCAGGGATGGAAGGTACACCGTGGATGTAAAGAGGAGAGTGAGTGCAAGGAATAGTGTGAATGGAGCGTTGGGTAAGCTATTTCAAAGCGAGGTTTTGAGTCAAAAAGCTAGACTCGCTTTGCATAATTCTGTGCTTATCCCAACGTTATTGTATGGAAGCGAGAGTTGGGTATGTCAGAAAGAGCATGAAAGTAGAATAAATGCGGTCGAAATGAGAACACTACGAAAAATCTGTGTACCGCATTCATAACAGTGAGATTCGAGAAAGAGTGGGATTGAAAGAAAGTGTTGGTGCTAAAATGCAAAAGGGCATGCTCCGCTGGTTCGGTCATGTGGAAAGAATGACAGATGAATTATTGACAAAGCAGATATACAATGCGAATGTGGATGGATGTAGGTACCCGGCGAGACCAAGGCTGACATTTCACGATCAGATCAATCGGATATTATCCGAGGGTGGTGTCAAGAGTCTCCGAAACCGGCGTGTTTGTATGAAAAGGATAATGAATGTGAAGGAAGCAAGACAGGTTTGTCAGGATCATGAGGTCTGGCGCTCAATACTTTCTGCCTACCCCGTAAGGGACTTGGCGTGAAGATATGTATGTATGTATGTATGATAAAGACTTTTTTTGACGACTTATGAATAATTTTGAATAATTATAGCTTAATGTTTAACCTACGACGCAAAACGAGTCATAAGTTTCACGTGTGCGTGAGTCGTTGGATTTTTTTTAATTTTAAGGTTATTCTAAATTGCATAACTTTATGCGAACTTAAACTTAACCAATGGGAGACGCAGACGCAAACTACTTAAAAAAATAACACCAATAATTTCGAAATCACTCGGAGATAATTTAAAAATAGCACGGCTGGTTCTTGACTATTTGTAATATCATTCAGTATTCTCAGAGACTTCTTGTCATTAATTAACGACCGTAATGCATAACTAATTATTTCGTACCTATGTTTAATGAATATTTATTTAATTATTCACATAAATAAATGCCTAGTTATACCTACGTGCCGCGACGTGTACAGCTGCAAATAAGATGTCGTTCTCGGTCCTCGAGTTTATTGATAACTAGTGGCCCGCCCCGGCTTCGTAGGGTTATGAAATATACATATAAACCTTCCTCTTTAATCACTTTATCTATTAAAAAAAACCGCAACAAAATCCGTTGTGTAGTTTTGAAGATTTAAGCATACAAACGGACATAGGGATAGAGGAAGCGACTTTGTTTTATACTATGTAGTTAATACAAGTGAATATTTGAAAGTATCCAGTTGAACAAAACTTAATATTGTGATATATGTATATCTATATACCTGTATAAAAATGAATCTCCATTTTGCGTGATAGTTGTCAGGATGAGGTTCATATAAAGAGAAAAACTTGGAAATATGCAGGGAAAATAGGAAAAAATCATTTTTATTTTTCCCACACAGATTGTAAATAGCTATCAATATTAAGGGATACGAAGTTCGCTAGACCGGCTACTATATATAAAAAAATAAATCCCCATTTCCCTTGTTCATCAGGTCACGCATGAAAGAATGGATTAGTTTATCTAATTCTTTTTTGTTGTGTTAGTAATTGCCAAGTAAAGGTTCTTATAAAAAAACCCGAGAAATTTGTAGTGGTGTAAAAAAACAATACCTACTTTATTTTTTCTATACAAACGACGGACTGGCTAGATTCTAATAAAACAAGCAAACAAAAACTAAACTGTTCTAAGCGTAATATTGTGTTGTATTTAATTTCTTATTGCATTTTAATTATATAATCGTAGCTCACTTACACATAATGCCTGGTAAACTTGAACTACAGGCTACACCATATACGTATGCAACATATCATGGATGTATATGTCCTATAGTAAGGACAGGTACTTATTAAAACAAATTGTTTGTATTGTATATGGTGTACCTAGTTCAAGTTTACCAGGTAATACGTTTAAGTGTGCTACGGTTATAAAATGAAAATGCAATAAGAAATTAAATATAACACAATATTACGCTTAGAACAGTTTATTTTTTGATTGCTTTGAAGCTAGTGCCCGACTCGTTTAATTAAAAAAAAGTAACAATATTCATAGTTTTAAAATAAAAAATGTTGCCTTCGTTTGAGGTTCGCTTCCCTTCCCAACCAGAACCTCTTTCATAAAATTAAACCAACCTGAACCTAAATCAACGCACAAAGACTGCTAAAATCATAACCCTTTTATTTTTGTTGTATAGTAAAAAATGACGAGCGATTTAAAAACAGTATCAAAATTGATTGCGTTCAAATTAGAATTTGGAGTAATGAAATTTGTTCTACTAGCTGACCCGGTAAACGTTTTGTCTTAACTATGAATATCGAATTCGAATTCCAAACCAGCTAACAATTATGTAACATTTCATTACCTGTAAGATTCCTATTTTTTTTAAGATTTTAAGAGCTTTCAAACAAAAAAAAGTGTGTGTGTACTTATGTACACGCGTTAGAAGTTATACTTCTTCGGCGTAATAAGATAAAAATCTTTCTAAAAACTAAAATTTTATCTATAGCTAACTTCATCATGTCGGTTTTTCGTGACGGTGTGCGCGCGCATCGTAAAAATTTACCCTTATAATTTTTTCCTAACACGCGTATAACTTCAAAAACCTCATCGTAATCGATCTACACGCTTAGGAGTTATGTCGCACACACACACACACACAAACTAACACGTCAAACTTATGACACACCTCGTTTTCCGTCGGGGTTAAAAAGAGCCGTGCTTATAATGTTTTGCTAAACTTGCAATTTTCTTTTTTAATAATGACTTTCTCCTGACATTGTTCCAACCGGTCAAGAGTGATGGGATGTCGAAAGGAAATAGAGATTTATTTGCATATAAAAAGATTTAATTTACATTTCAAATTTCTCGACGCAAATGTATTTACTTTTATTTTAAAACTTGTATCTACAAAATGTCATTTAACTTTATGTCAAATATAATTAACTGTCAGAAAAATTAAAACCGCATTTCCACTGCATCTAATGTATTACAAACTTCCGTTAGATCTGAGGTATTTTTTGGCAGAACCACAAGAATGTACCACATCCCGGACATTTTGACGGCTTGCCACATCGATAGCTTGGCCATACTGTCCGTTAGGTGTCACATTCGCAATTTTGTAATAAAACGTGATAAACATTGTGTAGCTCTTGAACTGCTGCCATTGAGGATTTGGGTAATAAAATCACTTGATTTGTTAATATACCCGTTAGTATTGTTTTTATATGTATATATCTTAACGCCAAGTCCCTTACGAGGTAGGCAGAAGCAGACGATGTATATATTAAGAAATACATATACTTGTCTGGTTTGCAAAATCTATACTTATATTATAAATGCGAAAGTCTGTATGTCTGTTGTTCTTTCATGAACTGAACTGATTTTGATGAAATTTATTCTTCGCTGACGAAGTCGTGGAAAACAGCTAGTCTTATATTTATTATATACTAGCAGTTTCACGTAGCTTCGACTGCTTAATTTTACTTCTACTGCACCGATTTTGATGAAACAAAGCCTATGCAACTCAGGTATAATGTAGCATTCCAAAGGTGAAATAATTTTTGAAATCGTTCCAGTAGTTTCGGAGCCTATTAATTTCAAACAAACAAACAAAACATCGAATATTTCTCTTAAGGTATAATATTAGTATAGAAAAATAAATTCCTATAAATATATTAAAACTTGGTCATTGTATCACGCCAGAACCGATGATCCAATTCACTCGGAATTAGCATAATAAAGGCATATTTTACATCTGGTATAATGGATTTTCAAAAAAATGACGCCTGTTTTAATAAAATAAAAAAGTTAACCAATTTTAATAAAAAATATTATTTTTTCTAGTGTTATTTGTTGTCAGGAGAAGGTTCATATGAAAGATAAAATTTATTTGGAATAGGACGACTGTCGGCTCGGCTTGTTCTATTACAAATTAGGTATGGAGGTCCCATTGCAATTGATTATCTTCTGATTTGGAGCGAAGAAGCAGATAGTACCAGTGTGTGTTACCAGTGATGACATATGGAACTGAGACTTGGCCGTTAAATGTGGGCCTCTTAAATGAGCTCAGAGTCGCTCATCGTGCTATGGAGAGAGCTATGCTCGGTGTTTCTCTGCGAGATAAGATCCGCAATTCGGTGATCCACAAGAGAACGAGAATAACCGACATAGTTCAGAGAGTCAGCAAGCACCTGAAGTGGTATGGGCAGGCCACCGCACTGGAGGACGTAGTATTGGACGACCTCGCACCTGGTGGACTGATGACCTGGCCAAAGTCGTGGGGAGTCGCTGGATACAAGCGGCTGGAGACCGTGACTTGTGTCGCTCTTTGAGGCCTATCCAGCAGTGGACGTCCTCCGGCTGATGTAAAAGCAGATAGTAGTACCTTTAGGCCCATATCCATGAAGATGTAGGCAGATGCGCAACCACGAATATCCGAAGACACTAAATCCCACAATGTGATACCTGGCAAGCTTATCCCCAACCGGGCACATATCCAATCCCGAGCAACGTTTCTTTTTTTTATTAGAAAATTGGGAAAACCAAATTTTCTTTTTGTTTTAGTTTTAGAGGCGATTTTACATTTAGTTCCAAAAAAATCGATAAATCCGGTATAATATATATATATATATATATATATATTCATTATCATCTGTGATATTTGTAAAACGACACAAATCCGATTTCAATTTTCAATTTCATTCAATCAAGATTTAAGGTCCTGACTGAATGGGAATTTGTACGGGCATTCGATATCGCGCTGTATGCTCTTATTAAGACAATAGCAAGCACTGATGTTTGGCAAAGCAAATCTGGGTCGGTAAAATGAATAACCTCATGTCAAATTTAAGCTTAATAGGTTGATCATAAAACTCTGTTGAAAGATTTGTAAAATATTAAAACTCTACGACGCCATCATTCAGAACCTAAATCAATAAAAAGCGGTCCGCATTTTGTATACCAATTATCATGTTATTTTACAATGATTCGTCGGAATTTCAGATTCGGCTTTGACTAATTACTATTAACTAGTTTCGGTTTTATGCAGTTTTAGCACGTACAGCGTTAACTATGGATTTATATAAATATTTTATAGTAAAATAACAAAATAAACAAAAAAAGTATTTTCTTTGTTTTCTGTGAAATTGTAAAACGAGAAAGAATTAGGAGGAAGACAGCGTATATGCTAAAAGTCGCTACTTCAGAAACCGCATTTTTTTCTTTAAGAAAAGTAAAACTGCTGAAATTATATTTTTAAGTATTTCATATTTTTTGATGAATTTATGTAACATATAAAACAACATATTTTTCGCGTTTTGGTTCCTTCCTGGGTTCCACAGAATACGACTAATATGCTGACTGCTTTAATAGCTACTGAGTAAACCAGAAAGTAGAGTTTTATGAAGACTTAGATTGCTAGTTCCAACTTGCCAATGTCCATGCCATTACTGTACGTCATTAACGTGTTTCGGTCTTGAAATCAGCGTAACTGGTAAACTTACTGGTTGAAAATTTATACACCAGAATAACTGAGTTAAATATTATAAATGAAAGAGTGTTTATTACTTTGTAAATTTTGGTGCATAATAAAGTGCATTCATTCGTCCGTATAATATTATAAATGCGAAAGTCGGTTTTTCTGTGTATCTGTATGTTACATTTTTTTACTGCTTCACCGAGTTTGATGAAATTTACTTTGCGCATAGTTAAGGACACAAGTTAAAACATAGGCTTTCTTTTCCAAAATTAACCCCCAAGGAGAGTTAAAGGGGAGTGAAAAATTCTATGAAAATCTATCTAGTTAATTATAATTACTAAAAATATAAATGTAAATAACACGCACGCAAAGCTGTGGGTGGGAGCGAGTAATACAAAAATATTTTCTAATTAGTATTACGCGAGAATGTCATAAGTTTAAAATATTTATTATCTACATTATTCAGGCGAAGTAAAAGCTGTTCATATAATAACGAACGGCTAGACAGCGAGTTATCCTATTATGCAAAACAAAGTTGGTCCAGACACCTGCGTAGATATGTCCTTCAAAACCAAAACTAGGTCGTCGAAGGCTGCCAGACAATCACAATTTCAAATTAGGGATATAAAGTTTTGACGAGCTAATTAATTCATTAAGTAAGAAGACGTCCCCTTACTTCGTAACAATTCGTTATTTAATGATTTTTTGAATACCTAGCCATTGTCTGGAGAGTTTAGGATTGTTACATGTGTATATTTTTAATTAAACAAATCATATAAAGCCAAATGAATAAAAAATATATTTTTGTATATTAATGAAATAAGTGGATGTTTGTACACGCTAGAAAATATTCATCATCATTATCATCTTCAGCCGGAGGACCTCCACTGCTGCTGCTGGACATAGGCCTCCCCCAAAGAATGGTACAAGTCACGGTCGCCAGCCGCTTGCATCCAGCGGCTCCCCGCGACTTTGACCAGATCGTCAGTCCACCGGGTGGGAGGTCGTCCAACACTACGTCCTCCGGTGCGGGGCCGCCACTCCAGAACCTTTCTTCCCCAACGGTTTTCGGTTCTGCGACCAATGTGGCCTGCCCATTCCTACTTCGGCTTGCTAACTCTCTGAACTATGTCCGTTACTCTCGTTCTCTTGCGGATCACCGAGTTACGATCATATCTCGCAGATAAACACTGAGCATAGCTCTCTCCATAGGACGCTGAGCGACTCTGAGCTTATTTAAGAGGCCCACATTTAACGGCCAAGTCTCAGTTCCATATGTCATCACTGGTAACACACACTGGTCGAAGAATTTCGACTTTAGGAGAAAATATTAGTAGTATTAGTATATTAGTTATTTGTTACTTTGGTAGTGATTTTTCTAAAAAAATATAACATAAAATTAAAACTTGTTATTTGTTAAAGCAAGATAACTCACTTAGAAAAAGGTTTTCTTTTCGGCCGATGAAAAATGGAGGACGTTGTTAATTTGAATTAGTATTAAGTGTTTTTATGTTAAAATTAAAACACTCATATTTTATCTTTCTACAAAATAGTTTAATTTTGACATTTTTTAATGGATAAAAATACCTTTAGACTTGTCCTATATCGGTTTTGTGACAATTAGTTGAGTGTTTTTGAGTTGCACTTAATAACACGTCCAATTGTTTATGAATATAGAAATTGAAGTCGATATTTTGCAGTTTTACTATGCTTAAATTATTTAATTAAAAAAGAATTCCGAAATTTTGTTTACCTTAGAACGATTGCTATAAAAATACGATATTACGGCCGTATGTAGAAAACCGAAATTCGGTTTTGATCATAAAACTATTCTATACACTAGTTTTATCATCTACAAGATTATTCGGGCGCCATATAAGTTATTAGAATAATGAACGGCTAGACAGATAATTATTTTATTACACAAAACAAAGTTAGGCGACACCTGCTCAAATATGTCCTTCAAGACAAAAACTAGGTCGCCGAATTACCAATCACATTTGGAAATTAGGGATTTAACCCAATTCATGCCTTTAATCAAAACCACTGTGGTCTAGCGGTTCAGTTGTTGGACTTGACTGCATGAGGTCCCGGGTTCGAATCCTGGGTCGGGCAACAAAAAGAAAATTGGGTTTTTCCAATTTTCTAATAACAAAAAAAACGTTGCTCGGGATTGGATAAGTGCCCGGTTGGCGATAGGCTTGCCGCCTATCACATTGTGAGTGTCTTCGGCTAGTCGCGGGTGCCCTGGTTGTGCCTCTGCCTACCTCTTCGGGGACATGGGCGTTTGGGAAATGGGAGATACTTTTAACCAAATTATTCTGGAAGTCCTTTGCCGTTTTGATTTTAAACCGGTTTGTCTAGCCACTGACTTTTAATTCTGATGTATTTGCATATGTCTTATTTGAAATACAACAATCTGGAAATATTTTTTGTTATTGGTCTTCGACGTTAGAGTACCAAGTATGTAAGTATATTATTTACGTTTCACTTGGCCTTTAGTTTTTAAAAATTGCTGTTAATCCATACTGTTGTTATAATGGTAAAATCTCTCCTCGTATTTTTAAATGAATAAACACTTTTATTGTTTTACGTATCACATTCTTGTACTGTTATACGAAAAACAACAGTAAAAGTGTTTCTTCATTTAAAAATATGAATATTTGATAGTTTCACCAAGTGCCGACTATGAAAAATATCAAATATAAAATCGCTCTGTGTGTTATGCTTTTACAGCCAAACCGCTGGATTATTTTTATTAAAATAAAAAAAGATATAGTTTTAAGATTCGAATTCAAATACATATAGCTGTTTCGTATACCCGCGAAGGACTACAAGTGTGTTTGAAACTCAGTTCTCCGCGGACTAAGGCGTGTGTAATCAGCTAGTCTATACTAATGTTATTATAAAGAGGAAAGGTTTGATTTTTTGTTTGTTTGTTTGAAATAATTAGGCTCCGAAATTACTGGACCGATTTCAAAAATTCTTTCACCTTTAAAATGCTACTTTATCCCTGAGTGACATAGGCTTTGTTTCATCAAAATCGGTGCAGCAGAAGCCAAGTTACGCAGGCGAAATTTTAAATAATTTAGAAACAAAACTGTTCTATATGTTTAACTATGTTACAGTACTCTTTATTATGATGTACTCTTTATATACCGTAGTATTTAAAATTGGCTGTCAAAGCTATTGATAACATTTTTATTAAGAAAACGAGCCAACCCGGTGAACTTCATTCACTTGGCACTCGATACAGTTTTAGTGCTTACCATTTTTTTGATCATGAATTGAGATATAAGCTATCCATTGCATCTAGGAACTGGTAGGCAGATGTAGATACAACATATGATTAGTCAAGAGTAATTTAATCACTCAATCTGAAAGATGGAAAACCTATCGCCATCGGAGCACTTATCCCGTGCGACATTGTTTTTATAAGAGAACTGAAAAAACACATTTTGAATCGGCCCAGGAATCGAACCTGGGACCTCATATTAGCAACCACCACCACTAGACCACAGAGGTGAATCTTGGAGTGACTCAACCCGAAATTTTGCAAAGTTGACTTGGCGTAGATTGAAATAAAACGTTAAAATACGTCAAGACGTATATCATTTGCCAAAGAAAATTAATTCGGAAACGAGAATCCATTCAATCACGATAAAAGATAAAGCGATTATAGTGAGATCAAAATAATCCATGCGTAAAATTAACTGGATCGCTTTAGAGGTGTTTATTCTGGGGCCATTCATGCTACCACAAATATCGGCTGTTGACACAAACGTTCTGCCACCAAACTATTTATGTCGCAAACGCTTTGATGACGTTATATGTTTATTTTCACTTCGAATTCACATGTTAACGTGCGATATTTCTAAACAATAGGAATAAGTCACGTGGTATTTGAATAAATCAAGAACGGATCTAGCGCATTTATCAAAGAGTATATAAATACTACGTAATAATAGGCGGGACTTCCATAGATACATAGCAAACCCGAATTTTGTATGAAGTTTAGCTTATAATGACACATGTCACTTGACATAATATTATGGTGAAAAGGTATAACCCGTATAATTTGGAAGTAAGTCTAAAAGCATTCAAATATAAGGCAAGGCAAGGCAGTGTCATATGATTTAGGCGAATAAAAAACATAGCAAACTTATTTTTTTACTTTTTTATATGAACGTTGGGCTAAACTGGCATTTATCATAGGTGTACATTCGAAATTTCTGACAATTTGTTTTTTTTATTTCGTTTTTTGTGAATTATGCAAAGACTAAATTAGATTTTTTTCTTTTTCATTATTTTTCAGAAAGTTGTCTATTTTAGAAATAGAAAAATCTTTGACTTTGCGTATTATGACAGTTGAAGATATGAGTGAGTTTTGGCGCCATCGAGAGAAAATCTGGTGGCAGTTTTTTCGTAATTATTAAACTTCGTGTATATAATAAGTAAAATAGTCAATTTTGGTGGCATTGTTACTATTTTCTTCAGTTATAGTGCACAAGTGAAGTATTCATGAAGAAATTAGTGTATCGCGTATTTCCTCTTTGCTGCCAAATCTCACTAAATAAGCTTGGATAAGGAGGCCACGGCTTTACTTTGACTATGACTAATTTTGAATCACAAAAGCACGATTTTGTTAAATCGGATAACTTGATTCAAATTAAAACTTGACCATAAAGTTTGATTATTTATATATTAAATATTTTAATTTTTAATTCTGACGGCCATGCCAAAAAGTAAAAAAAAAAAGTTTCAAGTTTTTTTTAGTTTTTGGCGTGGGCGTATGATACGTACCTACCTATGTATGATATTGGAAGGCAAAACGTAAAGCAGACGTATTTCCTAATGGTAAGAAATTCACGCACGCAGACCTCGACCAAAAGTAAGTTTACTGGCTACCTTAGGTAGTTAATAGGTACCCTCCGAACCGGAACACGTTAACAGCAAGCGCTGACGATATGGCGGCAGTAATAGGTAAGGCGGTGGTGACAATCCAGGCGATTCGCTGCGAGACTCTTCTACCTAATCAGATGTCACGGTGTTACTGACGGTACCTAATCTTATGCTTGTCTTTTACGAACGACAACAACAAAATTAAACCCTAATTATTCAAAATTAGTTATAAGTCATCAAAAAAAGTCATGTCAGGGGCCAGGGCCTTGACTGAAAGTGGTGGCCCTTTTACTCATTTCGTTAGATTTTGCGGTAACGAAGAATTATTACATTATTACTATTTTAATTTTTAATTACTACTATTTTCCTCATGATATATTTTTTTCAATTTTGATTGATGGCATTTTGTTTAAAATGCCCCCAAAATTGACTAATTTCACTCAATATTAACATGTTATTCAATAATTACGAAAACACTACTACCTACCATCATTTCTCTCGATGGCGCCAAATCTACAAGTCTTCTTTTCTAAATTCAGTGAAGCAATTACATGTAACTACATCAATCGTATAACCTTGTCAAAATTAGTTTAGCGTCATCCATTAAAAAGATTTCTCAATTAACATTTAACGAATGTAGTAGAATTCGAATTAAATCAGCGTCGGTGTCTAAAAAACGTACGCCATGTCAGTTCTAGTTGGATCCGCATTCGTTCCAAAAAGTGGCGCCAAAAATGACGGAACCGGCGGCGGCGACCGATAATTTTATTTATAAAGATAGGTTACACCGCGATCAGTTCAAGTCAATGGCCCCAAGTCGCGTACGAAAATCATTATTTCGCTTCATTTACATTCTTGATCAATACTACATATTATGTGTTAAATATTTGATAATCATTTTCAGAATAATACGTTTCAAGGTTATATAAAGTGTGTTAAAATAAAGATTTTATTCTGAATAGAGCTGTAGAGTTTCTCGTCAGCTTTTAAGCCTAGATACAGTGGATAGCCCATGAATATATAGACCACTACTGGAGGTGACACTCTTAACTGATGTCAAGTAGTCCAGAATAGGTTCATGCGAACTGCCATGGGTGCCCCGTGGTACGTTCGCAACGAGAACCTACATCGCGACCTCGATTTACCCACGATAGCGCATTTCAAAGAACTATCGGAACGTTACTTTGAAAACCGGCTGTCCACCCGAATCCGGTGTTAGCATCCGCATGTGACTACACACCAGCCGCGAACGCGCCCCCAAACCATAGAAGACCCCGCCACGTGTTATCGGATCCTCCGGACCCAATAACCGCGGCGAACGCTATTCTCCTAACTCCAAACCGGAACACGACTAACTCACAACACAATAAAAGCACACTACACCGTCGCCGCCGGTCTCGGCGACGAAGACCTCCCCTGCGCCCGGTGCCTAATGCCGAGCGACGAGCCACCAATATTCCTCTATCAAGTCCACCCAGTAACCAGAACGCAGCACCAAGTCGAGGTATTCCGGGAGACAGCCCTTGGTGCTGGCGTTGTAGGTAACAGTCCAATGTATTTAAATAATGATATCTCGGGCTGAGCATTCTGCTCGGCCCACAAAGCTCGGTGAAGTTGCAAAAAATCGCGAGATTAGCAACAATTTAGTCATTCAAAAAAAACTGATGGCATTTCCAAATATGGCTGACTCTCTCTAATGTATTGGCTTCTCTTTCTAAAAGTCTTACAATGTCAATTAACAGAGTCAAAACGAAAGAGAGGTCGGTACACAAGAGTGAGATAGCAATATGTGGAAATGACACTTCTTTGCTAGCAGTGTAACCTACAGAAGTGGGCTATAGCTTCACGATTAGAAATGTAACCTCCAGTAGTTGTATAGCTTCATTGGACAGCTATATTATGTCGTAGTAAATTTAAGAAAATTGTTTCATGAGCTTCGTTCAAATTAATAAACGATTTTTGGTTTGAGTACGGTCATGTTTTCACGTAAAAAGGAGTGATATAAGTTTGAAGTGTCTCTGTGTTTTCCTGTCTGTAGCATCATAGTTTTCCCACGAATGGATAACACTACTCAAGTTTGTTATATCTGTGGTTATTGATTTTATTGCTATTTATCAAACTATTTATGTATAATAGTAGATAGCAAACAAGCGGCTCTCCTGATTGTATAAGAAATCGTTGCATATAGATATCATAAATGTTTCTGGTACGTCGCTTACAAATTTTCGTGATAAGTATGTCTCATCTACCACCCAATACGAAACAGAATAATGGCGAACATTGACGAAATGCTGACTGGTAAAAAAAACGACGCTCGTCTTTTTTTCGATGGGTCGTCGATAGCAGCCTTTACCACACATATGAAGATTATTATTTATTTTGAGCCGTAAGTAATGTTGTTTCCGTCAATTTATATGTACTATCAGTAACAAAATATATTCCAAATGTTATAAATAAACTGTAAGTAGATTCCATGAGTTTTTGTATTTATAGTACAGGAGGCAACGGAAATAGCTGACCCCTATCGAAGTACTGTAACAGGGTCCGAGATTTGGGTCCAATAAAATAAGTCTAATCTTTGTACCTAACTCGGTCTACTTCGACTAAAGATATCCTCGTAAGTTGAAATTTACTGTGATTCAAACCACACTAAGCCTGTTTTTCTTAAAATAAGTTTTATAACTTAAGCCATCAAGTTATATGAACACCAAAGTTATACGGATGCAAAAATGTTAGTCGTTACGTTGATTCTTTATGACCATAATCTTTTACAACAAACCTTATTGAGTAAACACATAAAAATTTAAAGATTTGTAGGTATTTTACAATATACGCTTTACAAGTTGCATTAAGTGGAACAAAATACATGTTTTTAAAATTTAATAATTATTAATAATAAAAATGAATTGCTCAGTGTGTTGGTAAGCGCACAACTTTCGAACGATTTAACCGATTTGACTAATTGTTTTTTGTTGTGCTAGTTATTGGTGGTAATTTTGTTGTGCACTCACTAAACTAATTTTAAGTCTTCTATTCAGTCTGTCTTCTTTCAACGAAAGTAACAGAAGGAAACAAAACACTTTTAGTGCTGTCAAATTAGACCGTACACGTCATTTCTACAGACGTTTAATCTATCACTCGGAAAATGTTGATTAAAAACATCACGATTAGACATGTCCGCACCAATCTGACACGTCTAAACTGTTCCATCTCTTTTGTTTTTGTTTCATTTGAGAAAGATAGCATGCATCTAAAATTAGTTTAGTTTGTGAATAGCAGAATTACCACCATTGTCAGAAAAAGGTTCTTATGAAGATGAAAACCGGGAAAATTGCGGGGGAAAATGGGAAAAACAATAATTCATTTTTCCCCAGGTTACACATTGAACGGTTACTGGACAGCTAGTAATAATATAAATATAAATAGATAAATATTTCTGGACATATCATACCCATTAAATTACGATTCTAATATACAGAAATACTAAAATAGATACAAGAATAAATTTAATATGCACCTAGACCCGGAACTGCAGACATCTAAATGTTCATCACACCAATGTTTGCCTCCGTCGAGAATTGAACCCGAGCTTCGCAGTTAATCAGTGGAGTCAGGCGTACTATAACCCCTTGAACAACGAGGAGGAAGATGATGAATTTAATTAAGAAAAGATTGACTGAGTAAAATGTGATAATATTTTTTATTCTTTAGCGAACAAACAGGTAAGGCTGTAGAACTAATCCAAACTAGCTACACAATACTCCGACAAAGTCCGGTGAAATTGTAAAAACCGCGAAGTTGGCAACACATTAGTCATTAAAAAAATACACAACACTCCACTAACTGCTGTATGCGTTCCTTAAAACCCTAAAAAAGACCAGTCCTTCCAGAGCACAAGTTTGTTTTGACAGGAATTTAAAAACAGTGACTGTTCACACATGACCCGTATTCTAAAAAGCAAGGAGTTTTGGCGGTTTCAGGAGAAGGTATCAAAGCTGTTTTTTCATAACTGTTAAATTTCGGGTAGGTATTCAATATAATTCAATTTCGATATAAATGTGTATCGTTTTGTTCAATTAAAGAGTAAAAGTACCGTGTATTTCCTAATTTCCAATAAAGCTCACTCGATGAGCTTATGTAAGCATAACATCGCCTTACCATAGATTCTGACTTACTATGACGACTTATGACTTTAAAGTGAAATAAGGGATAAAATGACCAACAAATAAATGAATTTGTAACGAAAGAAGAGACATCGTAGTCAGAAGTATTAGCAAGGGGATAAAAAGATAAAAAAGTATAAAAGTTATGGGCACTGAAATAAAAATTGTAAAGGGCTTTACAGTTGTTAAATTGGGTAGTACCTATAGATAGATAGTTATTATTAGCACTAAACTTATTAATCGCCTCTGTGGTCTAGTGGTCTGGTGGACTTTACTTCTGGAGGTCCCGGGTTTAATCCTCGGGTCGGGCAACAAAAAATTAGGAAAAGTTTATTTTCAATTTTCTAATAAAATCAACGTTGCCCGGCTATGTGCCCGATTGGAGATAGGCTTGCCACCTATCACATTGTAGGACTGAGTGTATTCGGCTAGTCGTGGGTGCCCTGCAGATGCACAACATCTGCCTAACTCTTCGGGAATATGGGCGTGAAGATATTTACTTATTTTACTAACTTACAAAACTTAATTCACTCGCTACACTACACTCATTTACCCTGTGGGGTAAAAATGATATTTATTTGACAAGTAATCAGATTTTAAAACTTGAGATCAGAATCAACGAACTTTTCAACTCTACTTTTTATAAAATTTTGGAAACTAAAATTAGAAGCATTAAGTTAAAAATTCTTAAGAAAACAAATACTATAATAACACATTTCTTAAACATTTTTAATATTTAAGTTTGTTATATAAAATTAACGCAATAAAATGAAACATGTTTTGTTTTTATAATGAGTTTTTTACACTTAGATGTTGCTAATTAAGCTGAATCCTTTAATACTTTTATAAAAATTAATACTTTAATAAAAAATACTTTCCGTCTGTCTGTCTATCTAAAAGCGCACTAAGATTTATTCAAATTATTTATTCAATACTAGCCGACCTTGCGAACTTCGTACCATGTAAACTATTGACATTTATATTAACATCTAGCTAATTACAGTTTGTATAGGTGTATTCCCTTTTTCCCAATTTTGTTGTGATAATCTTACTTGAGCCTTAAAGAAAATGTTATAAAAATTAAGCTCATTTATGATCGAGCCGTTCCCGAGTTTTGTGCTTGCAACATTTGGTGATTTCTTTTTACTTATACAGATTTGATATTTTTTTATAGCAAAAGAAAGCGAACCTCAGTGAAAGCAGTCTGCCTGCTACCTTACCCTCCGGACCGAAACATAACATTATCATTATGGTGGCAGGAACCCCTCCCGGGCAAGTTGGACATAACTCGACCAGTATATTACATATTATATTCAATTATATTTTTTGTAACTTTTTTTAATCAACCCATCACAATGATGTGGTATAAAACCTGTATCCATCAGGAAACAGCATATTCCAATTAAATTAATACCTTAAAAACTTTAACGTATGTTATTAACGACCAATTACTCAAGTTGATTAATTAATATACCGACGAGGTTGGGTTTTCGGAAATTGTTTTAACGATTTTGATAAAGGGCTTTTGATAAAGAATCCATTTAAGAACCTTGATTTAATTTGCAATTTATTATTTTAAGCGCCATCTATAATTTTGTCTTTGCACTAATTTTTTTTTATTTAAATTTTGTGGGCCGCTTGCACTTTCCTGCAAACTATTTAGCTCACTCAAAAACAAAACTAGTTTAATTAAGGAAGGTGTAAGTGGACTTAAGGCATATCTACAAATTACAATACATACATGCATAGCGAGGTGCGAGCAGAGTGGGGCAGAGCCCTTAGGATAGCGATCACATATAACTGAAATTCTAAAAACCGTTGAAATAAGCTATTTTTAAGTGTATATATTTTCCTAACGGCCCGCCCCAGCTTCGCACGGGTATGAAATATACCTAAAAACCTTTTTCTTCAGTCACCTTACCTATTAAAAAACGCATCAAAATCCGTTGCGTAGTTTTAAATATTTAAGCATACTAAGGGATATTGGGACAGAGTACTATGTAATATGTAGTAATAGCGTGGACAAGAAATTTGTTCAAGAAAAGCGAAGAAATTGATTGATTAATAAAGTAAAGCTGTTTCTGATAACAACGTTTTTTTATTTTCTTTATTTGTCACATTTAATACTTTTCATATGATAAAAATAATTTCTTAAACCGTATAGTCTAAGATTTTCTTTCGTCTGTTCCATTATAGCCCGGTGAAGTTGTAAAAACCTCGCGGTTAGCAACAAATTAGCCATTCAAAAAAAATTGTCTGTTCCCTTCTATACAGAATCCTGGCAACAACCTATACATATTACTATGTACATGTACACATTCCTTGTTTGTCACTTTTACTCTTATCTGTTACAATGTTGATATAATCTTTGCTTTAGTTCATAGATGACTTTTACACATGTATATCCAAATAACAAAAAAATATTTTAAACTAGCTGTTGCCTGTGGCTTCGCCCGCGTTTTCACAGGAACCCATTGTGTGAATGAGATAAAAAGTAGCCTATATGTTAATCCAAGTCACGATCTATTCGTGTTCCAAATTTCAGACAAATCCGTTCAGCCATTCGGTCGTGAAAGAGTAACAAACATCCATACATACAAACTTTCGCATTTATAATATTAATAGGATAGGATTTCCAAAGTTAAAAAACGATTTAATTTTTTTTAAATTAATGCATCTATAAAAATAAAAAAAATCTAACGGTTTAGCTCAATTATATGCATTACAGAAAGAAACATAGCATAACTTAAGTTCTAAAAACTACTTTATTCTAAAACACAAGTCAGAGTTTGAGCTTAGTTTGTTAGCACGTCGATGCAAATGCACAACGGGAGGCTAACGTCTTGCCATGTATGGTTCTGGTCGGGCCGGTCTTTGAAAAATAGTGTCTGGGAGACGTCTAGTGGTGTCATGAGTCATCGTCCGCGCTGAGGCCTGCGGTTGCAACCTACCGAGCGTCGGCACATCTGCCCTAAATACCCAGCTGATATTTCAACTCTTTGTATTTTTTACCGCCGGCACTTAAATGGCATTTAGATTAATTTTCGCTTCGCTTCGCCACAAACTTTAGTCTTTATACTCACACGCATAGAGATACACACACACATATACGAAGTACACGTGCATTTCGATTTTCGATATTGCGCTCAAAGATTTAGACAGTCTAATTTGTTTTTTAATCTATATCTTTTAAATTAAAATGAATCCCTATTTCCCTTAGTTATCGCATCATGCCTGAAATAGGCCAATTTTGCTAATTATTTTTTTTGTTATACTAGTTATTGTTATTATTGTAAATGTAAATATAGCTAATATGAAAAAAATATTGAAAAAAAACTACCTGTTTATCTTAGTTTACTATTGCTAAGCTCGACAGATTTGGTTAGTTTAAATTATAAAATTAGTCGACCGTTTGATTTTAATTATTGAAAAAAAAAAGGATCTGAGTCCATACAGCCACGTCTTCCGTATTAATAAATCTTTTTCTTGTTATATATTTTCAAATCATGTCTTCCGTATTAATTCTTTATTACAGTCATTAGTTACTATTTACAAAGTCATGTCTGGGTCTTGAGTAAAGCGGTGGTTTCTTTACACAAGCTCGTCTATGAGATTTGGCGGCAGCGAGGAAATTCACGATACACTAATTTCTTCATGATTGTTTCATTTGTTCACTTTCACTGAACAAAATTAAACTAATTCCTACCTAAATTAACCAATTTTACTCATATTTTACACAAAATTCAATAATTGTGAAAAAATTACGACCATCTTCATTCACGATGGCGCCAAAAACTCCTTTCGATATGTATAACTATGAATCACTATTGTTTTTTTTTTTAATTTTATGCCAGTCGGGGAAAGGCAAAGGATCTGAGTCCATACAGCCACGTCTTCCGTAATAATAAATCTTTTTCTTGTTGCATATTTTCAATTCATGTCTTCCGTAATCATTCTTTATTTCAGTCATTAGTCACTAATTTACAAAGTCATGTCTGGTCTTGAGTAAAACGGTGGTTTCGTTACACAAGCTCGTCTATGAGATTTGGCGGCAGCGAGGAAATTGACGTTACACTAATTTCTTCATGATTATTTCATTTGTGCACTTTCACTGAACAAAACTAAACTAATTCCCACCTAAATTAACCAATTTGGCTCATGTTTTACACTAAATTCAATAATTGTGAAAAAAATACGACCATCTTCATTCACGATGGCGCCAAAACTCTCTATGAATCACTATTGTTTATTTATTCGCTTAAATTAAGAATTCCTTTTGCTTTTTTAAGTTAATTTGTCCCATTCTGGGACCGGCTATGACCTTTTGGTCTTGGTGCCGCGTCTTCCGTGTTAACGTTTTGCATTTTTATACGTTTACATTACATATGTGTTTTTTGTTTTTCCATTTCGAAAGAATGAGGTTGTATACGACTTAAATATTTTTTTGGATACTTTAATCGATTTCTCCTTCATTTTCAAACATTTTTTTAAACTCTTTCATTTGAACGAGTGGAAGTGCAATTATAAAAGTCTGAATCGGATGATCAATATTCAAGGAAACCGAGTAATATACTCAAATGTTTTATACACATATAAGAAAACTACTCGTATATGCAGTTTTTCAGTGCTTGAATTGTCATTTATGCTTTTTTTAAATACATGTTATGTTTGTGGTTCTTGCCATCTAATAACTTGCCAACTATATAATAAAAAAACTGAATGCTATGCTATGCTCAGGAATAAAAAACAAACGTTATGCATGAGTAGAAAAAACGCGTCTCAAATGGCGACCATCGCGTGCGGCCAGCCAGTGAGAATAAAACTACTTACTGTTTGGGTATGCACGCTTTCCATCAGTCGTTATAGTAGGAGAGGTAGAGTTGATAATATAGACTAGGATATTTTTATAATAAAGAATATCGAAAATATAAATTCTTTATTTAAAAAAACCAACTTGTCTATCAAGAAGCCCTTAAATGTTAGGTTCGGTTTTGTCACTAACACTAATTAAAACTATTTGGTACAGTTTTGCGACTACAAAATCAATGCTCGCCATTACCGTTGTCCGATCTGAAAGGAGTTGGTAAACTTGCTCACTCTCAGTGACTTTGAAAACACGTCTGTACCTAATACAATAAAAAAGAGAGCTTATTTTAAGCAATGTAGCTAAAAATCTTTGTTCTTCTGCACACAGTATGGTAGAGTCGTAGTACTACTGAGGCTTGATAATGTTTTTTAATTAAAATTATGAGAAAAATCTTTTGTAAAGATATCTTAACTTAAACTTGCCTTTAAATTAAAATTAAATGTCTTTTAGGATCAAGATAACTATTCAAATTGTGCAAAAAAAGACTGGCATCGACAAATTCAAAACTAGCTCCTGGACTAAATCGTGCAATTGTGATTTGTGAGTTCAAACAACACATGCACGTGCACTTAATGAACTTTATTTCTGTGGCAACACATTATTTACAAATTTTATGCTAAAAATTAAAAAAAAAACAAGCAGACGTATTTCCTGTGTTAGACTCACACTTGGCATTTTTTTTTCTAAAATACGTTTTAACGCCGTATTTAGAGTCGTCAATTAATATTTTACCTGTATTTAGGGCACAACTGTGTATGCAAAATTTCAACCAAATGACTAATTAAAATATAATGTATGTCTCCGAGTGCGCTCGTTAGTCTTCTTGATCAAGTTCAACTTAATTAATTTATTTATTGATAGATTTCAATTTCACTCTCTGTCTTGTATTGTAACTCTTAGTTTCATCACATTTTTTTACTTATAACTAACTAGAACTAAAGATAATATGTAAGTCAGTATTCATTAATATCTTATAATATAAGACTAACTTTATATTTCTTTTAGTCATTGCAACACGCGTAATGGTGTATGAAAAATGGTATTAATAATTGTCTGAAAAAGGAAAAAAATGTGTTGTGAAGTTTATTTTATTACTTATTCATATTTCGGACAGGACAAAGTCTGTCAGCTAGTTTATACATAAAGTAATGAAATTCAAATAAATTATTTAATTTTATTTAATGCTATTAATTACAAAAATGTCTTAAACATTTTTGACATTTTTTAATCAAGCATTTGCTAAACAAGTAAGGATGTATATACTCCCCAATTAAATTAAAAAATCAATATCCCTGGACAAGTTACACAAATTGAACCTAACCCAAAGTAAGCAAATTTTATGCTTGTGTTATGGGTCAGTCAACGATTCTAATATGCAGAAATACTTAAATAGATACCAGAATATATTTAATAAACATCCAGACCCGGAAATGCAGACATCTAAATGTTCATCACACAAATGCCTGCCCCCGTCGGGAATCGGACCCGAGCCTCGCGGTTGGTCGATGTAGTTAGGCGTGTACTCTAGCCACTCGACCAACGAGGTGGTAAAATAATTCTGTATACTGTAGTTACTGTATTTGTAACTTTTGATTGTCTTTTTATTAACGTATTCTATTTTAATTTATCGTGTTTGCCGTTATCGTAGTCATCCAGCAATAAATATTTACTTTTCTTCTTTATTTTTTTACTTATAAACATTTGGAATCATAGCCTAACATTTATTTATTAAGCATCTTCATTTTTTCTTTATTTATTCAACCCTAAAAGGACTAGATTCTTCCATGTTCGAATTTCAAAATTGTGTTAATTATATCTATACTAGCGAATTTAATTAAGATGAGACCGCCTCACTGGGCTGATAATAGATTTTTGCAGGCAAAACTATATCGACGTGTTTCCAAGTATAGTTTCCTCGCAACCAAGTAATATCTTTAAGTACCTAAACACAAGGAAACATAAAGTTTGCATGTTCTCTAGTTAGTTATAAGATTTTGTTATTAACCCGATGTTGCAACATTCATAAAACATTTATTTTTAAGTAATAATTAAAAGTAGCCCAAACCATGTTTATTTTTATGATATTAGAAGGCAAACAAGCAGGCTGATTTCCCGATGGTAAGAAATTCACGCCGTCTAGAGACACCAAAGTTGGTAATGGTGCGTTGCTAACCTAAGGCCGGGATGCTAGGCCTCCAGCAAAAGTGAGTTTACCGGCTACCTTACTCTCCAAACCGGAACACGTCATGACGTTATGGCGGCAGGAATAAGTAAGGCGGTGGTACCAATCCTGGTGAGTCGCTGCTAAACTCTACCACCTAGTCAGATGTCACGGTGTTAGTGACAGTGAGCCTATGCCTATTACGAGATGCCTGGCAAGAAAGGCAGATGGTCTATTCTACAAAGAAGCCCAGACCAACATGGTATTATATTGATAATATGGTTTCTAAAATATACTAGATATTTACAAATTCGTTCGTCAGATCAGAATAGGTACGATTTTCGTAACATTCATTCATAATATATTCAATAGGGGTTAGCCGTGAAAGAGGAACACACAGACTTTCGTATTTAATATAAAGTGTGGAATTATTATAAAACTATTTATTCTGTTATCATACTGGTTTGTATCTTCTATTATGTTAGCATCGAACAAACATGAACATACTAACTCTATAAACTAAGTAAAGTATATAATCTATAACTGAACTATTAGCTGGCATGTCTCGGTCAATATCAAAAGTAGGTAACTGAAATATAAAATAGAAATGTGTACTCAGGTTTCATCATTCAGTCATACTTGAAATAGAATGAATTTTTAATTGAATGGAATGTGTTATGAGGAGTGATTTAGGTTACTTTTGATTATTTTTGGTTGAACAAGTTCTTTTTGTTTATTTACAAGTGTGGTAGAGTGTTTTACAAAACCTTGTCATCCATGTATCCGCTTTACCTATTCCTATCATTATAGCATCAGTGCTATTTATTGTCATGTCCGTACTAGAAGGTAGCGTGGCCAGTAGAGTGGACATGTGGTCAAAAACCTGGCTTTATGGGCGATGGTGCACCAAAAACATTTATAATAAAATCCAAATAAAATTACAAATTAATTTTATTTCAATTTTAGGCATGGATTTCCGCGAAGTAAAGCCTTTTTCTATCAACATTTATAATCTCTTGCCCTGCTTGTTCTCTATTTTTTAACATAAAAAAATATCTTCACCCCCATATCCCCGAAGGGATAGGCAGAGGCACAACCAAGGCACCCACGACTAGCCGAAGACACTAAGTCACAATGTCATAGGTGGCAAGCCTATTGCCAACCGGGCACATTTCCAATCCTGAACAACATTTTTGTTTTGTATAAATATAAATGCGAAATTGTGTATACAAGTCTACCGGCTACCCTACCTTCCGTACTGAAACACGACCATGTCAAACATTGTCATTATGGCGGCTAGAATAGGTAAGGAGGCGGATCTCTACCCACGTCGCTGCACAGCAGTCTGCCACCAGGAGTCTTATTGGTAACTAGCTTCCGCTCGCGACTCCGTCCGCGCGGATGTCGGCCTTCGCGTGATAAAACTGAAAAATTAAGATTTATTTTTTTCTACGTATTTTTCCAGGATAAAAAGTATCCCATTTTATGCCCAGGATAATAAAGTATAATTATACCAAATTTCATCGAAATCGAACCGTTAGTTTTCACTTGATGCCTGAACATACAGACAGACAGACAGAAATTTTTTAATCACATATTTGGGTTTGGTATCGATCCAGTAATCCAATGTACAGAATTGACCCTTCTACAGATTTATTATATGTATAGATGATCCATTTCATCTATGTTCGCCTCTTACAAGCCGCCAGGTGGAGAGATACTTAGATGATCTATTGTATACTCTACCCGGACTGATACGAGAAAACAGATAAACTGTTTTATCATTATTTTTAACAAAGAAATAGATTGAACCTGGAAGATCATAATCTTTTTTATGCTGATTTCCTAACGGGTGTCCGTAGATCTCCTAAGTACCTCATTAACCTTAAAAATAAAGCCACCCGACAATATTAGGTATATCCATATCTATATTAGATCAATTCTATATGCTCGAAGAGATCCATACTAGTCTGTATCTATTCTAATATTGTAGTTATGAAAGTTTATCTGTCTGTTATGTTTTCAAAGCTAAACCGCTGAACCGATATTAATGAAATTTGATATGCATATTGTGGAGTTTTAAATCTTATCCCTCAAAAACGAAAGGTATGAATAAAAGGACGAAAGTTTGTATAAAACCAAAGTCGAAGTTAACCAAAACTGTCCGAAGTAACTATTCTGCGTTCGAGTCGCGGGTTAACAGCTAGTAAAAAATAAACAAGGTTACAAAGATTGAAGGCAAATATTTCAGCGCTCAGGTTTCATCATTCACTCGCTGAGAGTTGAAATTGAATGGAATTGTGAACGAGTCGGGACCGGATTTGCATCGCTTACATAATGTAGTTCTATTCAATGTGGCAAAGTTACTTTACGACGTTATCCTGTCGAATCTACATTAGGAGCCATCTCTTGTACATTTTAAAAAGGAATTGCAAGAAACATTTATTCAGTCTCTATCGTCGGCATTCGGTGGAATTCCATTGTATAGTTGGAATTAAACAGTTGTCGTCTTATTAATAAATGAGGAGTCAATTATTCCAAGGTTCAACCTGGTATTGTAGTCTTTAATACAGTGTTATACATACGATAATATCTAATTTACTCTTACCTAAGTCCATGTTTAATAATAAGACTATTGTAGTATTCCATCACTAGATTTAGATTATTTTATAATTAATCGCCGCCGTCCAGCGTTGGACTTGCCTTAATGAGGTCCCAGGTTCGATCCCAGATTTTCAGTTTTAATAAAAAACAACGTTGTCCATGATTGCATATGGTGTCCAATTGCACAATTATCACATGATACTTTGGCTAGTCGTTGGTGGACTGGTTAATAAAATACTTACACTCCATTAAAGCTATATTGTGGATGATATTTTCCATGACACCCTCCACAATACTGGCGTGAAGATACATTTTTAAAACTATTAATGAAATGTTCGGATGAGTTTAAATATGAATAATAGACATTTGCCTTAACAAATGATTGAATTCGTTTTTTATGACTAAAAAAACCAGTCTGTCAGTAAAAAGACCAGTTGCAACAATAATGATAGTTTATTAATGAGTTCTGGTATGGAGAATAGGTTAACGGAATAGGCTTAAGATTCTGTTCTAAAGATAGTACTAGTACATATAACCGGTTTTTATGGTCCGTGATTCTCTGTCCGTCTGGAGTGTTGTTTGAAGAATTTACGACGTTTTCAGGACACCATGGCACACACGACTAGACGAATACACTGAGTCTCACAATGTGATAGGTGACAAGCCTATCGCCAACCTGGCACGTATCCAATCCAGGGAACACTAATTTTATTAGAAAATTACAAATATACATAATGTACGATGTTTCGCCTAGATTAATACTACTCATGACCTATTTAGAAATTCTTACAAGAGAAACACCTTGTAAAGAATCTTCACGCCCATATCCCCGAACAGGTAGGCAGAGGCACACCAGGGCACCCACGAATAGCCGAATACACTAAGTCCCACAGTGTGATAGGTGTCAAGCCTATCGCCAACCGGGCACGTATCCAATCCCGGGAACACTAATTTTAATAGAAAATTAAAAATATACATAATGTACGAAGTTTCGCCTAGATTAATACTACTCATGACCTATTTAGAAATTCTTACAAGAGAAACACCTTGTAAAGAATCTTCACGCCCATATCCCCGAAGAGGTAGGCAGAGGCACACCAGGGCACCCACGACTAACCGAAGACACTAAGTCCCACAATGGGATAGGTGGCAAGCCTGTCGCCAACCAGGCCCATATCCAATCCCGGACAATTTATTTTTATTAGAAAATTGGAAACATACATTTTTTATTTTTTTTGTTGCCCGACCTGGGGTCGAACCTGGGACCTTAAGAAGTCAAGTCCGACACTGGAGCGCTAGACCGCGATATGGAATGGATATGGCGAGGTGCTTCTCTGTAGTAGGAAATATGCGTCGTTAAAATATTGCAAAAATAAACATACCGGACCAATTACACAAACCTGACCCCCAACATAAACAAATAAAATACAAACATACACAAATAAAATGCTTGGTAAGATACTAATTCATAGACATACTTAAATAGATACCAGATTAAATTTAATAATCACCCAGACTCAGAAATGCATCTAAATAATTATCACACAATTTAAGCGAAACAGAAACGAACCCGGGCCCCGCGGTTGTTCTGTGGAGTAAGGTAAGTATGCTAACTCCTCGAACGAGGCAGTCAATATATTATTTACAAATAAGAAAAAAAGGACAAGCCCGCCGAGTTTCTTTCATCTTCTTTTAGTCCCTACTTTATAACGGTTAAAGCGTATTAAAACTAAAAAAAAACAAATAAATAAATAAATATATCCGGACAAGTTACAAAAATTGAATCTGACCCCAAAGTAAGCAAATTATACATACGAGTAAATTCTTGTGTTATGGGTGTTACTCAACGATTCTAATACATAGAAATACTTAAATAGATACAAGAATAAATTTAATAAAACACCCAGACCCGGAAATGCAGACATCTAAATGTTCATCACATAAATGCCTGCCCCCGTCGGGAATCGAACCTGAGCCTCGCGGTTGGTCGGCGTAGTTAGGCGTGTACGCTAGCCATTCGACCAACGAGGCGGTCAAGTGAGTTCAATCTTTTCATTACATAAACAGCTAAATATTTCGAGATGTCCCACACAAATTTTAGTAACTTTCCAATTTTATAATTTGTCGACAACATAAATGAAAATGTATGCATAATTAGGGTAAAACTCATTATCGGTAAGATATAATTAGTATCATAATAAGGTATCTTCACGCCCGTATCCCTTTAGATGTAAGTAGACCACGACTAGCCGAAGACACTAATTCCTACAATTGGCAAGTCTATTGCAAACCGGGCACATATCTAATGCCGGGCAACGTAATTTTATAATAGGTAATTGAAAACGTACATTTTCTACTTTGTTGCCCGACCTGGGAATCGAACCAGGGATCTCAAGAAGTCAAGTCCTACACCGTACCGCTAGACCACAGAGGCGATAAAACTATTATACCTTTCAAAAAAAGTTCAATAAAAATCGGTTTCTTATTTTTTTATGAGATAGGTCCTCGAACAAGCATACGTGTCTCCTGATGGTAAGAAACAGCCGTGGCCAATAGACAGCATTGATATTGGAGTGTCACTGTCCTATGGCGGGGATGTTAGGCCTATTGTGCAAGTCTACCGGCTATCCCTTCGGACAGTAACACGACGGAGTCATTATGACGGCAAGCATAGGTAAGATGTGGGATTCCTACCTCCTACTTTATCACTAGTGGTCTTGTTACTACTGACCTATATTTACCAGTGCTCGCCTATCACGAATTGTTTGGCAGAGAGGCAGCTCTATTCTACATAGCATTCCAGAACCAACTCGGGGAAACTATTGGACGAGTACCTACGTATAAAACCTATAAAAAAAGAAAAGAAAGAAAGTATCTTCACGCCCGATATCCCCGAAGAGGTAGGCGGAGGCACAATCAGGGCACCCACGATTAGCCGAAGATACTAAGTCTCACAATGTGATAGGTGGCAAGCCTATCGCCAACCGGGCACATATCTTATCCCGAGCAACATTTTTTTTCTATCTCAAAATTGGAATAACCCAATTTTCTTTTTGTTGCCCGACCCGGGATTTGAACCCGGGACCTCATGCAGTCAAGTCCAACAACTAAACCGCTAAACCACAGAGGCGATAAAACCTATAAAAAAATTTAAAAGCATACAGTCTACTTGAAAATCTCTTTTTGGTGTCGGTTTAAAAAACTCCAATATTTCCAGGGGGTATCTGCTGGTCGGGCATGGAGCGCGGCGGGCGGTGTAGCTCGGTAGCAGCGCTACGCGTGGGTCGCGCTGAATGCTGCGCTGGTGGGGCGCGAGCCCCAGCAGCCTGGAGCCCTGCCGATCTCGACAGCGGAGAGATCTTCTTCTACAAGGCACTGTCTGGAGGCGTACCTTGTACTGCATGTGCTGGTAAATGCATTTTTTTATCAATAGGTACTTCCACAGTATTATGCAAAAGTATCTATTCTGCAAAGGAACATGCACAGGAAATCGTATGGGTACAGTAATAAATTACGAGAGATGCATATAAAAGTGCAAGTGTTTCTTCGTTTAAAAATATGTAAGCTAGTAATAAATACCTAAACATGAAGATATTAAAAAAAATCATACCCAGATGAAAAGATACAAACAAATTTATTATACAAATGGTTGCCCGTTTCAGGTGTCGAACCTGGGTCTTCATTATTAGGAATTGTGGCGCCGTTAGGCATATTCTAACTTATATATTCAAATTACCAAAAAATTAAATACACTGAATTAATTCTAATTAAAACTGGAAGGCACTGAAGCAATCACCTTAAAATTTATGTGGGATACAAATAAATTCGGCATATTTGCGATTACGTCCCAAATATGCCGAATCGCCCTCGCGAATATATAAAACTAGCTGATCCGGCCAACTTCGTTCCTTCTGTTCAGTTTGTATGAGACAAATTAAAATGTAGTTTTTCCTAGTTTCCTTGCCGTCAAACGGGATAAAAAGTATTCTAAGTCCGTCTCTTTGTTTAGGTAAACTCCCTTGCAATTGTTTAGCCAAATCGGTTTAGCCATTCTTCAATGATAAATAGTGTAACTAACTCGAATTGCTTGTATATAGATAGATATAGTCTAGTTGTTCCGGCGAACTTCGTTCCACCCGTTAAGTTTGTATGGGAAAAGTTAAAATGCTTTGCCTAGTTTCCTCACTGTCGAACGGGATGAAAATATCCTATATCCGTCTTTTGGTTTTAAGCTACCTCTCTATAAATTTTTAGCCAAATTAGTTTAGCCGTTCTTAAGTTATAAACAGTATAACTAATACGAATTTATTTTGTCAATATAGAGTACACCTTTGCATATTTTTTTGCAACCGAACACGCTGCGGATATATCCCTGTAAATGTATCACTGTAAATATAGTGATAATAGGTAGGTTTTGACCGCCTCGTTGGTCGAGTGGCTAGCGTACGTGACTAACTACACCGATCATCTGCGAGCCTCGGGTTCGATTCCCGACGGTGGCAGGCATTTGTGTGACGAACATTTAGATGTCTGCATTTCCGGGTCTGGGTGTTTTAAAATTAATTCTGGTATCTATTTAAATATTTCTATGTATTAGAATCGTTGACTATCACCCATGACACAAGCATATAATTTGCTTACTTTGGGGTTAGATTCAATTTGTGTGACTTGTCCAGAGATATTTATTTATTTATTATTTATTTATATTAAGTTTAAAAAAAGTTATGTGTGGTCTAATTTAAAAAAAATCGTCCAATTGAGAACCTTCTCGGTTATTTCATTGCTTGAAAATTTAAACACAATTGCTCTGATTTGAAAACGAACAAAATAATCTATGAACGTTCAAGTATTTACATCAGATAACATTGTTTCCAAAACCAGGCCACCCGGTACATCAACCTATTGATAAACAGCTTGGATGGAAATTGTCTGCTAGCCCAAATAGACTATTGAGTCTATTCTACAATTAGATGAGTAAGATTTTTAACCGACTTCAAAAATGGAGGAGGCTCTCAATTCGACTGTATGCTTTTTTGTATGTTTGTTAGGCGATCACCGAAATCGGCGTATTTGTATGAAAAGGGTAATGAATGTAAAGGAAGCCAGACAGGTTTGTCAAGATCGTGAGGTTTGGCACTCGATACTCTCTGCCTATGGTAAGGGACTTGGCGTGAAGATATGTATGTATGTTTGTTAGGCGATTACGCTGCCACTAGTCAACCGATTTTGATGGTTCTTTTTATGAAAGATAGGTCACGATAGTTTGATCATGATATAGATAGTTTTTGAGTTTTACTTTCATTTTTAACAAAATTACAACTAAAAACCACTAGACGGATAATAAGTGAAATGTATGCACTATTAAGTATAACTCAAAAACGACTAGTAGGATGTTGATAAAATTTATGTGGAACCATTTCTTAATCATTTGCTATCATTCGAAAAAAGAGATATACAAAGCTAATCAAAATCATTATTTAATTTGATATTTGTATATTCTGGAAAAAGTGTACAGTTTTACTATTTAAACTATGCGCTTCGGCTATACACTTTATAGTCTTTTTACACTTTATACTTTTATTTTTAAATTCGCTGACCTAATCTAAATTTAAGCGAAATGATTAATTATGTAATAAAAACTCTATACAGATATCTTTAAAATACATTCGGATTTCCGAAGTTTGACGAATATAGCCGAAGTGCATAATTTAAATAGTACTTACTACAATACTTCTTAGACATTTTTCACATGTAACTTTCCCTATTGTTACAAAATACTCAGCTAGAATTTTCTCGGTATTCGCGCACGCCACTGATGTTAGTGTTTTTGTTTTTCCATTGACGTCCAAACTTGAAATAACACTTGCACTTTTCTACAACAATGTAATAATGTGTTGTGAAAAAGTACAAATGTTTGTAAAGTGTATATATACAATTCTGTTCTATGGAATTATTCATTAATTATTATTAAGTCTGATATCTATAAATATAAAAGAAAGCCGTGTTAGTTGCACTATTTACAGCCCAAGAACGGATTAACCGATTTGACTGAAAATTATTTTAGGTGCATTCTATCTTTTTCAAATCAAACAAAAACAAAAGAGAAGAAACATTTTAGACATGTCAGATTATTCCGGACATGTCAAAATGAGGATATAAACTTCGGTAGAAATGTCGTGTTCAAACAGATGTTCACTAATAGTGTTTTGTCTCTTTCTATTACTTTCGTTGAAAGAAGATACCGATAGCTCGAAATAAGTTTTGTGATCGCGAATCAAAATTACCACCTACGGCTCATAGTTGACGTCTAAAATTGCATCCTATAGTTATATAACAATTCAACTTTGAGCTAAAATTTTACAGATGAAAGTTAGTCAGTTAGTTGTATAGTTGTTGACTGTTGTTGTTGTTGTTTCGGTCCGAAGTAAGGTACCAAGTAGATTTGCATAATAGACCTAACGACACGGACACAGGACAGCAACGCACCTAGAACATCTATGGTGTCAACAGGGCACCGTTGACTCTTGGGCTTCTTAGTGAAATGTGCTCTTATTTTTTTGCATATAAATCTTCATTCTACAGATGCGGGCTCGCAAACGCGGCGGGCGCGGGAGAAAACCGCGTCATGAGTTCTTAGCTTAAGCCTTTTTAGCTTAAAATCAGGAAAGCCGCGGACTTGTTCGCTGCCTTATCACATAAATAACACTTGTTCAAAGTTATGTAGCTCTTCCTTGGGAACTTATTATGAATTACCTATACTAGCTGACCCGGCGAACTTAGTATAGCCTAATATTAACAGCTACTTATAGTTTATAATTTCAAACTGAAAATATCGTTTTCCCCATTTACCTTGTAATTATCCCGGTTTTTTTCTTCATAAGAACCTGTTCCTTACAATTACTAATACCACAAAGAAATAATTAGCATAATCGGTCAATCTGTTCTGGCATAATGCGATCACTACGGAAAATTGTTATCATTTTCATATATGAATAATATATTTATATCAGTATGCATATAGTATGTCCTTATTCAGGTTCTAGTCTAAGTTCAAAGTATTCATTTATTCATTCATTCATTCATTCATTCATTCATAAGCATTCATTCATTAAAATAGATTTAAAAAGTTTGTGTTTACGTAGAAACAGAGTGACTGCTTTTCCAGTCATACAATATTATTAGTCGAGGTAAAAACGTTTTTACTTGTTTAGATATTTCAGTTTTAACATTTTTCGAAATTTCTTATACTTTATGATCCGTTGCATCTGTTGTCTCTTATCACGTAAAGAAAACACGAACTATTAAAAGCTTCCCAACTAGCAAAATTTAAACTTACAGATGTCCTAAGAGTAAAAATGTTTACTCTTAGGATATACTTACAAACCGCTGTAAGTGTTGATGTAGGCGCATATTATAAGAGAATTATTCTTACTTATAGTTATCTTATAACGCTCTCGTTAGGAGTAACTTAACACTCAGAATGATCTTGTTATTGCTGTTGTAATAACAAAATAACTAACAACGGTCTTACAATGGTTTTGTTTAAGGGAAAATTTGACAGGGCGATCTTGCAAGTGCTCTTTTAGGAGCAATTAGACTTACAGCGCTCTTGCGACTACTTCTTTAGGTGTTGCACTCTAGATGTGCCCTTGTATTACTCTCTGTAATTTAACTATCAGAGTATTTATCACTAAACTGTCGAAAGGAGATTGAATCACAAGTGCTGCTGTTATAAAAAACGAAATCATAAAATGTATCATTAAATACTTTTATTGACAGTACTTTTTATTTTGATTTTATTTTATTCCGGACAGCTTCATGCACTTACTAGATATGAGTTACTATGTTTTTATAAACTAAAACAAACTGCGAAGTACATTTCTTCAAACAGTTTATAAAATAAATTATATTATTTTCTCTGGCCAACTTTTTAATGTAATTAATAAATTCGTACCAACATTAATTATTTGCAAAAAAAAATAAAAAAGAACGCCAATATGGGGTTGTTAGGATCAACTAGATCTCTTATAACGCGCTTCCTCTGTTGACTTTAAAGCCTTTGATCTTATTGATGACTTGAGTAAGGTAATTAGGTAACTTTTTAAAAATACTTTGCAAAAGGTTCTATGCAATTTTCTCGAAAACTTTACCATTTTTCCGTTATTTGACGTTGAAGTTTAAAAACAATTCGTTCCAATAATGTATTCTACTTTCAATAAATCATTACTCAGTTTATATGAGGCCTGCCATCCATTAAAAGGGACCAATCTCTTTGTTTTTTTTTATAAGCTTCATTTTTGTTTCTTACACTTGATAAAATGTATAGTTTTTCAGTTATTCATAAAAAATCGATTAAAGACGTGGTTGTTTTCACGAAAAATGCCAATTTTCAATCGCGTATAACTCGAAAACTTGATGCTCTTTGTCTAACTAGCAAGGAACTTGGCGTGAAGATATGTATGTACGTACATATATCCAATTATGATTTGAGTTACTTATTTGTAATTTGTCTTTTCTAAGAATACGATTTTCAAAATTACAAAATAAGAAAAGAACAAGTAAGCGTATTATATTTTAAATATGTCCTCCGTGGTCTAATAGTCCGTTAGTCTTGACTTTTTGAGGCCTCGGGTTCGAGACGGGGATTGGACATCTCAAGTAAGTGCCTAGTAGTTGCCGATTTGTTAGCCACCTATCATATCTTCCGCTAATCGTGGGTGTCTTACGGCGAATAGTAATAATCAATCCTAATCCAAAACTTGCTGTCCAAGATTGATATTTTGATCCATTTTTATGTTATCGCTTGCCAATAATGTATCTGTGCACAGGATAAATATGAGAATGAGGTAAAGGATAGGCCGGCGGACACGCAGCTATCTAGATTGCTTGAAATCCATTAGATTGAGATACATTATTAACATCGGCTGTTAGTTGTACCTCTGCTTCCCTCTTTGTGGATACGGGCTTGAAGGTACTTTGTAATTTTAAATATTTTCCACCTCAACATCCGCCTTCCCTGGATACGGTCATGATTTTAATTAATCTTAACTTCTGCTTTTTTATCTAAGTACTTTTTTGTTAAACCTACGTTGTTACTTTTTGCTTTACCTATTAATGTGTTTGAACGTAATACCTACCATTACGTAAAGCAGTAGTGTATAAGTTGACGCTTCGGGTTTTAGTAAAGGTCGTTTGTTCTCTTCTATTCAGGTTAAGGTTATTTGTTTGTCTGATGTATATATTTACGCCCCTACCTCCAAAAACATAAGCTGATGTAAAATCACGATTTGCAAAAGGTTCAAGGAGTTCCACAATGGTAAGAAATTCACACCGCCTAGAGGTGGTAATGGTGCGTTGCCAACCTGGGGCTGGGATGTTAGACCTCGAGAAAAAGTAAGTTTACCGCCTACTTTACCCTCCGAACCGGAACACGTCAACGGCACGTACATACATACATACATATCTTCACGCCAAGTCCCTTACGGGGTAGGCAGAGAGT
>NJDC01000558.1:1759739-2003752 GCA_002245475.1 Calephelis virginiensis | reverse complement strand
GTGTTAAGAGTTGGGCCTCTGAAGGCTCTCGTGTCCATTAAACACTTCCGGAGGCGACTATCAACCAAAATCAAATCTATCATACTCATTTGATCATTCCTTCTTCATGTGTACGTATGTATGTCCTTATGCTGAAACATCGTGTTAGACACAAGGAGATTTCTTTCCACACATAAATCTACAATATGCTTACCAGCATCATTCATTCTCTTATCACCATAGGGTCCAAGAACGGTCTCGTAACCGTCCCGTCGCGTCCCCACCCAGTCATTCAAGTCACCACACACAATCACTTTTTCATTTCCTTCAACCATATCCAGAACATCCCTTACAGAATCCCAAAACTTTATCAGGTCATGAGTCGCCGACGAGTTGACCGGAGCATAGGTTGCTACTACAAAAACTCGCGTGACTCCTAGTTTAATACGGACCCAGAGCAGTCTCGGACCAATCAAACCATACTCTTTCAGGCCTGAGGCTAAGCGAGACAATAATATGATACCTACCCCAGCGCTGGTGTGATCGCTCTGTGGTACACCAGACCAAAGAGCTAACCTGCCACCGGGGAGATCAAAAGTATCACTACCTTTTCGCTTAGTCTCCGTTACACACAGTAAATCCAGGCATCTCTCATCCATTACATCAATCAATTCATTCATCTTCGCTTCCATTCCCCCTCTCACATTCCACGTGCCTATTTGACACTCTCCACTCCTCGATTCGCCTGTACGGGCCTGGCGTGATGGGTGGCGGCCCCCATCGCCGCAACTGCCTCTTTTCGTACCGACGAGGGCGGATCGGTACGCGTCGCCTCCAGGGAACGCCCTAACCCGCTCTGCGGTACTTTTTCGGGCCAGAATTGCAGTCCAATGGACTGGCAGGGATCGCGACGTGCACGCTTCTGGCCAAGGACCCCCAGTCAACGGCATCTCATTGGACGTTATAGCGGCAGGAAAAAGTAGGGCGGTGGTACCAATCTGGGCGAGTCGCTGCGAAACTCTACCACCAGTAGGATGTCACGGTGTTGGTGACGGTAAGGCTTTGCTCGACTTTTACGAGCTGCCTGGCAGGAAGGCAGATGGTGTATTCTGCAAAGGAGCCCGGACCAACATGGGGATAATGTGATAAGTGTATCGCACACCGAGTAGCTATCCAACCTCTTCAGTCGAAAAATATATATATATGCAGGTGAAGTCGAGGGTAACCGCTAGTATGTATATTTAATGTATCTTTACGCCCCTATCCCAAAGAGGTTCAACCAGGGTACCCACTTCTACCCGAATGTGATAAGTGGCAAGCCTGTCGCTAACCGGGCACAAAATAAATCCCGGCTACGTCATTTTTTTGTTAATCGAGAAAACAAATTTTCTTTAAGTTAACTCACGCGATCGAACCCGAGACCTCATGAAATCAAGTTCACTAGACCGCTAGGCCATAGAGGCGATTAATTAAAATTTACGCCTTTTCCTCGTGATACTTCAAGTCTTCTATGTAAAATATACCAACTTTCTCTCTAGCAGCTCCTAATAAAACCAAGTGTGATTGCTGTGCAGGAAAATCTCCGGGAAGGAATCTGAAATTTTACCCATTCCTGACACTATACTGACAATGTCATTTTCTGGTCCAGAAAGTAGTGGCAGACTTGCACACTAGGCAAACTCTCTGGCTGCAGCATATAAACTCATCTATCTCAGAGCTTGCCGTTGAGGTGTTCCGCTTCGTAGAGTAAGGTAGTCGCTAAACTTACTTTTGCTTAAGGTCTAACCTGCCTCCGAGTGACAACGCATCATTACCACCTTTGGTGTCTCTAGGCGCCGTGAATATCATACCATCAGGAAATTCACATGCTTGTTTGCTAAAAAAAATGCCACGCTTATCTCTTACCATATCTCTTACCATCAAATGTATTAAAACATTATCAGATGTGCGAAGCCATGGCAAAGAGTAGAACTTCCTATTAAATGACCTTTCTATACACGTGGCTCTGTTTTTTGTAGTAAGTACTCATACTCCTTATAGTTATGAACACTTCTATGGCGTCCAAATAACTTCGGACAAAAAACATTATCATGACGCAACTTAAATCTACATTATTATTTAAAAGTATTTTAAGTGCTAAAGTATTCAACTTTTTAGATAATTAAGAATAGATAATATTCATTCATTAAAAAAAACTTATTTATCATACATTAGCTGATCCGGCAAACTTTGTATTGCATGATATTAACAATCTAAGTGCCAACAGTTTGTATGGAAAAATTGAAGTGCGGTTTTTCCTTCTTTCTCCGTATTTTTCCGGTTTTCTCTTCATATGATCCTTCTCCTGACATTAACCTATATCACGAAAAAATAATTAGCAAAATTGTTCCCTACGTTCAGGCATGATGATCACGCGATATAGGGATTCATTTTTAAACATATACGAGTATAATATACCCAGCAAATTTTGTTTAGATTTTGATTAATAGCTACTACAGAATTATACACAAAAACATAATATACACTTTTTCGAAGATATTTATAAAAAAAAATGTTTCTCCATGTCCATTTTCGTATATACAACCAAATTCCCGACAATCCAAATCACTTCCGTTACAAAGATTTCGAAGGAAGATTTCACCTGTTGTTAGAGAAAACATATTAGTGTCAAGGATTTTCTTGTAGAAAAGAATTTATAGTAAAATAATTGTAATAATTATTAACCAAAGATGTGGTTGCCGATGATTTCGCCGGTTCTTCTCTTGACTGGCTAGGTTCGGATACGGTTGATAGGGTTAAATTTAATTATACTTTTAAAATGTTTGTTTATTTAAATCATACTTTTAAAAGGTTTATTTGTTTGTGTGTGTCAAATGCATGGTAGTATGTGTAATGTTTTATTTTTTTTATTTAATACACTTCATAAGCATTATTACTGAAAAGTATTAGCGTTCTACATTTCTCCTACACATATATTTAAGTATGCCAAATTTCATAAATATAATAAGTAATTAAAGTAAGTAAGGTCGGAGACTCATAAGTAAACATAACTATAAGTCTCCGACCGCGCAATTTTTATATAAATGGATCCAATTTTTTTGCTTCACGTATTAATATTATGATTAGTTCACAAGATTCTGTACCAGTCGACCATCTAAAGATTCTGTGATGAGATGCTTATTCTACCAGATACGTAAAGGTTTTTTTATGTCGTCCAGAATCGTGTGCGGGTGTATCTTGCGGAGCGGGGCGGCGGTGCGTGGTGCGGGGCGGTCGCGCGCGATGCGTGTGCGCGGCCAGCTGCCGGCGCGCTGGAGCCGTTTGTGGCAGCGACGGCAAAACCTACCGGTCGCTGTGCCGGCTGCGGCGCCGCGCTTGCCGTCGCCCCGCCAAGCATCTGTCTCTCGATTATCCTGGACCTTGCCGAGGTATGTACAAGGCGGACAAAATCTGCCAGCAGAACTTGACGATACTAACCAAATCCTTAGCCTACATACACACATATCTTCACGCTAAGTCCCTTTAACGAGGTAGGCAGAGAATATAAAGAGTGCCTGCCTAGCTTCCTCCACATTTATTTCTATTTTCATACAAACACGCCGGTTTCGGAGACTCTTGATACCACCTTCGTATAACACCCCAGCGATTTGATCGTGGAATGTCAACCTAGGTCTCTCCGGGTACCTACATCCTTTCACGTTCGCGTTGTAGATATATATTTGCTGTGTCAATCTTTCATCTGTCATTCTTTTTAAATGTCCGAATCGGCGTAGGATATCCTTTCTCATCTTAACACTAACACTTACTTTCAATCCCACTCTTTCTCGGATCTCACTGTTACAAATGCGGTCAGTAATATTCCACTTAAGCCTAATTACTTGATAACTTACCAACTGATTATAAATAAAAAATAAATAGATATTCCTGGATAAGTTACACAAATTGAATCTAACCCCAAAGTAAGCAAATTATTTATGCTTATGGACAACGATTCTAATATATATCAGACTACACATAACTTTCTTTAACCTCAATATAAATAAATAATAAATAAATAAATATCTCTGGACAAGTCACACAAATTGAATGTAACCCCAAAGTAAGCAAATTACATGCTTATGGTATGGGTGTCAGTCAACAATTCTAATACATAGAAATACTTAAATAGATACCAGAATAAATTTAAATGATCCGGCAATGCAGACATTTAAATGTTCATCACACAAATGTCTGCCCCCATTGAGAATCGACCCAAGCCTCGCGGTTGGTCAGTGTAGTTAGGCGTTCATACTACACACTCGACCAACGAGGCGGTCAAAATATATATCAAACTAGCTGACCCGGCAGACGTTGTTCTGCTGTATTTTTAATGTGATTTTAATAAAAAAAATTGTGGGGAGTCACCCTTATCATTTAGGGGTATGAAAAATAGACGTTGGCCGATTCTCAGACCTACTCAATATGCTCACAAAATTTCGTGAGAATCGGTCAAGCCGTTTCGGAGGAGTTCAAGTTTGAACCCTGTGACACGAGAATTTTATAAATTAGATAAACGCCAAGTCTGCCTATTATATTTTGTTTAAAATTATTATCTCGCCTCTACTAGGTACTTATGTGATACTTAAATGAAAAAAAATATGAAAAAAACAATGTAACCTAAGATTGTCTTTGTCTGCTCTCCCTATCCTGTATACGGAATCCTGGTTAAGGCCTTGGTTATTGAGCTAAGATCAGGAGTTTATTTAAAAAGGATTTGACCTCCTTGAACGGCTAAAAAGGCCAAGCACTTTGAGAATCAAGTTCTAAAATACACCAGCACCAGCTGTGGTCATAACCTTATCTTAATCTCCAATACATTTGCCTAATAAGTATAAATCAAACATATAGATACCCCCATTTATCATGTTGGTAAAAATAACTCTTACAATTTGGTATTTTCGGAATACTTGTAATAAATGATTGTTTTTTGCTCATTGCCTTTAAAAGCTATTGTTTACGTTTTCAAGAGAGGCACTTTCCTGGTGCTTCGTTTGCGTTTTATTGACATTTGGTATTTTCGATAGATAATCTATATATTAATACGTGACGCCAAAACTTTGGAACCCTTTTACAAAAATTGCGTGGATACAGGAGCATACAATTGGGCACTCTTATAATTTAAGTGTAGGAGAAGTGCAGAACGCTAATATTTTTCAATTGTAATGCATAGAAAGTACTCGTACATTAAATCAATTAATAAAACATTACCCACACTACCATATATTTGGCACACACAAACAAATATATTGATGAAAACGATAAAAGATCACAGATGGCGCACTAAACATTTGGAATCAAAGTATGTAGTTGGTCTTGAGAAATGAAGATGGCGTTCTTATCCACAAGATATTAAAATGTATTATGGTCGGATTTAGACCATCGCGCGACCACTAGTCTATATCTATATCTATATACATATATAAAATAAAGTCGGGTTTGTGCAACACTTATAATTCGAGATGAGCTGGACCAATTTTCATGATTTTTGAATCGTTGGATTTGTCTTCGCCTTATAGTAGAATACACTTTAAAAACAATAAAAACAAAAAAAATATAAAAGATGAATCAGTCGTGATAGTTAAACTGATTAGGCTGAAAATTGATGGAGAGGTAGCTTAGAACCGGGAGAAGGACATGGGGTATATTTTATCCCGTACAACAGCGGGGAAACAAGGAAAAACGACATTTAAATTTTTCCCATACAAACTGAACGGGTGGAACGAAGTTCGCCGGAACAGCTAGTAAAAAATGTAAAGAAAGACCTACTTGAATGACCTACTTCTCCAAATAAGAACCATCAAAATCCATTTGTTATTTGCCTAGTAATCGTGTAATAAACATATAAAAAATAAAACATGGGATACAGTCGAATTAATAACCTTCTCTTTCTTGAGTAGTACTGTCTCTTTCTCTTTCTTAACAACGTGGCTTCAGGTTGGCAACACACCATTACCACCTTTGGTGTCTCTAGGCAGCGTGAACTTCATACCATCGGGAAATCTGTCTGCTTGTTTGCCTTCCAATATCATAAAAAGGTTGAAAATAAAATTGTCTTATAGCTGTTGGCCGGGGCGTTGCCCCCGTGGTTAATGGTCCCACAGGAACAATTTTTGGGGATAAAAACAATCCTATGTGTTAATCCAAATTAAACTCCATGTGTGTGCCAAATTTTATGAAAATCAGTTAAGTTTTCGCGTGAAGGAGTAACAAACAAACAAACATACAAACTTTCGCATTTATAGTATTTTAAAAAGGACTAATCAGAAACTAGGATAAAATCGAAAATCGAAAGACTTGGTCAAAAATCCGAATACGTCCGTCTCCGGCTAGATCCGGACGGTTAGTACCACATCTATAGTAGTCTGTGGTTAGTACCTAATTCAGCGGTACTCGTAAACATGTGGTACTTACATATGATTGCTATTTTCTCAGAGACGGTTGCTAGGCGGAGAATTGTGAGTGATGGATTATGGTTAGCGCAACTTATCGGACACATTCCACTAGTTTATACGGTTTAGATTCTCTACTAGTTATTTCCCGCGGCGTTACTTGCGTGGTTAATGGTCCCACAAGAACATATTTTTCGGTATAAAAACTATGTATGTATATGTGTGCCAAGTTTCACGAAAATCGGTTAAGTTTTTGCGTGTAGGAGTAATAAACAACCAAACATGCAAACTTTCGCATGACGTATAATGTTAGTAGGATTTATTGTTGGTTCTGTGCGATATATTGATATGACAACTTTTTCAGTATAAAAAATATACCTATAGTAATGTGGTCCATCCATCCATACTTGTGATGTTACTGACTGAAATACACGTACACATACAGACACGCGCACACGCACACGCACACGCACACGCACACGCACACGCACACGCACACGCACACGCACACGCACACGCACACACACACACACACACACACACCTTGCCACCTAAGACTTAGTATCTCGGCTAGTCGTTGGAGCCCTGGTTGTGCCTCTGCTTACCTTGTCGGGGATATAAGCATAAAGGCATAATTTGTTAGTTACTAGTACACATATAGCATGATGCTTTTTTCTCTTTCTATAAAAAATATGTTTAACCACAAATTGTCATAGATGCGTTGAAGCTTAACCACCGGGTTGGTTGTCTACTTGACCTGCCAGCTTATATCACGTGTATTTGTTCGATGTATTGTAAGATTGACCACAATTAATAAGATCCGTTGCTAAATTAGTAAAGAAACTTTCAAAAGCTGATTCGGCTGATTTCACCGATCATATTAGGTCTGACTTCACCAATCATATTGAAAACCGAGTTTAGTAAAACTATTTTTTTTGTGTTAACGAGTTCTATTATCAGTTGTGATTCAGTACATAAGCTCTTGCAAGTAGGTACTCTTTGAAAATTCGCAATATTCTTCTCCCTATTCCTTAGAATCTACTTACCACGTAAAATAGTTACAGTAGTTTACATCAGTTAGCCCAAAATTTCTTTTAATATAAAATTGACATAATTGACACTCTTAACAGTTAACTAAACATTTTTTTTAACGTTAATCGCGTTTAATTTTGACGGTAAAACCCAGCCTTAGAAATATTTTTTTTTTGGTTAGAATCATTCTGGCACAGAATAAGTAACAAGAGTACTCACTCTTTAACAAAACGTTTTATGGCAAAAAAATACCTGTGGTTCTAACACGTAACCGTGAAAGCGAGCTTATTTGTGACCAATTTCATAAGGACGCGAGGACCGAGTCCATAAAAACAAGATGATTTCATTGTTTTTTATGTAAATTCCTTTGTCAGCTGTAGTCTAGCACCCGGTGTTGGACTTGTCTTTTTGAGGTCCAAAATTCGAATCTCGGGTCGAGCAAATAAAATGTATTTTTAAATTTTCTAACAAAAGCAACATTGCACGGGAGTAGATATGTAGCCGGTTAGCAACAGGTTTGCCACATATCATAATGTGAAACAGTTGGTGACAGGTTGGGTACATATCATATTGGCTATCGGATAGTCATAGGGATCTGGGTGTACCTCTGCCGTCTGCCTTCTTGGAGTATACGGAAGACCTAAATTTCAAATTTAACTTCAAGTTAACTATCCGTATGTTTTCAATTTGTCACCTACCTGTTGGTTTTCTTATACCTACTAAAAACATATACATATTTATTTCACTTTTGCATAGATAATAATATCGTTTTGACATTTGAATCTCTCCCTATGCCTATAAAGTCAAAGTTAAAGTCAAATCTTAATTCATTTAGGAGGTAGAAATATACACTTTAAATATGTCGAAAAACATTTTTCGTAATAATATAACAATAGTACAAAATACCATAAAAATTAAACTAACAATTACAAACACATGGGTAAATGTAAAAAGAATACACTCAAAATGGCGGCTTAAACTAATCCCACTAATATTACAAAATATGCAAATGTAACTTTGCTTGTTATACTTTAACACATTCTTTTTCCGGTTCGGTTTTTATACACATATTCTTGGAGATATTACAAGTAACTTAAACATGAGTGAGCCGCGGCTAAAAGCAAGTAAAAAATAATCTTTCGATTGATGTCTAATGACAAATGACATAAGAAGGCGTACCAAAGAGTATAATAATATACCTATACAGGACAGGCGTAGCAAAAAATATTTTTTATAACAGTTGCCTTGGCTATGAACTTACGAGATTGTTTACTTAAACGTTTATACCAATTAGCATATTTTTTTTCACTATTGTCAAACTGATAATATAAATTGGCCATGAGGTTCGCGCAGAAGCAATCAGCCCGCGTCCGAGTATTCACAATAGCGTCATTTACGCTATACGGTGCAGAGGTTCCCAATATTTTTAGGTAAAATCGGAAGTTTCGAGAAAAAGTAAAAAACAGAAATTATGAAACCTTCATTTTTAACATACATACATATCTTCTCGTCAAGTCCCTTCAAACAAACACGCCGATTTCGGAGACTCTTGACACCACCCTCGGATAATATCCGAGTGATCTGATCGTGGAATTTCAACCTTGATCTCCCCGGGTACCTACGTCCATCCACTTTCGCGTTGTATATCTGATTTGTCAATCTTTCATCTGTCATTCTTTCCACATGACCGAACCAGCGAATTTTTTTTTAAATTCATTTTTAAAATGAGAAAAAACATATTCAGTACAATCCAATACCTACAAGAGTTAAAACATTACTGTTGGAGCCAATACTTCTCTAAAGAAGCCATGTCATAAAATACGTAAATTTCAATTTAGTTTACTGTTTACTAATAGATTACTCGTCTTTGCTGTCAACATCCATATTAATTTTCGACGATAAATTATCAGTCCGAGAATAATTTTACTGGCAGAGTATTCTTATATAAATTATGGTAAACTAGTTCAATTGTATAGTATATATTAATAAAATTAAGAAAGAAGATAGGATTTTGTTTTAACCGTATATATTTTGAAATATTCTTCGAGAAATACCATGGGCAATAGAATATTGTTATTATTTATCAAATTTGTATCTTTGGTAGCTTGTTATTCGTAGTTGGTATTATCTCCACAGATTTAAAATTACCTGTATTTTTCCAACTAGTTTGTTAATCTATTTCAATTACATAAATGACAGTAAATAAATAAATTGAAGTGAATGCCTACTACCGTGGTAGATTAAAAACTATATAATAATATAGATAAGATATTTTTTTTATTGATTGCATATCAAATTTTATTTTCACCTCGTAAGGAATTGTTTCATCTGCTCATATTTATAATCTTGCAAATTGCTGTATGGATTTGCTTACTAAGTAATTGTTGATTCTTAGATAATAAACTATACATGGATGACACTAAAATAATAATCTGCTCGATACTCGATACTCTCTGCTTACATATATGTATGTATGTATGTAAAATAATTATTTTTAAATGATTTCATGTGTACTGAATTGTAATTATTCAACAGTTATTTGTAAGAGTTCTAAATCATGATGGCAAAATTCAATAGGACTTGCAGTTTTATTTGTCACTACCATTACCCGGCTTCTTGCACACCACAATGTGGTAGAATATGTTGTATTCTTAAATATCTTTATAACAACTTCTTAACACACATATTCCGCAAATAAATAATTTTCATTTCATTTCATTGCATTTCTTTTTACTTTGAATACTTCCAAGAAAATGTGTACAAAGTTTCAAGACGATTGGTCAAGTAGCTTTCGCGTGAAAGTGTAACAAACAAATTTACATTCGCATTTATAAGTAAGAATGTTTAAAAATGTAAAAATGTAGAAATGTTGTTTTAAATTGTTTAATAGACCGCTGTGAATAATCAGTGATTCGGTAGGTGACCTTTATAAGTCCTAAAATAAGGAAACACAAAATTCTACAAGATTTTCCTATTTATGGAAATAATTGTAAAAATATTATTATTTAAAATATGAAACTTTCCATTCGTCTTAAGGTATTGAAATTATCATTCACAAACATTCAGTTTTGCGGTGCTCTTACCAAAGCAAGAAAGGGAGTAGTGGCGCACAGTTTGAGAACCCCTGCGCTTTAATATAAATCCATCTCAGGCTTTGCTGTATTCGAAATTCCCCGCATTTAATTTAAATTGCGTTTTCATGCTAAAGAACTTACACTGACAATGACCAACTGCATTACATTTATTATAAATTCCTGCAAGAGCTTTTATTGACAACCAATAATCAAATTCCTCGATGCAGTGTTCCATCATTGGCCACATCTGTAATTATACTCTCAGGCTTTTGTTTTATTCATTCTTAGCATATTAATCCATGTCTCATGTTGACCTAGGGTTACCATAACTAAAAATTAAACGAGAGGTCAAGATTCCTCATTGTTAATGCTTCATTTGATTGAAGAAGAAAGGCGAAGAAGAAGACAAATTTTTCAATGTCATGCTTGCACCTCGAACATTATACGTGTTGGTCCGGGCGCCGTTGCAGAATTGACCATCTGCCTTCCTGCCAGGCGGCTCGTAAAAGGCGAGCATAGGCTTACCCTCACCGTGACATCTCACTAGGTGGTAGAGTTTCGCAGCGACTCATCCGAATTGGTACCACCGCTTTACCTTTTCCTGCCGCGAAAACGTCATGACATGTTCCGGTTTGGAGGGCCGGTAAGTAGCCGGTAAGCTTACTTTTGCTCGAGGTCTAACATCCCGGCCTCAGGTTGGCAACGCACCTTTACCACCTTTGGTGTCTCTAGGCGACATTAATTTCTATCCATCAGATTTCCTGATAGATAGAAATTATTATTCTGCTTATTTGCCTTCCAATGTCATAAAAAATTAATCATATTCAATTTATATTTGCAAGTTTAACTTTTGAAACTACAATTGAAAAAATGAGCCAGTGGTGCCAGTCGGCCGGTATGGGTAAAAAAATTGAAATATGAGACGTAGTACTCGATCAACCTACTTGATGGGTCGGCGACCTGATCACACGTGTATGTATGTGACAGCCCCACCACAAAGTGAAATAGGCGATAATTTTATTTCTTGAATTATTTCATTCAGTTTTTTATAACTAGTTGTCGTTCTCTAAAAAAAATCATTTGTACCGAGAGAAGCGCCACCTAAAAGATCTAATTGGGTTTTCCAATACTCCAATGACTTATTTCAATGAACGAAAATAATTTCAACTAGATAGGTCCAGCCGTTTAGGGGAATGAGACAAACACATATATAGTGGTAACTAATTTCTATCAGATAGCCTAAGAGGCTGTATGCCAGTTTTGTCATTAAAATCCTTAGATTCGTATAAGTGGGTTCTTGTATTAAAACATTTCTCAAGTTGATTATTATAATATTATTATTATGTTTCCTCTCTCTCTGACACTAGCCAATCATAAATATTTTTTTAGTTTTGAGATAGGTACTCTAGTCATTTGTTAAAAGTTAACAAGTCTGACAGATATTGCTTTGACAGATAAGACAGCCATTTTTCGTAGTATTTTTGTTCAATATCTTATGTTTATTTTTATACTGTACAATAATAAATAAATAAATAAATCAGTCAATCAACGTCCTAGTCCTTGCTAACCCTAAGTGGACCAGACACTCCTTTAGTAAATAACTTGAACCATAGAAGGCTCTACATCTCTATTGGAATCAAAAGCTAATAAAGGTTTACTGCGATGTCCGATACGTCTGGTTGAATGCGTTGCCCGAGGTGTATGTATGTGAATGAGAGCTAGTCCCAACCGATATCTGGACCCTTACAACTTGAATACACGTGATCATTAAAAACAGGTTGGGGGTACCTTATATAGCTGTGCAAGTATTCAAGATGGAGTTCTCGATTCAGTGAGGCTACGATACTACTACGTCTGACTCAGCTTACAAGTTCTTGTTTTTGTTGTTGTCAGAGTCTATATATCTATTAATGCAAAAGTTTCTCTGTCCGTGGATCGATTTTGATGAAATTTGATATGCTAATAACATGCAAAAAAGTTAAAACTCTAAAATATGCTCATTAAAAAAAAGTACATTAAAGGGTTGTGATGTAAATAAACAGCTAATTTTGTTTATACTAAAACTGTAAAAAAAAACTAGCTGACCGACCCAGCAAACTTCGTATCGCGTGACATCAACAGCTACTTTTTAATATTTGATGCTCCGATAGGAGCGCAGTCTGTTCAATTCCTGTATTTTTTTGTATATTATTTGCTGTCTCCTTTATTTGTAAACCGATTTCAAAATTTTTTTTTATTTAAAAGAGCGGATTGCCACTAAGTCCGGATCTGATTAAGGAACCCCAGGGAAATCAAGGAAAGTAGGTACCTAATTTTTATATACCTAGATGACTTATTTATTGAAATCTAACTTCTTTTTCTTCAGTTTTACTGCGATTAAATTATAAATTATCCATGTTATGAAGCGACTAAAAAGTTTTTATTGAAATCGTTCAAGTCGTGGAAATTTTATATACTTACCTACACGGGAAAATATTCTTATTTTTTTCTTATCTTTTTTATTACCATTGATGAATTATTCAAATCCAATACATTAAATAGAAATTAATGGCGATTTATTTAGAGATTAGGGATTGAAGACGATATCGAGAATCATTTGTCAAATAAATAATAAATAAATAAATATTCCTGGACAAGTTACACAAATTGAATCTAACCCCAAAGTAAGCAAATTGTATGCTTGTGTTATGGGTGTTAGTCAACGATTCTAATACATAGAAATACTTAAATAGATACCAGAATAAATTTTAATAAACACCCAGACCCGGAAATGCAGACACCTAAATGTTCGTCACACAAATGTCTGTCCCCGTCAGGAATCGAACCCGAGCCTCGCGCTTGGTCGGTGTAGTTAGGCGTGTACGCTAGCCACTCGACGGCGGTCAAATAAAAGATAGATTAATAAAACGCCAGCTAAAAGTAAATCGCGTCTTTAACGGCCAATTCAATATCTTCAGTAAGAGATAGGCCTAGCTAATTTTTTGTTGTTAAGCAATTTTATTAATTACTAGCCGACCCAACGAATTCCGTTCCACTTAGCATTGACAGTTGATTATAATAATAAGAGATGATGTATTACAAATTTAATAACAGGTTTTTTTGCTTTTTTCCTTACAGTTTTTGGCATCCACAGCAACATTCCTTATACCTTAAAGAAATAGTTTAGCATAAAAAAACATGGAGTTTTGGTGCCCTCGTGAATGATGATGGTCGTTATTTTTTTACAATGATTGAATTTAATGTAAATTATGAGTAAAATTAGTTAATTTAGGTGGGAATTAGTTTAATTTTGTTTAGTGAAAGTGCACAAATGAAATAATCATGGAGAAATGAGTGTATCGTGAATTTCCTCGCTGCCGCCAAATCCCCCAAATTGAGCTTGTGTAAAGTGACCACCGCTTAACTTAAGACCCTGACGTGATTTTGTAAATAGTGACTAATGACTGTATAAGAATTAATTAATACGGAAGACGTGGCAGCATGGCCTAAAGGTCTTAGCCGGTCCCAGAAAGGGGCAAATTAACTTAAAAGAAAAGCATTTATTTATCAAACTCATATGGGAGCCAGTAACGCATTCGAGCAGTTTGGCGCAACTTCTTTCTTTCTTTTTTTAAGTATTGGCCTTCACGTTAGTATTTTGCCATTAGTCAAGTAGAAATTTGCTTCAAATTTTACATCAATTTTAACAAATTATAATTAGTCATCAGTCATAACTCATAAGTCGTCAGTTAGTCATGTCAGGCTCTTGGGTAAAGCGATGGTCTCATTACCCAAGCTCATATAATGAGGTTTGACGGCAACGAGGAAATACACGATACGCTAATTTCTTCCTGATTATTTCATTTCTGTACTTTCACTGAACGAAATTGTACAAAATGCCATCAAAATTGACTAATTTCACTCAATATTAACACGAAATTCAATAATTATGAAAAAACTTTGATCATCTTTTCTTTCGATGGCGCCAAAACCCCCTGGCGCAATTTTCATATAAAAAAATAAAAATAAAAAAGTTTACTATGCTTTTTATTCACCCAAATCATATGACACTGCTTGCTTTATATCTGAATGTCTTTAGACTTACTTTCAAGTTATACGGGTTATAATTTTTCAAGTAAACTTTATACAAATTCAGGTTTGCTATGTATCTATGGCAGTCCCGCCTCTTATTACCTAGTATTTATATACTCTTTGCATTGCATGGCATGAGAAATATTTTTAGGACAGCCGGTTCTGTTGTTGTTTTGCCCTATATTCTTCCGAACAGTGTGAGGACAGTGTGGTTGCTAAAACTCGGTTTCTGCTACTGCGCATCACATCTTTACAGGAATAAATAGGGGTTTTAATATCATTTTAGGGTACAAACATCCATGCATAATAGTTGAGAAAAACTGAAATATGAATCCATTGTTATCAGACATTATCCTTGTTGCTTACTTGTTGTTGTTATTACTATCAATAATTAAAATTGTGATTCATGCCTTGTCATTCAAAGTATAGGAGATATTTGAATTCTTAACAACATGTGGTAAGTGCAATGCATTTAAAAAAAAGTATCTTCACGCTCATATCCCCGAAGAGGTTGGCAGAGGCACAACCAGGGTACTCACGACTAGCCGAAGATACTAAGTCCCACAATATGATAGGTGGCAAGCCTTTCGCCGACCGGGCACATATCCAATCCCGAGCAACATTTTTTTATTAGAAAATTGGGAAAATCAAATTTTCTTTTTGTTGCCCGACCCGGGAATCGAACCCGGGACCTCATGCAGTCAAGTCCAACACCTAGACCGTTAGATTGGTAACTTACCTATTCCTGCCGCCATAACGTCAATGCTTGCCGTTGACGTGTTACGGTTCGGAGGATAAGATAGCAGGTAAACTTACTTTTGCTCGGGGCCTAACATCCCGGCATCATGTTGATATCGCGCTATGAACACCTTTGGTGTCTCTAGGTGGCGTGAATTTCTTACCATTAGAAAATCCCTCTGCTTTTTTGCCTTCCAATGTTATAAAAAAATATTGTAAATGTTAAAGTGTATATATTTATATGTAATTCCGGTTTCACGTCGAAATTTTTTTACAGATTGTAATGAATTTCAACGTAGAAATAGATTACACCTTGGATAAGGACATAGGTTACTTTTTAAAGTAATCTAAACAAGGTAGCGTAACATCTTTATTTATTTTTCTATATTAATTTTCATTTTTACGGGAAACTAAACAAAAGAACTATTTTTTTCTATCATAAAATGAACAAGTAGGCAGCTCTTCTGACGGTAAGAGACAACCGTCACCGCCTATAGATTATATAGATGTCATTAGCGGGTAGGCTGGTAAATTATGGACCACATGTAATCCTGATGTCCCGCTGGGAACATGATAACTGCAAGTACCAACGTTTTGGCAAGAAAAATTGGCTAACCCACTAATCCAGGCGAGCTGCTGCACAACTCTACCATTAAGTAAACACACCTAGTTCGTTTTAAAAATATGACTGCAAAATTACGTTGTGCTAAAATACTAAAACCTTCCAAGCAGTTTGTGTTATGTAAATAGCATTTAACTGTTACCAACTGGCTTAGTTCAAGCTGTTCATTACTCAACGTCTGCTGAAGGACAGTGGGAATAAAACGAATTGTAGGACTCACTGTCTGACGGTATTTGCATGTGGCATAAGGAATTTGCAACATTGTTGTAATAAAATACTGCGTAATGTTTTATTTGAAGCAGAACCGCAAGCGACTTTCTCATCTGACAAGTGTATTCAAAAACCGAACGAATTTTAAAACCGGTTTAGTGTGATGAATGCACTAAAATTTCCTATTTCTTACCATTTACTTTAATTGCAAATATTAATTTCGTTCCATTTCGTAGCAAGTCCAAGTTTTTAATAGCAAAATGTCTTAAAGGTCAGGCTTTTTCATAATAATGAAAGGCCATTTTTTTTACCTATCGCTTACAACTATATAAAGCGCAAATTCGGCCTCACATGGAGTACTGTTCTCAACTCTGGGCAGGGGCTCCACAGTACCAGCTCCTCCCGTTTGACCGCATTCAACGTAGAGCAATTCGAATTGTCAATGACCGGGCAATTACCAATCGGTTTGATTCCTTAGCGTTGCGTAGAGATGTTGGGTCACTCAGTGTTCTCTACCGCATCTATCATGGGGAATGCTCTGAGGAGTTGTTTGGTTTAATTCCAGCCGCTGATTTCCACCTTCGGACATCGCGTTAGCACTTAAGGTGGGCATGATCCCATCATCTCGATGCGTGGCGATCTACAACTGCGCGATTCCGAAGACATTTTTACCCCGTATAACACCTATGTGGAATCAGTTACCTAGGGCGGTATCCCCAAACGATTATGACTTAGAAACCTTCAAGAAAAGAGCGTACTCATTCCTTAAAGGTCGGCAACGCATCTGTGATACTCCTGGTGTTGCGGATGTCCGTGGGCAGAGGTGATCACTTTCCATCAGGTGACCCACTTGCTCGTTTGCCTCCTCTTCTATAAAAAAAGCAACGAAGAAAGACTCTTTTTACGTGTGCACTGTGGTTTTTCCAATGTTCTAATAAAAAAAAAATGTTGCTCGGGATTGGAAGTGTGCCCGGAGGCTTGCCACCTATCACATTGTGGGACTTCGTGTCTTCGGCTAGTCGTAGGTGCCCTGGTTATGCCTCTGCCTCCCCCTTCGGGGATATGGACGTGAAGATGCTTTTTTTAATCTAATATTTCTACAGCAACAAAACTTCTTAGTTTTTACCTTGTAATCCGTTTTTTTAAGATATTTTTAGATAACCTTCATATATGGTTGTAATTAAAAAGATATTACGCGGAAAATCTACAATCATAATATATATATATTGTATCCTGGGCTGGATCTAATGATTTAAGATCAGAACCTAAATCAACCTTCGCTGAGCGCATAATATATTAAACTATATTAAAATGGAAAAGAATTCGTAATATTTTTCATTATCTGTTGCAATATTCAGATATTTAGAAAAATTTATCCTGACGTAAAGTATAAAGGATAGCGCACATTTGGACGAGCCATGACGGAGCTATCGCAGCGCAATAATCCGCCTAAATTGCTTTCATACATTTTGTATGGAGCAACGCAAACTATGCCAACCGTATCGCGGCGGATTTCCGCGGATTAATCATATGAGTAGAAGGGGTAATGACATTTTACCGCTAAAGTTTTTGTGCGCCACTTTCTATACTTCACGATTTTAAAGCAGACAAAGATTTTAGAGTGGTCACTCTTCTTTATTATACTACTGTTTGGTACTGAGTAATCCAACGATGCGATGCGGCTTGGCACGCCTCAGTGTGCTTTGCATTGCTATGCATCCCGTCCCGACACGCTTCGCCAGAAGATTGGTTGCCTGCTATTTACTTAGGTTGCTAGGTATTGACAGGTATGCCGATACCAGCTACGTTCACGAGATTGGATAATACAAAAATATATTAACATATGCGCTTTTTTATTGCAAACACAAGATTGCACAACAAATACATCCAAAAAAGAATTTACTAAATTGTATCATCCGCTCACGCGCCATAACCAAAGGAAATAGTGAGAGATTTCCAAAAGATTTGATTCAATTAGATTTTAGGGAAGCAGTTTCAATAACGCACAAAAAGTTTTTCTTACCTTCCGAATTTCTGGGGCACCTGGAATAGGCTAGTCCTAGTGTGTCTCTAGAGTCTATTGTATAACCAGCGCTGGTTGTGATAAAAAATCGTAAATGGACTTACGGTATTTGATACTAACATGCTCACTAAGTGCCAGAAAATAAAATCATTTCTGCAAGACATAAAACTCACTTAAGTTAGCTTTAATTGGCACTTTATGCTTGCAATATCTTCAGATCACCTTGAGATTTTATTGATTCTTATGAAAAAAGATAAATATACCGATATCTGAGAACAAATTACATTAACCTAACCCAAGTAAGATACACTTGTACTATGGTTTCTAATAAACTGTAATATTAAGGAATATATATGCATATAGCAGTACTATTAAAATTATGCGCTTCGGCTATATTCGTCAAGCTTCGGAAATCCGAATGTATTTTAAAGATATCTATGTAGAGCTGTTATTACATAATTAATCATTTCGATTAATATAGTGTAAAGTTTAAAGTATAAAAAGAGTAAAGCCGAAGCGCATAATTTAAATAGTAGTACTATACATACATTTATATTACATCGATAGACTAGCTGATCCGGCAACCTTAATACATACCACCTTATAATGATATCAATTTGTGTAAGAAAAATTAAACTATTCCTTGTTTTATTTTTCCAGGTCTTTTCTCCATAAAGCCAAATACTTTACCAAATACATTTTTATGACACCTTTCCCTACACAAATGCCTGTCTCTGTCGGGAATCGAAACTAATGAATCGGTAGGCAAATCTTGACGTGTGCGTTAACCACTCAGCCGATGAAACGTCTTAAATCTTAAGCAGTTAATTGTTAGGTTTCTTACCTATAATTTTAAACGATTGAGTTTTCCTAAGTAATTGTGGCCCTTTCCGTGTAACCGGCTTCGAGAGGGAAATTAAAAGCATGTATTAAGTTTATAGTAACAGGAATAGTCACAGGATAACTGCAATTAAGAAACTGTCGTTAATGGTGATAGTTATGTCGGATTTTTTTTTCTAAATATTATCGTTTACAAGTTTTTAAGAATGACTTTTTTATGGCAAAAGCTAGTGAACAAGAACGCGGATCCCCTGATGGTGAGAGTTAACTGCAGCCTTAAGACACCATAGATGTTGTAGGTGCATCGCTGTCCTGTGACCTGGATGCTAGGAACATTGTGCAAGACCTCCAGACTGCAACATAACATTGTCATTATGACGGCAGAAATAGGTTAGGCGATGGATCCCTACCCGGGCATATTGCTGTACAGCACTCTGCTAGTGGTCTCGTTGGTAATGACCCGTTTTGCCTTTGCTCGTCTCTTACGAATTGCCAGAGAGGACAGCACATGGTATATTCTACACAAAAGACCTAGGCCGACACGGGCCTGATTACTTTTTTTATGACATTGGAAGGCAACCAAGTAGATTTCCTGATGGTAAGAAATTCACGTCCGCCTCGAGACACCAAAGGTGGTAATGGTGCGTTGCCAACCCGGGGCCGGGATGTTAATCCTCAAGCAAAAGTAAGTTTACCGGGTAACGGTCAACGGCAAGCATTTATGTAATGGCGGCTGGAATAGGTAGGCGGTTGTACCAATCCGGGCAGTCGCTGCCAGTGTCACTGTTGCTGTCAGTGATGAAAGATTGGTTGGTTAGATTTATCAAGTCTCTGAAACTGGCGTTGATGGTTGAAAAGAGTAATTAATGTGGTGGAAGAAGGCAGATCTGTAGGGATCGCGACATTTGGCAATTGACACTCTCTGCCAGCTTCGTTAGAGACTTGCCGTAACCACGCCAATACAAATGAACAAAACACGCTGGTTTCGGGAACTCTTGACATCACCCTCAGATAATACCTTCTTTTGCACCCACAATCGCCGTGCTTATTGTCATCTTATTCGGACATTGACCTCTAAGTAAATGGACATGATATACCTACGAAAAAAGCTTGCCGTTGGCTACTAAACATGGCAGCCATCATTGAATAGTGCTACCATTCTGACGTTATAAGACTGTCCAGAAAAAGTAGAGTATCGATATCGATACATGATCTATTAGTGACGATTGATTGAAGTTTTGGTAAAAAGATAAGAATTATTATTTATCTACCGAATGAAATGCAACTATGTATCAACTTACTTACTGCTATCTATTGGCTTATAAATAGGAAAATTTAATTAAACGAAAGAACAATGTTTGTTTACTTTTAACGTGCGATTTTTTTTCACATTATTTCTATGTGTTCGAAGGATGGGGTAGAAATATACGTTATCCTTGTGTTGGTCCAGGTCTTCCTGTCAGATAACTCGTAATAGGCGAGCAATAGTAAACAAGAACATTGGTTGTAGAGTACAGCGTTGAAACTTGTGGAAAGGGATCAATCACCTTATTTAGGGTTGAAAATTACAAATAAAACACATGTATTTTCCAATCAGGCTTTGTATTCTCCAATAAAATACAGAAACTTTCAATGAGTTTTTTCGAAAGTTACCGTTTTTACAGGTATTTTACATTGTATTTTTTAACTGTTTTTTTAGGATTAATAATATTAAAATAAATTTATGATTAAATCAACTTCCTTTATTTATTTTTGAAATTGTTTATTTATTTCCATATGTTCGTTTTTTTTCATTTTTTATTTATTTATAAAAACATGCATTGATTAACATACGTATTATACATGTGAATTTGTATTTTAAATAATTTGTATGATAAATCACCTCTGTGGTCTAGCGGTTCAGTAGTTGGACTTGACTGCATGAGTTCCCGGGTTCGAATCCCGGGTCGGATAGCAAAAAGAAAACTGGGTATTTTTTTTCCTATATAAACGAACGGATTTCCTGATAAGAACTCCACGACACCTTTACTAACATGAGAGATGTTAAGCATTTATTAAATTTATCATACAAAAAAAAGTATCTTCACGCCCATAGCCCCGAAGAGGTAGGCAGAGGCACAAGTAGGGCATCCACGACTAGCCGAAGACACTAAGTCCCACAGTGTGAAAAGCAAGCCTATCGCTAACCAACACATCCAATCAAAAAAAATATAATTTTCAAATTTTTTTTGCCCGACCCGGAGATCGGACCCGGGACCTCAAAAAGTGAAGTTCGACGCCAGACCAGACTACAGAGGCGATATCGATAGATCAGAAATAAGTTTTACAAATCGGCAACTAATAATAATATTTGTAGCAATCAATACCAGATGGCGCACAACCTCTGCCAACTATTAAAGTTCTAGGAAACACTCTAGCTGCGAGCTAGTTATTTGGTATTAGTACAAAGCAATAGCTAATAAATACCAATCATAAATACTTCCTTGGAAACATCAAAGTTTAATGTTGAATTCAGAACATTTACAGTTCCAATAATCTGTTTAAATATCTCTGGATGAATTACGCGAACATGCTTATTTTTTTTTCGATGACTACTGTTGTGTACGTCTAGGGACTTTTACAACGTCACCGGGCTAGTGGGCGAGCAGAGTGCTCAGCCAGAGATTGAAATATGGGTGGGGCCTAAGGTCCCTGAGGGTGTCTCCTGTGAGACTACAGACTTAGGTTGGGATCGTGGTTTGCGTCGGAGGACATTGTTGTGAGAACATTGTGATGTTGGTGGATATTCAGGGCGGAACAAGGGTCTTCGCCGGCCCTGGTGGAGGCGGTGTCGCGAGTTTGTGTCTGTATGTGTACTCGGTGATGGGGTCATCGGGGCCTAGAACCACGTGACGGGGGCTCCGTCTCGGGGACATTATTATTGGCTGCTGTCATCAGAGGGTTAGAGTGGTTTTCTAATTTAGAAAAGCATGTACGAGAACATGCTTATGTTATGGATAACGATACTTATGCATAGAAATACTTTAGTTTATAACAAAAAACAATCAGAGCCTTTACCATGAGTTGGTATAGGCTACGTTCGATAAGTTACGTGTCGAAATCTATGACACTTTTTATCTAAAATGTGTTTCTCTTAGTTACCAATAGAGGCGCTGTTCAAGATACGGTAGCGAGTATTACAGTAAACTTGACAAGCCGTAAACTCATTATAAGGGCTCAGATCTGAAAATACACAGTGTTAATCACTCAAATCTGCTCTACTTTGAGTTGGGACTCAAACCCAAGCTTGACTGTCATCGGTAACATTAGGCGTTTACGATAACCCCTCAACTAAGGAAGCAGTCTAAAATTTCATTGACTCAAAATTAATAGCTTTATACAATTTCGATTTTTTTATAATTTGATCCAATTTCTACTTACTTGCTCTAAGTTGCGTATAACTAATATTATATACTTACTCTAAGAATAACTCAAAAACCACTACACGGATCTATCTGACTATCGGATTATCTTTTTAAAAAAACAACCACCAAAATATTGGCCGAGTAATCGCGTAACAAATATAAATACGATAGAGGTAGCAAAAACAAGAAACGTCATTTGACACTTATTTTATATCAACTTTACCCAGTGAAAGTTTAAAAGATACCGAGTGATTTAAAACCTATCTACAGACAGAGATAGGCCTACTAGAGTTTTGTTGCTAAGATATTTTTTATTAATTATTGAAAAATAGCAGTGGTTGCCTGGTTACTATTCCAAAGTATTCATATCTCATTCCTTAGATAGGTTATTAGATTCCAGCGAGAGAAAAAAACTAATAAACGGGAAAAGCTGTGGGTAACAATTAGTATTCTGTTAAATTTCTACGAAACAACTTTCCATTTAAAACCCTTATTAAGAAGTGTTAACAACACGATAGTAAATATGCAGCAAGCATAAACCGACTCCAACTATTTCATTAGGTCCCTGTGTTGGTCCGGGCTCCTTACTTCCTTCCTGCTAGGCAGCTCGTAAAAGGCGAGCGTAGGCTTACCGTCACTAACACCGTAACATCTGACTAGGTGGTAGAGTTTCGCAGCGACTCACCCGGATTGGTACCACCGCCGTACCTATTCCAGCCGCCATAACGTCAGCGCTTGCCGTTGAAATGTTCCGGTTCGGAGGGTAAGGTAGCTAAAACTTAATTTTGCTCGAGGCCTAACATCCCGGCCTCAGGTTGGCAACGCATCATTACCACCTTTGGTGTCTCTAGGTGGCGTGAATTTCTTACCATCAGGAAATCCGTCTGCTTGTTTGCCTTCCAGTATCATAAAAAATGAAACAATTATAGGGACACCTTAAAATGTGGATAATTTAACTTATAGGGTGGAAATGAAAGCTTTTCAAACCACGACCTGCTTAGACTGCATTACAAAGACGGCCGGTCATATTTGACGCAAAATAAATAACCCATGATGACATTTTTTTTGTAGAAGAGGAGGCAAACGAACAAGTGGGTCACCTGATGGTAAGTGATCACCTCCGCCCACGGACATCCGCAACACCAGGAGTATCACAGATGCGTTGCCGACGCTCTTTTCTTGAAGGTTCCTAAATCATAATCGTTTGGGAATACCGCCCTCGGTAACTGATTCCACTAAGGTGTTATACGGGGTAAAAAATGTCTTCGGAATCGCACAGTTGTAGACCGCCACGGATCGAGATGATGGGCATGATACCTTAAGCTCTGACGACAATTGTCTGACAATGCCAAAAAATTCAAGGTCAAAACCAATTTCACGGTCTATGTCTTTATTAAATTTATTTCGGTGATTATGGATGTGTCATAGGAAATGTATGAAGTCATGAATCTATATATTAATACGTGATGCCAAAACTTTGGACCCCTTTTTACGAAAACTGCGTGGACGGAGGAGCATACAATTTGGTACACTTATAGTTTATGTGTAGCAGAAGTGCAGAATGCTATTATTTTTCAATAACAATGCGTATAAATTACATTAAATCAATAAATAAAACATTACCCACACTACCATACAATTGACACACAAACAAATATATTGATGATAACAATAAAAGATCACAGATGGCGCACTATAAAGTTTGGGAAAAAGTAGTTGGTCTTGAAAAATGAAGATGGCGTTCTTATCAACAAGATATTAAAATTTATTGTGGTCGAATGGGCGTCCACTAGTCATATTAAATTCCTAAACGGTGATTGGAAATCTGTAGAAAATGGACGCTGCCGTAACTCACACTATTGACGGAAATGTTCAGATTATTTTTTTATTAAAATTCAGAACGAAATTGTTCACACTGGTTTGTAATTTACATATTCACTACAAGTACTAATTAAGCCGCTTTCCACTGTCTGTCTATATATCTGTTTCTTCACGCCTATATCCCGGAAGGGGTAGGCAGAGGCACAATCAGGGCACCTATATCTAGCCGAAGACACTAAGTCCCACAATGTGATAGGTGGCAAGCCTATGGCCAACCGAGCACATATCATTCCCGGGCAATGTTATTTTTATTAGAAAATTGAAAATGTATATTATTCTATTTTTTTGTTAACAGTCCCGGGAACCGAACCCGGGACCTCAAGTCTATTCAAGTCCAACCGCTGGACCACAGAGTTCGTGCTTATTTTTTTTAATAGAGTGTTTTAAGAGAAAAGTGCATATGTTTAATCTTATATCTATATATAAAATTCTCGTGTCACAATGTTAGTTACCGTACTTTTCCAAAACGGCTTTACCGATTTTCGCCAAATTTTAAATGCATGTTCAGTGGGTCCGAGGATCAGATACTATCTATTTTTCATACCCCTAAATGATAAGGGTGACTCACCCCAAGTTTTTTACTGGAATCACATTAAAAAAATAGCAGAACAACGTCTACCGGGTCAGCTAGTAACATATAAGTTTGTCCAGATGAAGCTGGGACGGACTGCTAGTACTTTATAATTTAACTCTCAGTTATATTTCAATACATTTTCTAGCAATATGATGCAATTCCTGATTTTTCTATACATTTCCTGAAACATGATATTATGTATTTTTGACTTGTATATCGTCAATCTCAAGGACATCGCAAGGATTTTGCATAATTTGCAAAATTTGTTCAATTTATCCAAATATTTACTGATCGATTCCAAAAAGAAGAGGTCCTAAATTCGTCTGTGCTTTTATTACCTTTATTTATATTTGTAGTGTCCAAAACTGGCTAATAAGGCGTTCAGATTAATATACAAATTTAGTTTCTTTAAATATAAACTGAAACTTGTATACCGTTTTAATATGTTGCAACAGGTAGCAATAGAAACAGCTCGTCAAATAATATAGTTGTAAATATAAATATTCAGTTTTACGACTTGTAAGTGTATATGCAGCTACTCCATGAACATTTTACGATCGGTGGACTCGACAAGAGCAACAAATTCCTGAATCCACCTAAACTGTGTCTAAATATACTTTGGATATTTTACGTTTCAAATTTAAATCTATAATTAGCTTCTCTCAAACGTTAGATTATTGTTTTGGCACTCGTAATGCTAAAAGATGTAATTTTCAGTAAATATACAGGTACAGTCTTGTTTTCTTTGAAAATGACTAATGTTTTGCCAACCTCGCGGTTTTTACAACTTCTCCGGATTTTATCCACAGTCTTCAGTATTTTACATACTTACGTCTTACTAATTATAAATGCGAAAGTCTATCTATTTGTTGCGCTTTTACGCCTAAACCGTTAGACCAATTTTAAAGAATTTTAATAAGCATGTAGTTAATGGCCCGAGCTCTGGCTAGGTTACTTTTTCTTTCAAGAAATCAATCCCCAAGGACTGTAATGGAGGATTAAAGTTTGTATAAAAACCTATTCAACATTTACGAAATCGCGGATAAACCGATAGTTATCTCAAATGCTTAAGAAACAATTAAAAAAAATGGTGTATATATAGGACATAACTACCCGCGTTAACGGGTAAGAAAGAAATAAAAATTTCGCCACGGGACTTGAATCCTCAGTAGCTCAAATGGTTAGAGCATTCGTCAGCTTGAGACGAAAGTTTACAGGTTCAAATCGTGTCTGGGGCGAATTTTTTTCTGTCTTTAAAATTAATAGAAACAATTAAAAAAGATTTTGATGAAACCTATAAAAAAATAAATTTATAAAACAGTGCGTTTTGTGGAACCGCAGGTAAACGTATTCCATAAACGAATCTGGTAATCGTAAAATGAAATATTTATTGTTCAGACGTCAGACATGGCTGCCGGCCTGATTTCAAACGTGATATATAGCACGTAATCTAAGCTCTAAAGTGGTCCACTCGATCGCCGTCTAGACTAGACTAACTATCGTCGGGTCTGTACATAGCAATATGATACAATCGCCCGAACCGTACTCAAGAACCATCTATTTGCACAGTTTCTACCATTATAGTATTGCACAAGTCTCATATTTGAAGTTGTGATAAAATCATTTATGTTTATTTATTTTGAACCGACTTCAAATAAGGAAGTTCTCAATTCCATTGCTTGTTTTTTTTTTGTATGTCTATTACGGCCAATCGATTTTGATGGTTCTTTTTTAGAAAGATAGCTCATGATTCCGAGCTGTTCCAATACCTATTAGTTTATTATTTATGTAGAATGTTGATAAATTTATATGTTTTTGTTTTGTTATTGTGTATTTCCGAACCATACTAAAAAAAAACAAAAAAAACGTATTATTTAATTATTCGTTGTACCCAATGAAAAAGTTGACGTTGGTTTTGGCAGTTTTACTGCCCTTAATTATTTAGGTATGTCTGTTTTTGTGGGTAGGACGTTTAATTTATTCCAGTATCTATTTAAATATGTTTGTGTATTAGTATCGTTAATTCACATCCATAATTTGCTTACTTTGGGGAAATCAATTGTGTGCAATATTGTGCAAACCTGTTAGCAACTAAACCTGAAACATATCTGGGTTGTGTGTCTATGAAATTTATTATAATACTAGCTGTCCCGGCAAACTTCGTTCCACCCGTTCAGTTTGTATGAGAAAAATGAAAATTTTGTTTTTCCTAGTTTTCTCGCAGTGTTTCCCTTTTTATTATATTTTAAACCTTCCCTGGATTTGAATAAATAATTAAAAACCAAAATTAGCCAAATCCATTCAGCCGTTTTCGAGTTTTAGCGAGACTAACGAACAGCAATTGAAAAAAAAAACAGCAATTGATTTTTATATATATAAATGTACAGTACTACTATATAAATTATGCGCTTCGGCTTTACTCTTTTTACACTTTATACTTTTATTTTTAAATTCGCTGACCTAATCTAAATTTAAGCGAAATGATTAATTATCTTTAAAATACATTCAGATTTCCGAAGCTTGACGAATATGGCCGAAACCGCATAATTGAAATAGTACTACTTTAGGTATATCTATGTGTTGGTATCGTTGATTACAAACTCAATTAGCACTTGCCCTGTCCTTGGGTTAAATTTCTCCAAATTTTATAGAAAGAAAAAATATCGACCCAGACAGGATTTGAAACTCTAACCTTTCGTCTCACACATTACATTAGATCAGTATCATTATCCAGGAGTATTTATTATTCTTAAGCACTTTTGCATACCATGTACATTATACAAAATCATAAAACTAAAAATTTTCAATAACCCTGAAAACCCTAAACGTGAGTTAGCTAAGAACCAGCTTTCGAACAAATCGATCCATTCTTTTAGGAGTTGTGATGCTACAGACACGTTAAACTGAAAACACCCCTCTTTTCTTGCTGGGGTTTAAATACGAGTAGGCAGGCTTAATACATTCAACATTCTCTGCAATCCAACAGAAAAAACGAAAGTAGATGCTTGAGAAAAAATAAAAATTTAAATTCAATGAATGAAGAATTTATTGCTCCTAGTGAAAATACATTTGAATATTTGTGATTTTTAATTTACTCGGTAAAAGCTTAATATAACTAGCATATATAGCTTTCAAATAAATGTTTGAAAATCGCGTAGTTATTGATACATATGTAAAGATCTTTGAATAAGTTGAAATATTTTACCAAAATAAACAAAAGTTAAACTTTAAAATGATCAGTAACTCTCGACAAAATCTGTGTGTAATGTTGTTAAGAACCATCATGATCAAAGCTGCAAAAAAAAATCGCATCGAAACTGAGAGTTGTTGAAAGTTAAAAGTTAGGATGCAACAGACACACATACACACACACACACACACACACACACACACACACACACACACACACACACACACACACGCACACACACACGCACGTCAAACTGGTAACACCCCTCTTTTTCCGTCGGAAGTAAAAAATGTGATAATGTGGGCGTAAGTCAATAATTCTGTTATATGTTTATAACTGTTTTGTTTACACACAATTTTCTGTTGAAATGTATTTTTTTATTGGAGTCGATAAATTAATTAAAAAAAAGAAAATAGTGAAATATGTTGGGAATCGAATTCGAGTCTATTCAAAACCAGTCGAAGTAAATAATGTTTTATGTTTTATTGTTTTAATATATTTATCGTTTATTTGACAAAACAGACATACAATGTGAATGTGGGTAGACGTAGTAACCCGGAAGGACCTAGGTTGACTAATCGTTCGGATATTATCCTAGGCATTGGAAACTGGCGAGTTTGTATGAAAAGAGTAATGTAGAGGAAGCTAGGTAGGTCGTCAAGGATCGTGACATCCTCCGCAAGGGACTTGGCTTGAAGAGATATATATATATACATATATATATATATATATATATTGATTTATTTGATATGTATTTATAATTTAAATAATATGCAAATCTAATCCCAGTAATACTAACTAAAATACTAATGTGGAAGTTTGTGAAGTTCGCCAAAACCACCTACTTCCTATCGGAAGACGTTTCCGCTTCGCAGTCGCTTTGGTTGTGCAGGTTAAGCCGAAGCGTTATTTTGAACTTTGCCTACCTTTACACGGATATGGGAATGAGAATACTTACTTACTTTTTATTGTTATTTACAGTGGGAAGCTGTGAAGGTGTGCGTTGTGGTGGTGAAAAGCGTTGCGTGTTGGACGCGGAGTTGGGCGCGCATTGTGTTAGGTGCGGTGCGTGCAGTGTCGCCGGCGCGCCGGTTTGTGCCGTCGACGGCCGGACGTACGCCGGCGCGTGCGCTTTGCGGAAAGCGGCTTGTGAGCGAGGCCGCGCACTGCCGCTAGCTTACAAGGGATCTTGTATGAGTTAGTACATTTTAAAGTATTACTGAGTTATTTTATTTATGATACACCTTCCCCGTGTTGGGCCGGGCTCCTTTGTAGAATAGACCATCTGCCTTCTTTGACAGGCAGCTCGTAAAAGGCGAGCATAGGTTTACCATCACTAACACTAACACATGACATCCGACTAGATGGTAGAGTTTGGCAGCGACTCGCCCGGATTGGTACCACCGCCTTACCTATTCCTGCCGCCATAACGTCGTGACGTGTTCCGGTTTGGAGGGTAAGGTAGCCGGTAAACTTACTTTTGCTCGAGGCCTAACATCCCGACCTCAGGTTGGCAACGCACCATATCCACCTTTGGTGTCTCTAGGCGGCGTGAATTTCTTACCATCAGAAAATCCGTCTGTTTGTTTGATTTCCTATAACATTAAAAAAAACCTCTCCTGACGGTAAGAGACAACGTTGGCCTATAGGGACCATAGACGAAAAGGTGCATCGCTGTCCTGTGGCTGGGATGTTATGCTTATTGTCCAAGTCTGCCAGCTCATCCAAACCAGAATATGGCACATTAATTATGGCTATAGGTATAGGTAAGGCAGTGGCTATCTGGGCAAGTTTGCTGCATAGCACTCTACCGCAAGTGGTCTTGTTGGCAATGGCCCATGTCACCAATGCTCGTATTTTACGAGCTGCCTGGCAAGGCAAGGCAGATGGTCTATTCTACACAGAGTACGTAGACCAACTCGGGGAACCTGATTTTACTACCACAATACGGTGTGGTCATCCATCTCATATTGGACGCATTGTGTTAGAAGGCGCGTATAAAATAGACCTTACATGTGTCAGTGTCTTTACTAGACAAACTTATAACAGCAAAAAGGATCTTCACGTCTATATCCTCGAAGAGGCAGAGGTACAACTCACGATTAGACTAAAGTACTTTATTCTCACAATATGATACGTGGCAAACCTACTGTCAACCGGGCACTTATCCCCCAGGCAACATTATGTTTGTTTGGCCATTGAAAGAACATATTTTAAGTTAACGAGTTGTTACTTAGTTTTGACCAGGAAATGATATTGTCAAATCTAAACGCATAGCCACAGAGGTACTTTACAACTTACTTGTTTATGCAAAATATTCATCATCCAAGTCTAAAGTTGGCTATGTATCATTTCATTTTTGATGTAAGTAAATAAAGATATATTTTTTCCATCTAATACATATATCCTGGACTTCCAAAATCATAAAATAAATTGTACGTATTATATGTACCTAATAATATTTTTTTGGCATCTACCACTTGTCAAGGTTAATTAATTTGCATCCAGTTATCGTCAGATTTTGTAAAATCGGGCTCAAATTATATAAAATTATTTATAGTTAGTCAGTAGTCATGACATGTCTCAGATTAAGCGGTTCAGATTAGGCAAGCAGATCTAGTGAGATTTGGCGTCAACTAAAAAATACACGATATACTTTCTTCATAAATGCTTTAATTGTGAATTTAACTGAACAAAATTATACAAAATGTAACCAAAATTTAATAAACAACACGATATTTATTATATCGGAAAAAACTGCGCCTATCTTATTTTTCGATCCCGCCAAAAGTCTGTAAATAAGTAAGTTTGTTAATTTTAATCATGTAATGTACATTTTGTATTTTTTATATATATGAAAAAGCACTTGCACTATTTCACTTGATTATTTTTTTTAAAACAATGAAATAAAATAAGCCAACCGGGTTTGCTTTTGCAGCATTTTCAGGGCTATGTTAACTAATTTATATAAAATTAATATATATCGTAAGCTAATTAACAGTTAACAAGCAACAACGAAAGTTTAGTGGTTAATGTCGGTACATTGTGATCGATCTAAAATCTAAAAATTATGTTAAGTGAAACAGAGCAAGTGTTTTTTCATATGTCTAAAAAATATATAATGGAGTTTCACAATAATAATTCAATATAATGTACATTCGTTTTCTGTGGTCTAACGTTTCGGCGCAGGACTTGACTCCATGAGCTCACGGGTTCAATATCTGAGCTAGGTAACAAAATGGAATTGGGTTTATTAAATTTTCTAATAAAAGCAACGTTGCCCGGGATTGGATATATGTGCCCAGTGGGTGCTTACCACCTATCACATTGTTAGGCTAGACGTTGGTGCCTGGTTGTAGCTCTGCCTACTGATATGGGCGTGAAAATAACTTTTTTAATATACAATGTTAGGTGTTTAGTAAAAAATATGTAATTGCTTAGAAAACGCGACGTGTGCGTCAGTGCGTTGCGCCGTGGGGCAACGTTGCGTGTCGGGCGGCGCGAGTGGCGCGCGGTGTGTTTCGTGTGGCTCGTGCGGCGGCGGAGCGCGGCGGCCGCTCTGCGGTTCCGACGCTAGGACTTACTCGTCCTGGTGCCGGCTGCAGCGGGCCGCCTGCCATGCCGGCACCGTTGTCGATCCCTTACATCCAGGACCTTGTAAAGGTAACACTTTCACGCTTTTTCATTTGCAGTAAACATTTAAATAGGTTTTCTTAAATCACTTGTAGCACGAACATTACAAAGAAGTAGCTGCTAATGCAATAATGTCTGCTTGTTTAAAGATTTAAGTGTATCAAACATTTAAAGGCCAAACTTCGATGCAAATAATTCACAGTGGTAGCCCAGATTTTCTTTAAAGAATATAGTCACTTGCTTTTCGAAATTGGCGTATTGAGACATATTTTGAAGGTGGGAGGGGAGTTGCTCCATTAATTAATTTTCCATGTGGTGCATCACTACATACAGTATTTATCTTGGGTTGGGGCCTGCCCAAGGAGCACTGACTTCCCCGGATACATACCTTACCTATTCTTTGTTGCCACATCGATGCTTGGCTTTGTTTTTTTGTTTGGAGATTAAGGAAACATTCCTATTACTAAAAATGAGTCATAATCATCATTTGTTTTTTAATCATTTGTTTTTCACAAACGCCCCTTACATAACATAAAATGGTAGAATTTTGTAGATATAATGGTGGTGATTCTGCTGTGCACAAACCAAACTATCATTTTCAAATGAGACTAAAACATTGTAGACTAATCTAACATAGATTAGTCCAAACTCGAACATGACAAATTATGACGATTTTATCAAAGTTTTCTCGAGGAATAGATGAAACGTCTGTAGAAACGTCGTGTATAGACTAATTGACTGCACTAAATTTTTTTTATTACTTTCGTTGAAAGAAGATGGCGATCGATAATTTAAATTAAGTTTGGTGAGTGCGCAACGAAATGAACACCAATATGCTCGCCACCGTTGTGTTTCTTCTCGTGTAACACTTATTTTACACAAAAGGGTCATTCTCAGATTGGCAAAGCTCAATTAGCATTTTTTCAACTCTACAGAGTCGGATTTGTCAGTAGCAATAAATATATAAACGCTGCCTTTTATTACTACCTACAAATAAATCTCTGTTTTTTTCAATATCTTAAGATTATATCATTCTGAAATTTATAAAAAACTTGTTTTTAAAATAAATCATACATTAAAAAAAAATATTGTTTTTCTTATTTTTCAGGTAGCAGAAATGCGACGGACAACAATGTGTCTGGTGAGAAAAGTAAGGACCCGTTGAAAGTCCTATAGTCATAGACTCTTATAGATTAAGCGCAACAGTGATGGCAGAACAACGAGAAATTGGAATGAAGGCCTTTCTTCGAAACATGTAAACTCGGTTAAAAAAGCGCCATCATTAGATCTCTTTAAAAATATAAATTGGATAATGCTCATTAAATTTGAGAGTTTTAGATAAACAAAATTGGATGGAGTTGATATCGTTTTACTTCATAACGTAGATACTAAGTCAAAACATTTAATTCTAATGCACATTTCTTGATCTTTGTAGATATTTCTATAGTTAGTAATAACACTACAATATTAAAATTGAGCACCAAATTGTACTTAATATTTAGTCAAAGTGTTATTTATATAGGAGTGTAGTTAGCACAATATTCGCTGTTTCGAACTAAGCACTAGATAATTTTACTCAAAATTGTTGCTATTTGGAAAGCTTATAGGATATTGTAAAATGTTTGTCGGACTGAAATTGTTTTAAATTTTAAACAACTAAGTAGTTACTTTAAGGCTATTTTATGTATTTCACATAACGTGGTTTTGACGCTTATATGCAATATTTATTAGTTATTAAATTTTTAGTGCAATAATGTTATGAAAATTGTGTGAAATTTATTGTTTTGTTTGGTTTTATTTTATTTTTTCAAAACAATCGAGTGTCACTGAAATTATTGTTTGGTCATAATTTAATTTAATAAAATACCTATTTTTCAGTATTATCTGTGTATGTAAGAATTTTAGAATTACTTTTTTTTATTTTGGAAACATTTTTACACTGAAACTAGGTAGCTCTTTAGACTGTAGATAAAAAGTAAATTATTGTTACTTTTAAATTATTTCCATTATTAATTTGTATGTATGGCTAATTGTGAGTTACAGAGGAAAATATTGAGTTATTTTTATTTATAAGTTACAAGCGTCCTGCTTAGCTTTAAATTGCTCTAATAAAAAGCGTATTACGATGTAACATGAAAAAAACGACTAGGCTATCTTTTTTTATTGGCACTAAAAGATAGTTATTAGTATTTTAAAATAATTAAAAACTATCAAAAAGACCAAATTGTCACAATTTTTATTATTAAATAGATATTTATTAGCTTCTAGACAAAGACAACTCTTAAAACAAAACTAAATAAGTTAAATCAATTATGTTTGTCAATAATTAATTATGGATGAGCAAATTTACAATCAGAATATTCAAAGTATTAATTTTACTTTAAATACTTTTTAATTAAGTTAAACTTCAATACTTGTTTTTTTTTCTTTAAGTACAAATCAAATAACGCAAACTGATATAAAAGGCGAAAAACTTAATCGTGACGTTGTTTATTTATTAATCATCGATAACCCAATTGAATCACATTGACATCTGTTAATGACCATTGCAAAAATTGTAGACGTTAGATCTAAGTAAATTTGCGTTTTGACCAATATCTTACTGACAATACAGCACTACAGTCTGCATATTTTTTGCAAATGATAAATTTTCAGCTTTCGCTCGAGTATAATAAACATATTTTTTTAATATTTTTTAAATTCGATGGCAAATATTAATACTTACGTAGCTACTTAAAAAAATGTGTCAATTATCTCTACACATTCAAAACTTTGCAATTTTTAAGTAGTGACAATAACTAAATAATAATTATTTTTAGTCAAGACTACACATAATAGGTATTAAACAAACTTAGTTGTTACATTTCACGACCACAATTATTACAGTTCTTAAATTTACAATTATTATAACATTGCAGTTCTCATGCCTCCAAATATAGATTTTACGCCTAAAATTATTATTAGAATTATTGCATATTTTCCGACTATTATTGAATATTTCACTATACACTTAAAAGTTTATTTTTAAGTTTTGGGCAGTGAAAAAGAACTAAATTCGAATGATTTGTTAGTCAAGTCTACACGTCATAGGTATTAATATAGTTAGTTGTTAACTTTTACGCCTACAGATTTATTGTAGATAAACTAAATTGTTGTAATTATCTCATTACGAACACTAGAAATGATGTATAATATATTGTCTTTGTTTCTTCATAAATATTTTAAATTGACTTTGTTTTTTGTTTTTCCCCGTGTTGGTCCGACGAGTAGAATATACCATCTGCCTTGTGCACTGGTTAACAAATAGATCTTCATTGATGGTAGAGTGCAGCCACTTGCTCGGGTATTCCTTTCGCTATTAGATTACAGAGTCACTGTCATGTTCCGGCCTTGAGGGTCGGATAGCTAGTATACTTGCACAATTGGCCTTATATCCAGCCCATAGGTCAGCGACGCATTTATAGCATCTATGTTGTCTATAGGTCATGGTTATCAGGAGCATTCTTGTTCACTAGGCTCTCAAATAAAAAGAACCTAATTATCTACCCTAGCGACGAGTCCAGGTTACCAGATGCATGGAGTAGATATTATTATTTAATGAAAATGTTTACTAAGTAGGTAACTACATTATTTGGAACCATTTATGCTTCGTTGAGATCTGATCGTCAAGGGAACAGGAAGCGGGACGCTTTTAATTTGACCAACAAATGGTTGAACATAACATCATTTCTGGTTCTGTATAACATTTTTTATTATGTTATATTTATGATCAATCAATTTTAAAATTGCTTGAATTAGTAATATCTGTACACACATCTCACCACAAGTCGCGTACGTCCCGCTTTGCTAACGCTATGTTCCCGCGACCCGCGTCGCTGTCGAGTAGTGTGTGTGTAAGGCGCCATAAATTCACTAAAGGAGCGCCCAACGGACGGTAGATGCTCCCGCTGCGCTTTCGCTTTGGCCGACTGGTTTGGACGAAGCCTTATTTATTTGTTGGCAGCAGGTAAAAGTACAGTATGACTGACAAAATAAGAGACATATATGAAATTCACAGTTGTTATAGATAAATAAATTCTTATTTGTTGGACCTATAAAGTACTAAGTGTTTTGAAAAATAGTGTATACAGTGCTACTGCTACCAATTTATCTGTTCACTGAACAAACATCACACTATTGAGAAGTGAAGTGAAATCGCCTCTGTGGTCTAGCGGTCCAGGTGTTGGACTTGACTCCATGACTATACTTGGAGAGAAAGGTTATTACTAGATCTAAGAAATTTTACTTCACTATTACAAAATTTAAACCTCTCCTTTAGATACGTAGGGGCACATGGGTTAAAGAGAATAAAGTACAGCAATGAGAGAATATGACAATTCCGGCGAAGATGGATAGGCAACTGCTTGAGCTTAGCACGAAATCCAGAAACATGATCATATTTACGTAGCGAAAATATGAACCTAATACAGAGGTTTTGAAGACGCTCAAGTTTATTCATTTGGTCAACAATAAGATTTATATAGCTTTTATTTATTTATATAGATACTTACTTACTATTGAGAAGTTTACCGCCTTACCACAAAAGGTTTGACACCTGTTTAACTAAACACTGTCTAAAATTGACATCCAACCAATGACATACTACTCCTGGATGACATGGAAGCATATATCGTTAGTTGACACTCCAATTTTGGAGAGTTTTAAAGATTTTTTTACGTCGATAACACTTTTTTAATGACCCCTGACAAACATGTTATGTAGCTCAAAACAACAAATCGGCTTCAAAATCGGGCCGTCGCGTCCGTTCAAAAGTGATGATGTCCCAGACAGATCCCGTCGGGGGTTAAAAATAACGTAGATAATATCAAAATTTCAATATTTTGTTGTAAACATCATATTTCTGTACCTTCTTTTAACTAGATAGACTTAGTGTCTTTGGCTAGTCGTAGGCGCCCTGGTTGTGCCTCTGCCTACTCCTCCAGGGACATGGGCGTGAAGATACTTCTTTTAGACTAAGAGCAGAGCAAACCTGAACATTTTATGAGACTACAGAAATGTTATTTTTATTATCACGTAAATGTTATTTTTATTATCAAGTTGACGTAACTTATGAAGCTCGAGCACGTGCGAATTGTTTTATTCTATATGTCATATGTTTACCTATCCAATACCGACTCTACTAATAGAGCTTTCTAACGGGCGTGGCTATCTAGATACATTTTTACCGACTGACTGCTAAACTACTTAACCGATTTTAATCAAATTTGCAGTGTAAAGTTTGATCAAACTTAAAAGATAGAACCGCGAAGCCGCGGGTAACAGGTAGTGTAGTATAAATTCGCACTAAGCATAGCAAGAAAGATTTTTTAAGACTTATGACAGCGAACACGCACACACATAGGCACTCGTAATGGTAACAAATAACCGTGGCCTAAAGATGTCGTAGATGTCTCGCTGTCCCGAAAGAGCCCACTATTTAGTATTATTGCAGAAAATATCTTAAATATTCAAGGTGGCAGGAATTTCTTACTATCAGGAAATCCGTCTGCTTGTTTGCCTTCCAATATCATAAAAAAACTCAAAGCCAGGCAAATCATCTTTTTAATAATACACAGCGGTGGCGATTCTGCTGATCACGACACCTTAACACAACACTGCACCGTCGCCGCCGGTCTCGGCGACGAAGACCTCTCTTGCGCCCGGCGCCTAACGCCGAGCGACGAGCCACAAATACTCCTCCACCAAGTCCACCCAGTAACCAGAACGCAGCACCAAGTCGAGGTACGGTCTCCCGGGAGACAGCCCTTGGTGTTGGCGTTGTAGGAAACAGCCCAATCCATCTAAATAATGATGTCTCGGGCTGAGCACTCTGCTCGGCCCACAAAGTTCGGTGAAGTTGTAAAAATCGCAAGATTAGCAACAAGTTAGTCATTCAAAAAAAAAAAAAAAGCTGATCACAAACTGAACTTATTTTAGACGCATGCTATATTTTTCCAATGATAAAAAACAAGAGATGTAACATTTAAGACATGTAGAATTAGTCCGGACATCCCAAATCTATGGGACATGCCAAATTGTGATGTTTTTAATCAATTTTTCAGAGTGATAGACTAAACGTCTGTAGAAATGTGTACAGACTGATCTGACCACAGAACAATTATAGTACTCCGACAAGAATTTCGAATACATACAAATGCTGTGGGATTAAAATGTCTTACAGCGCCATCTCTTGGTGCCCACAAACATAAGTAGATTTTGTAGGATATCCGACACTCCCTGCCATTGTTTTCATTACAATGTTTTGGAAATAACAAGATCAAACTAAAATTTCAATGATATACATGTTGTAATGTATTAGTTAATTAACACAGAAATAGTAAACTGCATATTATCAAAATTTAAGTTTTATCAGTAAATTAAAAACAACAACATACTAGAACACTTTTTATTTTTACTCGAATTTTAAACAAATCATTCTTCTATTACAGACATATTATATTACATCTTTTACGTACTGACTGTTTTTTCTTTAGACGTTATTACAAACACAAAAATTATTTCACTATCTCATTTCTCTGTGTATATCAGTATCGTTAAACTTTTTTCCGTGATGGAGGAATCAGAGCTATACTTTAACATATGGAAAACCACTTCAATACGTTAGAATCACAAGAAAATATAGATATTGCGTAGGTACACAAATTCACCATTTTACCTAAATTCCACAAATTCTTAACTTCGAACCTTAGACTATAGATTCCTTAATGTTGCCATTTGTGTTTTGGTCTTAGCACAATTATTGTCACTTTGAAATTTGAAAACATATAACAACATTTTATTATGGTGATCAATTTGTTTTTGTTTGTATTGTGTATTTAATTTTTGTCACGCGTAATATAGTTTCAGAAATTACTGCCAATCGAGAGAATATTTAATCAGTTTCCATATTTTTTTTTCTTTAGTTTTTTAATCTTTTTACCTCGAATTTATTAATCAAATTAAGTGAAAAGTTATTATTTCATCTTAATAAAAAAATAAATGTTGAAAAAAACAACAAAAACGATAAATGATAGATACTTTTTGTTGGAAATAATTTCTGAATCGTAATTCATTACACACTGTTTGTAGCGTAAGTCAGGTTATTTTTTTTTTGAAAACTCATTGGTAATGAACAAGAAACGCATTTGTATCGTGAACATACTACTGGTTACTAGCAGTGATTATTAATATTAATAATTTCTGGTATTGGTATCATCGGCTAACATCAACACAACAAGCATACAATTTTGGATAGTTTGGGGTTAGACCCATTTGTATAATTCTTCTGAAAATCAGTATTTATTTATGGACATAGATTAGTTTGTGATTTTTTCTCAACTTTTTAAAATCGTATCCGAATCTGGCAACAAAGCTTTATTTTGTATTAAATTTACTCCATCTCGCGGGTTCCATAGCAAACAATGAAACAGTCTAGTGGTATGTAAATATTGCTGACCTCGCCTGGATCTGACAGCACTAAAAGTGATTTGTCTCTTTCTACTACTTTCGTTGAATAATGACAATAACTTAAAATTTATTTAGTGAGTGCGCAACAAAATTGCCACTAATTATTTTGTCGGATTCATTATTTTTGGTACTAAATATTAAGTTATCGGCTAGTATTATGCTTAAGACGACCCAAAATGTCATTTCCGATTAAAATTTCCCATTTGTAGGAAATCGAGATTCAAAAGTAGCCCCATCGGTCTTGGCGTGGCAGAGCGTACAACCATACCGAAAAATCTACTCATATACAAGGTGCCGTCGATTGAAATCCGCTCCGTGTGGTTTGCCCTTAAGAATTTAAATAAAACACTAAAATTACTAGACCATTTTATTCAATTAAAAAGAGAACATTCATTACATAAATAATGTGCGTTCGAACGAGACATGTAAAAATAAAACTGCCATTTCTGTACAGAAATTTATAACCAATGATTAAACTCAATGTACCTTAAGTACCATTAATTAAATAAAAAATAAGTAAAACATTTCCAGCTGATCTGTAAAATTGTAAACCGCTAAAAAGATCTATAAATGCAAAAATTCTAATTGAGTATACAATAAAAAAAATCATCCAAATAAAAAAGTTTAGCTCGTTTCGTTATAGGTTCTTATCGTTTATTTGTTAACCTTAAAACTATGGTAATAGACAAGTACAAAATGATACTTTACTCTTAAAAATATCTATTTATAGCCTAAAACTAGGGTCAGTTTCAACTCGCATGCGGTGTCAAAGACTAAGTCATAAATACAGAGGCGACTAATGACAACCATCTTTGATATTTTGAGCGCCAACACTCGATATTTAGGTATAGCTGCTTAATTGTTTATAATCCTTTTAAGTAACTTTTGCAAAATCAGCTTTTAGTAACGGTCAGTATGAAATTAAATAAATCTTGAGTAAAAAACTAAAGAATTACGAACTTAATTCCATTCCATTTAATTTATTTAAAAAAAAAACCTAAATAATCCCACAAATTTCTATATGAACTTAGTATTTTTTATGGCAAAAAAATTAAATAGAAACAAATGTAGTCAATAAAAGTATATTATTTATGTATAATTAAATGTACATTATCCATTATATATAAAAACATCATATATATTTCATTGTTTTATTAATGGATGATATACAGAGTCAGATTTCGAAAACTTATTCCAAAACACAGAATTTTTAAGTACAATTAACCAAAATCTATTTAATGATGTACTGACATTCAAAATCATTATCTTTATCTTTTAAAGATAACAAATCTCATACATTGGGATATATTTTTTCAGCAATTGTATATTTCTTATTATACAACGCATATGTTAAAACATATGTTTTATTATTTTATAAGTGTCTAGATTTACAGATGGGAACATATTTGCCTATCGCTCTCATATGCTGCATAAGCGAATTTTTAGTGTTATTGCATCTTTATAGTATTTGTTAACACAGATCAAACTATTAATAAGTCACTTCGACAATAAAAGATTTTCAGTCAGTCTAGTTAAATAAGTCAGTGTTGCCATTTTAAAGGACGAAAAATCATACACAATATGGAATCATACTTAGAATATTTACATCACCAAAGTAAAGATATGAACGAAATACAATAAATAGCATTGACTCTACTTTAAATTTATTTTTCGTAATTTCTATGATGACAGTACACATTGGGCTACCACATCGGTCCTAGTGGGCGCTTCTCTACAGTTTGCCAGCAAATAGGCATATGCACCTTAATTCAAATATTAGGCCTAAACCTTCGCCCAATTTGTAGTATAATTGAATTTTGCCGTTATATATTTTTAGACGGGTAAAATTTTATGAGAGATTTTACAAAAGCAATTAAGGTCATCCACCTATTTTTCTAAAACAACATTATCATAATTTATGCAAAGAGTGTCACTAGTTAAGATTTACTTTCAAGCCTTTAGCTTTAGATTGAATATAATTTTGTAAGGTTTATAAATTATTTGTTTGTAAACGGTTCGATATTGCCAGTGTCAAAAAATTTTAAGTACCTATACAAATTATATAACTTGTTTGTTTATTGTCTGTTCCCTAGGTCGAATTATTTTTTGTACATTATTTGAAATTAGTCTAGTATATTCTTAAAATGTTTTCTTACAAAAAAAATATGTTCTCATAAAGATAAACTTTGAAGAATTTTTACTGCATACTACTCCGCAAGGAGTAATACTGTTCTGTGCACGTAAGAGTACCTAATAGTAGACTTGAAATTTAAGTTTTAGTAATTATCAGAAGAATTAAGAGCAACACAAAAACATTTCAACAAAATTACGCTTAAGTAAGTCATAATATTTATTTATTAAAAAAATACTCTAGAAATGTCCTGTAACCTTTCCTTCTTACTGTCGATATTCTTTGTCAGCAAAAGACATAGGTTAAAGGTTTAATTCATGTGTAAGATGACTTTGTAACAATTTATCTCTACAAAATGTTTAACTAATGATTTCTTCTGTTAAATTTAGTTTTACATTTGTATTACTAATTGATAACTGACACTGACAATGACCGTTTAGAAACCATAAATACGTCCTAGCTGCAGAAGTGATTAGGAGTGCCTAATACCACATTCATAACACCGTACTAACAATCATATTCCACATACATAGCCATATTCGGTGCATGGAAGAACTATTCTAAAGGCTAAAATGTTACGTTCCCGATATGTTTAATAACAATGGCACTCATTTAGCCAACAATAACTGATATTTTTTGGTCATCGTAAATCATATGACGTCATACCACTCGAATAATTTTAGTAACACTTATATTACGTTGATCCCAATATGAAAAAAATGTTTTAAACACATTCAAGCTTCGCATTATTAAAAAAAAATTGAATATATTTATTTACGTCATGTATTTTTAAATTTGGTAAATATTACTTGGTTGCTCAAAGTTTTTTTGATAATAAACGCATATCATAAGCATATTTTAATATAATATTATCTTATTTTTATTTATCGTTACTCATTATTTATTTCACCTGCTATTTTCTTTTAACTTTGCTCAAAGTAAAATTAATTTATTTTTGTAGCATTAACTGAATCATTATTACATAGACCAAACTTTACCTCTTTAAGAGTTAGATTTTGGCTTATATGTTTAGATAACAGAAAAAAAAGAAAATTAGTTTGATAATTCCGAACCCAATTCTTAGTTTGTGATGGTTACAACCAGCAAAGTTTCGAAAGACTTACATTCAGTTTGGTTCAAATATTGACAAAAAAGCAAAAAAAAAAATATCAATATGATATTTCAAAACAGTTTCCATATTGGGATCGATATATATATCAATAAAAATGTTTCGTATATTTGTGTAGAACACCGATAGACGGCTGTAAAACCTACTCTAACACACTAATTGTAATATTCATTGTTAAGTCTTTTATCATCCCACAAAAATACCACAACGTACCATCTATATTCGCTAAACCATTTACAATACGAGAAAAATTCGTAGTCGCAACAATTGCGAACAATTCCTTACAAGTTTCGTACACTTTACCTAATTTTCGTTATAAATGCATTATAGTTAAAATGCTTGATGATTTTTCAACGACATATGCGATACTTTGTTATTTTTGTATTTATAAAAAAAATATTCATATATTTGCATATTTTATGGTAAACTTAAGGACTTTTTTACAAAATTTAATGTCCTTTTTTAATAAATATATACCTTTTAAGAATACACTTTATTACGACTTTTTAATACACTTAAACCAGCCAGTTTCGCTTTTTACATCATCAGTAAAAAAATGCAGCTTTTATAAAATAAAATATATTCCTAGAAGGCATAAGTTTTTTTTAAAAAATATATAGTATACACGGTGGAAATCCAACAAAAAATATTATTTATCATTAAATATTTTTATTTCCTTCTCCTACATTGTTTTTCATTTAGTACCATTGTGTCAACCAATACTTGACGTTTATTTTGAATAAATTTATAAGTGACAAGAGAAAATTTACCAAATTTCGTGTAATTTTTAACTTAATATAGCAAAAACATAGTATCGCATTTTGTCGGGAAAATCTAAAGCCTGATCTACATAAGAAGAGTAATGAAGGTCACACAGTTTTTAAGTTTTTTCTTCGAGATGTATCAAGATCGTTCCAACATTAGTTACATTTCGAGTTTTTTTAGAGTAATTTTTTGATGTTAATGAGGCATTAATTTTGTAGTGACCTTAAATAGTACGAAACAGATTATTGATTCAAGTTACATACGCAAAGTTCTAATAGAATTTTACGAGTTTCATAAGTTACTATCATGAAAATTACTTTCGTATACGATTTTTGAACGCTTTGTACGAATTTAATTCATTTTCGTATAAGTGACACAAATAATCGTAAACAATATTGTAAAATTATTCTTATATTGTACGAATATGATTTTTACACTCTCTTCTAATGTAACTCAGGCGTAGCTGTCAAAAATAAATAGTTACCAAAAAGCTGCAAACGAATGATCGACTAGGTTTTTACAAAAAAATATCTATGTTAAGAAATTTGTTGGCCCGTTTATATATAGCTGCACACGGGTGTTTTAATTTTAAGGAGGGACATACGGGGGAGGTTTTCTGTAAGTGGGGGTGGCCTTAGGACGCGGAGGGGTACGGGACGCCGCGAACGGGGGAGGCGGGCGGTAGGGAGCATCTTCGCCGGACCGGTAGTCGGGGGCAGGGGGTAGTAAGGGTGGTTTTTCTTCGCGCATTATAACAGGACTTTTATCTACCGGCTCCGCATCGGCGCGTTCTTCTAGTTCGTCTTGGAATATCACAGGGATTCCTTTTGATCTGAAAGCTTGTCGTTCTTCTTCGTCACCGACGCTCATTTTACCTGAATTATAGAAATAAAGAGTTAAATTTGAAACTCAGTATTGGCATCTAAGAAAGGCAAAGTTAGCAAACATTGTTTTCAACCGTCTCCAAAAAAGTTCTCAATTCAACTGCATGATTTTATAATATTTTTGTATGTTTCGGATTTTAATAGTTCTTTTAGAAAGATAGGTCATGATTCCGAGGTGGTTCCATGTTTGTTTTATAATGATCCGACTAGTGGTTTTTGAAATGAAAAACCACTGAACACGATGAAACTGCTGCTAAAATATTTGATATTTTCCATCGTCGGCGCTTGGTAAAACTTCCAAATATTCATAGTTTTAAAGAAAGAAACACTTGTACTGTTTTACTTATCACTTAAACTCCAAGTTTAAGTTTTAGCCCTGATGATGCTGTATAAGCGAAACCGGTAGGCTACTAATTACAAAGTAATAAATTATAAGTGATAAGTAAAACAGTACAAGTGTTTCTTTCTTTAAAACTATGCTGCTAAGATGTTGCTAAAATTTATGTGGGACCATTTCAAAACCATTTGCTATCTTTCGAAAAAAGTATTATCAAATACCCAATGAAATAGTTCGTGTTGGGTTTTACAGGTTTACTGCGCTAATAATATGTATTTTTTATAATAGCTAAAACAATGTTTACAAATCGAGTTTACAATACATATGAAAGATAAGGAATCGCAAGTCACAATTAGTAAAGTACTGTTATATCCGGTTTTTTTCTTGCGTAAGATTATTCAATCCTAAACCGCCACTTGAGTGGTCGCAATAAAAATCAGCCATTTATCGCGGGTCTTCAACCGTATCCCTGATAAGCTTCATCGAAATCGGTTTTTACGAAATTTAGTAGTCGAAACTATAAAATTATTACGTTTTTTATATTAAAGATACCAACAAAGGTCACGCTGTTGATTAGAGACAACCGTGGCCTATATACACCATAGATGTTATAGATGCGTCGCTGTCCTAAAGTCTACCAACTATTTTCTGAACCAGTACATTACATAGTCATAGTTGCGTCAGAAATAGATAAGGCGTTGGATCCCTATCCGAGCAAGTTCCTTCATAATACTCCACCACCAGTGGTCTTGTTAGTTATGGTGGTGATTCTGATGTTTCCAAACTAAACGTATTTTAGATGCTTGCTGTCTTTTTCAAATGAAAGAAAAACAAACGAGATGGAACACTTTAGACATGTCAGACTAGTCCGGACATGTCAAATCGTGATATTTTTAATCAACCTTTTCCGAATGATAGATTAAACGTGTGTAGGAATGACGTTTACGGACTAATCTGACAGCACTAAAAGTGTTTTGTCTCTTTCTATTGCTCTCATGGAAAGAAGATAGCGATAACTTAAAATTAGTTTAGTGAGTGCGCAACAAAATTACCACCAATGACCTATTTAATTTACCTTCTTCTCTTACAAGCTGCCTGGAAGCGAGGCAAGTGGTCTGTTACACTGAGACACACAGATCTATGCCCTTCTTATTTAGATTTATATATAAAAAGTATCTTCACGCCCATATCCCCGAAGAGGTAGGCAGAGGCACATCCAGGGCACCCACGACTAGCCGAATACACTAAGTCCCACAATGGGGATAGGTAGGAAACCTATCGCCAACCGGGCACAAATCCAATCCCGAGCAACATTTTTTTTAATAGAAAATTGGAAAAACCAAATTTTCTTTCTGTTGCCCGACCCGGGATTCGAACCCGGGACCTCATGCAGTCAAGTCCAACACCTGAACCGCTAGACCACAGAGGTGACTTATATCATGTCATTATACTCGTAGATTTATATATTATCATCTTTAAAATGTACCCAAATATTGATAGTGCATAGAAAGGTTATTCCTTTCGTGCCCTGTGAAGTGTTAAGTAGCGTCAAATAAAAACTGATAATATGAGTCACTTAGACTACATATTGTGTCAATTTAACAGACTAATAAGGCTTGCTAGCCTTACGACACTTTAGCTTTCACCTACAAATACGATGCATGTGATAAAAAAATAAGTATTTTGATAAAATATGCGATTCCTTTAGTGTAGTGTTGATATTGTGCTCAGACATAAATTTATATTGCCTATTCTATACTATTTACCTTCAACTAATAAATAAATAAATTAATGTGATCGGTGCCTGGAAAAAATAGCAATCACCTTTATCTTGTCAAGTGTTCGGATCCTCTATAGTTAAAATTATTATTAATGAAAATTTATTATTTGATATGCGTAGTATTACATAAATAAAACTCATATTTTCTTCAATATTTCTTTAGAGTTCCCCTCTAAAGAAATATTGAAAATTGAAAATATTCTCTAGATGGATATGGCTGCGAGCAAGTTTTCAGATATGTGTAACGTTTGTCAGTGCCGTAGTTGTTAACATCGCAGACAGTGAGATAGACTTGTCTTACTCTAGTAGTAAGGTCCAGCGAACTTGTCCGCGGGCTTGTCCGTCTAGTTATTCCCCGATTCAAAAAACAAACATTTGTTTAGATATTTTATAGTATATTCCGAGAAGCTAGTGTTAAAAACTGATACTTTGAAATGGTTAACAGTGTTTTTGAAGTGAAAACTTCTTTAGCGGCGTTGCACACTTTTTTTGGAATGGGTAAAAATTTCTAAAACTCGCGTCAGGACACGTGAGCTGATAGAAAATTCGGAAAACGGCGCAGGGCGTTTGCGCGAATGTTTGTGTTGTCATGTTTGTGTACGACAGCGCAATAAATGAATATTGTATTCGACTTTCATACTGATCATTAAAGTAATTCGTGCAAAATTATTCCCTAACCATTCCAAAATATCAAAAATGCACAACGTTAATATTCAAGTTTTGGATTCTGAGTTATTTTTATACCTATCATAACCGTAACTAATGCTTTGCAATGCAAAAACAGGTATAGTACCAACAATTTATCTATTCGGTAGTCGTAATCGGAACTAAAGGGATACGTCGTAAAACTTATTCTGCTGTCAGTTTCTAAAGTATGAGCACTGAAAACGAAATTTCCACAATATTTTTTTATTTTTTTTATGATAATGGAAGGCAAACAAGCAGACGAATTTCCTGATGGTAAGGAATTTACGCCGCCTAGAGACACCAAAGGTGGTAATGTGCGTTGCCAAACTGAGTTATATTTGTTGCTTGTATATAGTAATGTTTTTTATACTATTTTGTTATTCTTTTCTTTACTTTCTAAATAACATTTTCAATCAGAAACACTAAACAGTTTACTGAACAGTTAAGTTTGTTGCACTGTAATTGTAATTACAATTAAGCACCAGCTAGCTATGTACCCGCGCCTTGATTTCTTTTCACACAAAATTTCATCCCCCTTTAAAATCTTGAGAGGTTGATTTAAAAAAAAGAATAGCCAAAGTTTGAATGGGCTTTAACTATATGTTGTAAAATTTTAACAAAGTAGACACAGACATGAAGGCACGCATAATATAGGAATTATGAGGTTTTTTTATTATAAACTTTTGTAAAAAAATTAAAAAAATATATTTACCTGTCCTTCGCCTCCTGTACAAAACGCAGGCAATGATACTGGCCACAACGATCATACACACAATCACGACTGCTGGTATAACAAACGTCACGAGGTAGTCCGAATAGTCCGCATTCGCACTCGCTGCCTTGTTGTGCAAGTTGGGCCCGGCGTGAGGTGGTGGGACCTTCGAGATCTTGGTGCCGGCCTCGGCACATAGACCCAAAGGTATGAGGCGAATAGACATGACTTTGAGGTCTTTGTCAAATATTTGGTCCACATGCTCTTTGAGGTTCGCGCCTCCAGCCCCCCGTTCGTCCACAATAATCATCTTCCTTAGTTCTTCGATTTCTGATTTTGGACACCTGTCCATTGGCAAACTTGTGTTATACCTGAAAAAAAAAACATTTATTATATAGCGTACTGTGATTTTTGTATACAATAAAGATTATGTGTTTCGTACCTACATTTGTATGTGTAATAGTATGTACGTATAGAGGATCCTTTATATTATCACTACATAGTATAAAAAAAGTGGCTTCCTCTGTCCCGTTGTATGCTTAAATCTTTAAAACTACGCAACGGATTGTGATGCGGTTTTTTTAATAGATAAAGTGATCGAAGAGGAAGGTTTATATGCACATTTTATAACCGTGCGAAGCCGGGGCGGGCCGGTAGTACTATATAAATCAGAAAAGTTTGATTAGTGTCAGCAAAACTTATAAGTAGAGTATCAAATGAAATAGTCCATTGTTAAGGTCCACAAACAGTCGAAATATTTCCGGGTAAAATCAAAACGTAATTTGGAACGCAGCGAAACAAATCTATGGAAAACGTTAGTAAGTGGTCCATACGGAATTTGAGTGGATTTGTATTTTTTCTATGATAATGGAAGGCAAACAAGCATACGGATTACCTGATGATAAGAAATTCACGCCGCCTAGAGACATCAAAGGTAATGTTGCGTTGCCAACCTGAGGCCAGAAAGTTAGGCCTCGAGCAAAAGTAAGTTTACCGGCTATCTTACCCTCCGAACAGGAACACGTCAACGGCAAGCATTGGACGTTATGGCGAATTAGGCAAGGCGGTGGTATCAGTCTGGGAGAGTCGTTGCGAAACTCTACCACCTAGTAGGATGTCACGATGATAGTGACGGTAAGCTTGTGTTCGCCTTTTACAAGCTGCCTGGCAGGAAGGCAGATGCTCTATTCTGCAAAGGAGCCCGGACCAACACGGGGACTCGGCTTGAATTTTCGAAACGAAATTCCTACGGTGGCGAAGAAGAAGAAGGCGAAGGTTCCTAAGAAGCGTATCATGATATAGCCAATTTGTTGAAGGTAGGTATCGCTTTAATAAAATAATTTTATTTCTTATTAATATAAGTATGTGGAGGTGGGCAATTAACTTTTTTTTCCGTAAACATATAACGTATGGTAGGAATAAGAAAAACTAAAGGTTTATTAATAAGAAAAACTAAACTAAAGGAGATCGCAAGGAGTCGTAAAATTACGATATTAGGTGTACAATAATATATACTTCAAATTTAGATACGCTTCGTCTTGTAATGCTTAGATTTGACAATTTATTTAGAAACAGGACATTAGTGCTAAAGCTTAAAAATACTGCATAAAATTTAGTGGAAAAGCCCCTAAATACAGTGTAAACTCTATATAACGACACTAAACGGGCTGTGCGTTTTATGGCGTTATAGAGAATGGTCGTTAAATGGAGAGAAGAAAAATCAGAATTCGAAAAAAAAGTATATTTTAGTCTAGTGTTAGTGGTTATGTACCATTTTTTCTCTATTTTTCCATATTGTGGACACGGTAGAGCGACTAAATCCAACGCATTTGCCAACATCACTTATCTTGTCTCACGTTTTTAAAGCGCGTATCAGTAATGTTCGTCAATACACAGTGATTTTCTTTTACTAGCCATGTTTACAGTTTGAAAGTTTGTGAGCAACTAAGAATATGGTAACGTTGTAATCCATGACTCCTACTTATTAGGCATGGTCAAGCACAGTCTACACGTGCAAGCAATCCTATTTAGTAAACAAAAGAACGAATTTCTTAGAAAGTTCCGTATTCAGTCGAGTTTATTGCGGACTAGAATAATAAAGCGACTAAAGAACGTACACAGATGCGCAGTTTTTACTTTTTACTAATAAAGGTACTTTTTATTTCTCAATTGTTGTCGTTATTGAAAGTATGTGTAATGCTATGTATAATGTATCATTGTATGGAATACAAGTTAACCAACTAAAGCCTATTGATTTCGACGCTTTAGAGAGATTGTCATTAAATCGAGTGACGTTACATGGAGTGACGCTGTATGTAAAAAATCTATAGAGATAGGCAAGGCACAACCATAACTACACTAAGTTCCATAACGTGATAGGTGGCAATCCTGTCGCCAACAGGGACATGTCCTATCCCGGGTAGCGTTATTTTTATTAGAAAATTGGAAAAACACATTTTCATTTTGTTGTCCGTCTTGGGGATGGAACCCTGGACTTCATAGTCTGTGTGAATAAAAAATGACCTTACCAAATAATGGTAGTAGGATTGTCAGTGATGCTTTGAATTCTGATATTATCCGTCTCTTTCTGACCAAACAAAGCTGCCAATTTCTCGACGACCTTCCGTTTGTTGTTGGCATTGTCGACAAGGTTCGGCGACGGGTCCATAGTCATTTGGAACTCTACTGTTGGACGGATCGTGGGAGCCTTCGCCACTTCTACTATTAAACTATCGTAGGCGCTCTTCTTACTTGAGTCTTCAGCTATCTGTAACCAATAATTGTTTCGAACTGTTAATTCCAAATTTTGTTAGAAACAAGCAGCAATTCTTAACCAGATGTAATAACGCTCTTAATTAGCTTTTGACGTTTTTTTTTAACCTGATTATTCTGTATTTTTTTTAGTGAAAACCATGTTTCTAATACAATATTCCAATCTAATACAATAAGCGAGACTCACTAACAAAAATATTTTTTTTACAGTCGTCCAGTCAAGGTAATCAACGTGATTTGTTCGTATAGTTAAATCTCCAAAAAACATTTTTTTTTAATAAAGGTAAAATAAAAACACAGGCTGAGATGGACCTTAGATCCACACACATACTAGTGGGTTCACATAACAGATGGCGCTGCAACAAAAAACAACAGCTTATCTAGATAACCTGAGTTAATGACCTCTTGTTTGTCAAGTAGGCTAGTGTATACACTTGACTACCACGATCATAGACGAGACTCGGTTTTGATTCTTAACAGAGCGAAAATTAGTGAAATCTACATATTAATACGTGATGCTAAAACTTTGGACCCCTTTTTACGAAAATTGCGCGAACGGAGGAGTATGAAATTTGCCACACTTACAGTTTATGTGTAGGAGAAATGCAGAACACTAATATTTTTAAATAATAATGGTTATAAAGTACATTAAATCAATAAATAAAACATTACCCACACTTCCATACATTTGACACACACAAAAAAAATATTAATGATAACGATAAAAGATCACAGATGGCGCACTAACAAGTTTGGAAACAAAGTAGTTTTTTTTATCACTTATTTATTAACTTAAATTCAATAGTTAGATGGTTATAGGTGCAACATAAATTCATATGAATTTTTCTGTGCACCCAAAAGTGCGTTCTTATCGGTTGTCTATTGTTTTCCCGAAGAATATATGCCATATATTCAAATGCCAGAATTTCATTTGCCCGAAATTTTACTTGCCCGAATGTTTTGTTATACCATAATGTTAACCATAATGTACTTGTGACATACTTGTTTCCATAATGATACGAGTGCCATACGTATTGCTATCCATTTTATTAATTGCAATAATATTATTCAACAGAATATTTAAACGCCTAACAAAAAAATTGTATTTGCATTAGGTAAAATGCAAATTCTAATTTATTGTATTATATATCACAGTACGATTTTGTATTTCTAACAAATATGACAGTCTGATTACATAAATTATAGTTGTTTTTATTTCTAATACCTATTTGTCTAGTACCTCTTTACGGCCAAAGTTGCTTCCATTCAAATTTAACCTAACGCCTTTATTCTTTTAGTTTGTGAAATATGAGGCACTAAATTTAAATTGATTTGATTTAAATATTTTTAAGGGTGAGTATCATAGACAGCCCCTAACACAATGTCACTTTAGGGTTAAGTCAACACTATACTTAATTATGTGTATTATTAATTTATTTATTATTTTTTTACTGAATTACATATTAATTTACTTATGAGATTTACCAATTGATAATGTAAAATTCCCACGTCACTCGCGGAAGGCAGGCCGTAGAACTCTTGGTTTCTCACATCGAACTGTAGCCAGTGACTCGATGGGATCTCGGCGCGATCGCTAAATCGGAGCGACAGTTGTAGGTTTCTCGTACCTCCGTCTTCGGGATCGAAGAATGTATCCTGCAATTGATAACGTTTTTGGAAGCACGGAAAATGAATGTCTTACTAGTGAAAAGAAGAAATTAGAAGTTCTTTTTCAATTTACGATAAAGTGATTTTATTTGAACAAACCACTCCTGGATGTAAGCAAACTTTTCCCAATTGGCGTCAAAACAAAAGGGGTGGAGGTTACACATCTCAGTTTAGGTATGTTAAGTCGTCCTCTTCACAGTAGTGGATTTGCACACACTTGCTGTGGTATTTTGTACTATATAAAATTTTAATAAAGGAAATTGTCTGCTTTATTGCTACTCACACTATTTAAGAAATATTGAACAAAAAACAAAAAGATAATATTATTTTTAGCATGAACCCAAATTAACAACCATTTATATCGTCACGATAGCATTATTATTCTGAATATGATTTAACTCTCAGCGCAATGTGACCTCAAGTGTCAATTTTGCTTGCGCGCGTGTGTTTTGCTTGCTTATTACACATACTAATGTTTCATTAGAGAGTCTGTGTCAGTACGTCGATTGTTTCGGATTACCTTTAGTTATACTATTCATTGATCCCTGGATAAGAATAATTTTTGAGCTGGATTCTGGGTACTGACCTCGGGCACCTTGTAGACGAGCAGATGTCCGGCGGTGGCGGTGAGATGGTCGACCTGGTTCCGTGTGACGGGCGGGTAGGTGTCGGGCGGGGGCGCGACGGGGCGCGCGCAGCGTCCCGCGCCGCGGCCCCGCACGCTCCGCACCGACAGCTCGGGGGACATCGCGCGGGACAGCGCTTCCGACGGTTGACCGCTGGAGGTCTCTGACTCCATTATCTGTTACAAACTTAAAACATGTAACCTACACAGTAACTATAGAAACACTTATTACTAGGTATACCCTTTTAAACCACGCAATGAAGTTTTTTAGTCGTCCCTTCAGATTACCGGAATATCGGTAGAACGTATCCTATCTTTATGACTGTATTAAATAATAGATAGTCAGAAATATCGTATCACGGTTAATGTTGTATCTTGATACGATATATTTAAATCGCTTTCAGTAACTTCGTAGCTATGTACCGGAATCTTAAACGTGGTTTCCATCCACATCAAACGATCGGATTAAATTTAAGCACACACTAATCAAGGTACAAGGACCACATATTACTTAAAAAGAATGATAGATAAGAAAGCCGCAACTGATAAATGTGTTCACACCGTCCGCGAACGCTTTCGGCTGACAGATGTTTTTCGGATGTCCGAGCGTTCAAGGCCACTTCCGCGATTTATGTCCGACAGGTTGCAACGCTTAGTGTACTTTCATTATATAGATATTAGACTGTAAGTCGCGGCTGTCAGCCGCACCTGCTAGACGTATCCGATAGTATGTTTCCAGCTTTACGATCACAAAAATCTTAAGGATGTGGCAGTACTTACATACGTATTAACGTACGTAACGTACATATAACGTACGGGTTCTTTATGACAAAGGGAGAGCGACAAGAGTAACAATTTGACACTAGAAAGATAATGTAAGTTTAAAAAATAGGAATATTTTAAAATAGGAATAAAATAGGAATATTTTACAATAATATAAAAACAACTCATTATTATTAAACAATTGTAGCTCTGGCATAAAGATCGTCTGCCACTAAAAATACAGGTATTGGTCTACCGTCGTTTGTTTAAAGTGAGAACAGTTTAAACAATTAGAAAAAAAATTAAAATGGTGGAAACAAGATGGCTGCTATTTTTTATACTTATACTGTATGAAAAATACGAAAAAATATCTTACCTTCATAAGCCTGTTTATATCTTCAGTGGGACAAACGGGATCTTTGGGCAGAGTATCATTGGTCCACACAAACTCGTACATGTCACCATTTTGAGTGGCATTCAAAACCGTCAGATGGTCCATATCAGTGTCTCTGAAGAGGTTCACTATACCCTCCAGAGCTCGTATCTGCCAGTCAATGGAGTTGGTATATTCCTTGTTTAATTGGAACTGCATGACGAATTGGTGGTTGATAGTTCTGGCACTCTTGTGTTGCTGAACCGTAATGTCTAGGGGACCTCTAGCGACAAGTCCTTCGCTATCTTGAGCTTCTACTATGAAGTTCCAGCGAGATACGTGTGATTCTAGAGGCCTGAAAGAAATGACGACATTGTAGGACAGTGTTCTAATGAAACTCAGAATTGTCGCTGCTAGTACGGCTGTTTAGTATACCTTGAGCTTTTTATGAATATTGTATTTTTTATATAAGAGGTCAGTGAAAAAAGAGTTTTATATAAAAATCTCTTGATGGTAAAAGATAACGATATAGGGTAGATAATTCGTTTGTTTATGTGAAAGGTCAGCGAACAAGCACACGGCTCTCTTGATAGTAAGAGATAACGGAATACGGTTGATAATTAGGTTTTTTTATGTGAGAGGTTAGCGAACAAGCACACGGCTCTCTTGATGGTAAGAGATAACGGAATACGGTTGATAATTAGGTTTTTCTGTGTGAAAGGTCAGCGAACAAGCACACTGCTCTCTTGATAGTAAGAGATAACGGAATACGGTTGATAATTAGGTTTTTTTATGTGAGAGGTTAGCGAACAAGCACACGGCTCTCTTGATGGTAAGAGATAACGGAATACGGTTGATAATTAGGTTTTTTTGTGTGAAAGGTCAGCGAACAAGCACACGGCTCTCTTGATAGTAAGAGATAACGGAATACGGTTGATAATTAGGTTTTTTTATGTGAGAGGTTAGCGAACAAGCACACGGCTCTCTTGATGGTAAGAGATAACGGAATACGGTTGATAATTAGGTTTATTTATGTGAGAGGTCAGCGAACAAGCACACGGCTCTCTTGATGGTAAGAGATAACGGAATGGGGTAGATAATTAGGTTTTTTATGTGAAAGGTCAGCGAACAAGCACATGGCTCTCTTGATAGTAAAAGATAACGGAATACTGTTGATAACTAGGTTTTTATGTGAGAGGTCAGCGAACAAGCACACGGCTCTCTTGATGGTAAGAGATAACGGAATGGGGTAGATAATTAGGTTTTTTTATGTGAAAGGTCAGCGAACAAGCACATGGCTCTCTTGATAGTAAAAGATAACGGAATACTGTTGATAACTAGGTTTTTTTTATGTGAGAGGTCAGCGAACAAGCAGCCGGCTCTTTTGATGGTAAGATACAACAGTGGCTAGTACCAAAGATGCTACAGGTGCGTCGCTGTCCTGTGGCCGGGATGTTAGTCCTATTGTGCAAGTCTACCGGCTACCCGATTATCCGGGCCACGACAGTTTCATTATGGCAGCAGTAATAGCTTAGGCATTGCATCCCTACCTATGGAAGTTGCTGCACAGCCCACTATTACTGGTGCTCTTGTTGGTACTGGCCTAAATGTTAAACTGCGCTCGCTTCTTCCAAGCTGCCTGGCAGAGACAAATGGTATATTTCACCAACACGGGGGAAAATTCAATAATACCCGACAAATCCCTACATGCAACTACGTAGCTAAGTCCTCGTACAAAACTCTTATACAAATAAGCCAGTTACGGAGACTAGATGCTACCTTTGGATAGAACCGTTTAGGATTTAGTCACGGATTGTCAACCTAGACCTCGCCGACTATATTCAAATTCTTTACCTTTTGTCAATATTTCATCATCCATTCTTTTCACATGAGCGAACCAAAGGAGTAGGCCTTTCACTAACACTCTCTCTGATCTTACTATTGCCAATGAATACATTAACTTCGATTTATTTTACGAGTATGTATGTTTTCTACAAGCAACGGTAGTCTGTGATCATCAGTCTAGCTGTTTTTAAATGCTGCACTAAAACCGATTCCTTAAACAAATACAAGATTTAAATATTTAGATACAAATGAACAAATGTTTAAAAAATACTTACAATCCATAGACCTCCCGTTCGGATGGGATGAACTGTATCCAGGAGTTTTTGCTCAAGGGAACATTCTCCGCCTCGTACATAGTAAACGTTAGATTACTACCATCTTCGGCATCAGTAAACAGGTCCGCAGGAATGATGTATCTGAAATTTAATAAAAGAAAATAAATATACCTACATTTCTATTTATCTGGTTTAATACAGATATAAAATGGTGGCCTTTCTGAAAACTTGTTTCATTTCTACTTAGGGCGTTTAAAAAGCGCATTACATATGTACCGTGGGGAAATTCATAATTAGGATATCGTTACAACATATCAAGGGAGAATAAACAGCTTACTTTTTATCTCTTTTCCATTTTCAAAACTTGTATTAACTTACCTAAATCTCCTGAAATGTGTTAAGTATAACTAATTTATATATCTATATATTCTTACCTTATGACAGTTGAAGAATTAAAATTCGTTCAAGAATTTAGTCTTTCTAATGTTTAAAGTAAAAAATATTTTTTAATACTTCGAGACTACATTTATGATTTTGTTGGTAACTAATCCCACCATATATTTCTCTAAACATTTTGATAACTAGGCTTCTAAACAGCCTTTATAGACAACGAGTCAGACTTTATACCGATCGATTTTTCAAAATGCACTTTTACATATAAAAAAATACGGTCCATACCTGAAAGCCTTGCCAGCAGTGATCGCTAACTTCTTCATATGATGTTTCAAAGTAGGAGGTTGGTTGATAGGCATCGCAAAGGTCACCATTTCCGTAGTACGCCCTATTATAGTGCTTGATCTTTCCGTCGATGTAATGATGTCCTATAACATTTAAATTAAATTAAAATATTACCCACTTCCTCAGAATTAGGAATCTACAAAAAAAATTATCAACAAAGCTTCATATCTATATATGTAAAAGAAAGTCGTGCTAGTTACACTATTTATGACTCAAGAACGGCTGAAGAGTGTCACATTATGTGACAGTAAAATTTAATAACGTTTTATCATCCGTATGAACTAGTTTTTCATAAAAAAACAAAGGCAAAAAAATAATTATCAAAAACTTATGCGTTTAAAAACCTGAGTCCTACCAAACATAAAGTTTTTTTGTCCAAGTTTTAAAATTGTTTGTTTATTCTAAATTCACTAAGCTTCGAGGGTGATTATGACAATTTGTTTAACACCCGGAGTTGGACAAAAGCGGCTTCTTAAAGGCTTCTATAGTCGACCTTAATAAATTTAAAACGCTGCATAACTCACCAGTGTTTTATAAAATTTGCATAAAGAATGATCTAGTGTGCGATTAGTTTTATTTTTGTGTGTGTTAGAAGTTTATTCTAAACTATTTCTCTGAAAGTGCAATTCAAAACCAAACCCGTGCAAACAGTGTAGAATAGTATGTAAGTTATAGAGAAGTAAGCCCAAAACTAAGATCGAAGTAATAAATTTGTGTATGATATATGAAGTAATATGTACTATGTTGTCATAAACATTACAACAATATAATAAATGTCATTTTATAAACTAATTAAAATAAAAGAATTAAAATTTAAAACAATATGAATCAATGTACAAATTAAATAAATACATAATAATGTATAAATAAACATTTTATAAAGGCCGCTTTCACGTTCTAGAATTAAAAAAATTTAACCGAGTTAATTTCTTATACAGGATTAAATTACTCTATATTAAAAGCTAGCACAGAGTTAAACAAAAAAAAAACTAACATTTAAATTTGTATTTAAATTGTTTATGGTGGCACTTTATATGTTCAAATTATAACGATTCCTCTTAAAGAATATCTAAAATTAGACCTTTTAATGGATAATCAGTAACTTTTTATGTGTATGGCTATTGATTCACAAAATTCTTTAATTAAATAAGTATGGAATCACAGTTAAATAAATTTTGGTCGATAAAAAAATCGTAACCTTCTAAAAAAGCACAATTTCGAACGTTTTCTAGATTGAACTAATAACATTAGTTTTAATTGAAGATATGTTTACAGAAAAAAAAAAAAAAATATATATATATATATATATAAACGCACTCTAAATACACGCTTTGAAGGGTTAATATACATATATGTGCGAATTCAGCATATTGATAAATCAACGAGGGTTAATTCAACACAAACAAAAAATCGAAAAAAAAAATCCCCACTTGAACTAAAACCTTTACCATTAGACTAAAGATCACATAACAATTGAGTTTACTTTACTTATATTTATTTTTTTGAATGTATATAGCTTTGGTATTGTTAAACAAATAGATAGTTTACTATTTCTTAAAACAAATATATACTTTTGCAACTTATATAGAAAATAATAATAATACATATAAATATAATATTTTATACATATATACATAATTATTAATAATACGGCGAACGTATTTTTTTACAATTGTAAAACCTGATAATACGAATATAATAAACTAAAATCCCACTTTAAACGTCACATGTTCTGTTTTACTTTATTTTAATTTGATAGAATCTAAGCAAATTAGTTAACAACACTGAAACTCAACTAGTAAAAAAAAAAATATTAACAAAATGTATTTCGTACAAAATCTCGATTTTTATACTTCTTTCATTTTGTAATACGATACACTTTTTGAGTATTATATTTATTTTTACAAAAGTGACTTTAAGTAACGTATTATGATATAAACAGTACATGTGTCGTTTAAAAATATATTTATACCAAAAAATGAAGTTTTTTTTTTACCAAAAACTGACAATTAAGTCGAATATAAATTCATCAATATAACTTGGAAATTTGATAATAATACTCACATTTAGAAAATACGTTTACCTAACTTTATGTTCAAGTAAATTCAATGATTATAATTTTAATACCACGGACCTGTTTCGTTACTTCTGGCGTAGTTGTTTCCGGTTCGGGTGTAGTTGTTGGTGTCGTAATCTGCACTGTGACAATACTTTCTGTTGTTGTCGACGTAGTTGTCGATGTTGTTGAAGTCGTCGACGGGGTAGTTGTTGATGTTGTCGATGTAGTGCTTTCAGTTGTCGACGACGTTGTTGGTACATCAGTGGGGGGCGACGGCGATATTGGCGACTCAGACGACACGGGGGGCAGTTCGTTTGATGCGCTTATTATTACCGTTTGCTGAAAGTGCCATGCAGACGCTCACAATGGATTTGGGACGTTGATATACCACTGTGTTAAAAATCGTCTATAACTAAAATTTCGGTTTATTACAGTGCTGTGCCAACGCCATATTAGTAGTATGTACAGATTAAAAAAACCATGAATGACATTGGATAAATTCTAATCTAACCCAGTTAAGAAAAATCCACTTCCAAAAAGTTATATTAGTGTTCATTAAACAACTACGTGAAATTTAAATAGTGAGTTACTTGTATTAAGACTCATTATAAAACTCAAGACAGTTCGTAAAATACTTACCATTTCTGGCTCTGTTGAAGTTGTCGTTTCTTCTGAGACTATTATAACCGGGGAGTTAAACCGGGGAACGAATGGTATTGGTTCTTTGGAGTAATCAATGTTGCTAGCTTCGGAAGCACTCTCAGAATATGGTGTTATCTTCACCTTGTGGTCCTAGGAAAAACGTATGAAAATTAAATTCTAATTTTCATTAAGTTTGTTAAAATAAATAGAAAAAAATCTACGGTGTAAGAGGATCAAACTTGGGCATTGAACCAAAATATCAAGGCTACAGCATTCACAAAAATGCATCTAAAATATACGCTAAATATCACTGACTAAATAGATAAAAAAATCTAGCAGTCTGGAAATACATCCTAACTAAAATAAACTAGCATTATTTTAAAGGTAGCTAGAAAATAAAATAATCAATAAATAAAAAAGAAATGTAGCAATGTTATAAAAATAGATTTACTCTTTGATAGACCACATCTGATCGCTTTGCACTTCAACCATTACACCGGCGTTCTCTGAATATTTATAGAGTTATGGGGGATAAAAATCTGTAGCCAAGAAATCAGATGAAGCATAATTCTTATAAATAATACAAACATATTATTATCAATAAACATACAAGTGTATAAATAAATCCAGACTAGTTGTCATACTAAACAATGGCACACTCTGTTAAAACGTCAAACATCATGCATATTTGGATGGGGTTACGACAAACCTCTGTAGTAAACGTATTAGTAGAGGTGGGCTCGGGAGTAGTCTCCAATCGCGTGTATTCCTCTGTAGTGGGGGGGACTGACGCCGTCGTTACTTCGGAGGGAAGGGCATCGAAAGTTGTAGGATATAGAGGGGTTTTGGTGTCTAAAGGGGTTTTAGGGTCAAAAGGGGTTTTGGGGTCGGGCGAAGTTATGGGGTCGACTGGAGTATTGGGTTCGAGTGGAGTGAGGGGTGTTTGGGAGGGTTGTGGGGTTTTTGGGGTCGTCGTCGTCGGGTCGGTGAGCTCGGTCTGAAACGTGTCGGTGGTGGTGTGTGGCGCGAAGTCGAGCTGGCCGTGGTGGTGGCGGTGTGGGTGCGGGGGGTTGGGGGGTGCTTCCACCTGACACCGCGCGTTACACACATGGTTAGTACTGCCACCCTTACGTCATATCAATCAATCGTGTTATATTCTGTCTCGAGACCCTATTTTATAATTATCGTCTTCATATTTGAAAAAGTAATACAAGTGTCACTTAATGAAGGAGTAACTTAAGTAATTTTTCTTTCAAAATAATTCAAATAATAGGCCTCGTAACAAAAAATAACATTAAAACAATACTGGTCATTATTAATTTGGTGTGAATAGCAGATTTTGAATACTAATGTCTACATGAGAGGTGTTTATGGTAGTAAAAAATGTAGTATAATATTGTTAAGTGATTAAATTATGAAAATATGGAGTTGTGAGATGAGGCATAAGTTCAAAGTTGTTGCGATGTGTAAAAGATGTTTTTATACGATATTTTTATATAACATATTAAAAATAAATAAAGTTAAACGAGTTAGTAATTATTACCAAAATCTCACACAATATACAGGATGTTGGTGACAGTTTCCAGGAAAAAAAATCCATAAACACAAACCATGAAATTAAGACGAAATTTTTTGTGGGAAATGTTTAAAAATTACATAATGTTTTTTATCGTAGAAGATCCGAACCTACATCGACTTACACTGAGCTGCTAATTGAATAAAACATATTTTATAGTTAAGCAAGTACATTAGCGATCATATTAAAAATTGATTGCCTAAACAAATCCTGGACCGAATATTATCAATTATTAAAAAAAATGTTTTTCATGTGTCCAATTTTTTTTCAGGCAACCTTACATATCACTATAAATTATAAGAAAAATATTATCACCATATGTGCAGTTTTATTACACTGCACATATTGAGATAATATTTTTGTTCTATTATCCGATCCCGTGAAAGTAACTTGCATCGAGAATTATCTGTATATATCTGGTAATCTAGATAAATAACAGACAACCCAACTTCTGGACCTTCGTCTTATACCCACTTTAAGTCGGAATAAAATCTTAATATTGCACCAAATAATGAACAAAAACATTTTAAAAAATAAAAATAAAAAAATTTAGGCAAATCATTATTAATATATTTTCTGATATACTAAATTTAAAGAGAAAATAAAGTTATTGTTTGCGTTCTTTCGGGACGCTGTTGATAACATCCTGTATATGTAAAAAAATACAAATAAGAAAAACAAAAAACAGATCATTTTGAAAACGGTTTGTATAAAAATAATACATTAAAATATAAGAAAAATATGATTATGTAGTAAGAAAATTAATTGTAAAACTAAGTCCCTTACTGGGATAAAATTAGTTCTTGTATTAAAACTGAACGTGAACCTACTATAACAAAGTCGCTTTTCATTCTAAAAACTAGCAGATTTGTATTAAATGTAAAATGCGAGTAACATTATATGCTATTTCTAATGTAATTAAACGATATTTTATTAAGAGTGGTGATAAGGGACTGGATATAGAGAAGACATTGGGTACTAAATGATTCTAATCAATAGTCTGCAGCAGACACATGTCACAGGCTGTGCTTTGCGAGCTGCATTATTGGTGACCCAGGAACTGACTATTTTTGTTTTTACACCAAAGATTAGGACCAATTTTCAAAGACATAAATTCAGAATTTCGGGAATAATTATAGTTTAAACTTAACGTTGTGGTATTTGAAACATTCTAACAGAGTGTGAATTGAAGACGTAATATATCAACACATGGTATCCTTGTTTGCAGACTCTGTTTATTTTCATGATAGATTGGCGGACAAGCACATTGGTCTCCTGATGGTAAGAGATAACCGTGGCATGTCGGTACCATGAATGTTACAGGTCGCTGTCCTGCGGCCAAGATGTAGGCCGATTGGGCAAATCTGCCGCTTAACCTACCCTCCGGATAGGAACATGACCAAGTCATTATGGCGGCAGAAATAGTTAAAGCGGTTTCAACAAGACCGGTTGGGATCCGGTCTTGCTGAAACTGACCTACATTTAACCAATGCTCGCCTCATACGGGCTGCCTTGCTGAGAGACAGATGGTCTATTCTACTCAGTGAACCCGGACTAAGACGGGGAAAATAATAGTGCATGGACAATAAGTGGCTAACATTGGTCACAGACATTTGTAACACGAAGAAAGACTCGAAGATTTTCAGGAGGAAATAAAAGTCCGAAAATGAGTTTGTTAGTAGGAAACATGACATTTGCTAACGAACCGAACCATATAAAAGCATTGAGTATGAAGGTAGTTTTTTTGAAGTTCCTGAACATAGCAAGTTAGTATACACATACAGAGATACTTTGATATAAATTTAAACAGAGAGGTGGTATAAAAACATAAATGATTCTAGATAATGGTATAGGTACAGCAATATTTTTGTTAATTTTTTTTATTATCTTTTATCAACTAAAAGTATATTTCTCAATCTTTTGATGCTTTTGAGTTGCCAAATAAGAAATGTTATTCTATTCAGTAATATTTACTAGTGCTCGCCCATTGGTCGAAATTCGACCATAATAAATTTTAATATCTTTTTGATAAGAACGCCATCTTCATTTCTCAAGACCAACTACTTTGTTTCCAAACTTTATAGTGCGCCATCTGTGATCTTTTATCGTTATCATCAATATATTTATTTGTGTGTGTCAAATGCATGGTAGTGTGGGTAATGTTTCATTTACAGATTTGATGTACTTTATAAGCATTATTCTTAAAAAAATATTAGCGTCCTACACATAAACTATAAGTGTGCCAAATTTTATGCGCCTGCGTCCGCGCAATTTTCGTTAAAATGTGTCCAAAGTTTTGGCATCACGTATCACTTATTAATATATAGATTAACGAACTACACAATCTTCTGAATCAGTGCTAATCATTGGTGTAACTTATCGTGGTATAATGTAGGTAATGCAGTTGGTCATCAAAATAAATACATTCAACATTCGCATGCCGGTACCCGGAATGTTTCTACACAACTTGACAGATGAGTGCAAAAATACATTCCAAATAATACGTAACATGGCATCGAGTATATTACATTTTCTATTTCAGTTCAAACGCAAAGAAATATTTTCTAGAAGCACAAAATAATAGATAACCGAAATGATTGCTACTACAAAGGAATTGATCCTTTGGGTGAATTAAATCTTAATTTATTGATACAAATCTTTATAACTGACCTAAGACAATATGGAGATGATGAAAACAATCTTGGACAAATTCTTAATGTTCAACGACAATAATAAGTAACAGTAAAATATTGGGACTCAAATATCGGGATCGGAGTTTGAGTACAAAGTCCAAGCTAACAATCGACAGTGGTGGTAATTCTGCATCACACTTGTAAACTAAATTTAATTTTCGCTATCTTCTTTCAACGCAAGCAACACAAAGAGACACCATACATTTGGTGCTGTCAGATTACTTTGTAAGTGACATTTCTAGAGACGTTTAATTAATGCATCGGAATGCGTAAATTCAAAACGACACAACTTCCATATCTTTTGTTTTAGTTGGAAAAAGATAGCATACACCTATTATAAGTTTAGTAAGTGCTTTGCAGAATTGCTACCAATAGCAACTCTTACCTAGATATAGACTAAACAAAACTGAAATCAAATGTCATACAAAATATATATTATTAGATTGCATTGATTGATTAGATGAAAACAACTATTGCAATATTTTGTGACTAACATTTGGCTTTCTTTATTTTATATAATATTTTGATGTAAATAATTTCTACTGATAAAATATCTATTTGGTTTTTATTATACAAATCAATAAGAAACGATATAGCAAGTAGATTATAAAAACAAATAATTTATTTGTAATTTACTGGTTGTTCTGATGAAGGTTTGTCGTGGTATTTCATTACTTCTGATTCTAAAAAAGATATTTCTATTAACTAATTCATATTTGATTATAATGCTAAAATGTTTTATTAAAACAGACACGCACACAGATACGCATCCACGCAGACACGTTCACACGTAGACTTGTCTTCATTAACACTTGCTCTATCTATCTCAAACACGCACGCTTATAAAAACTTGCTTTTCTGGATAAAAGTTTAAATATTATTACAATAGTTAAACTGCAGATATAATTCCAAAAAATTTAAAGACCAGAAACTAAAATAAGTTATCACCTACATAATCTACATACCACCAACATACATCACAACCTGTTTCTTCATAGTATATTTCATTTCCTCATAACGTCTTTTAAAAAAAAAAACAATTCTCAAATAATACCTTTTTCATCTGTTATACATGTCGTAAAACATAGATCATATGAATAACAAAGAAAGACAGGGGCGTATTAATTTTAATCTCATAGAACTTACAATGTCGGGGTTAGCGCCCATTTCAATCTGACTGGTATAGTCATCGTCCTCGTCGTCGTCATCGTAGCCACTATAGTCGCCACCGTCGTCTTCGCCGTCGTAGTTATCGTATGCACCCGACCCGTCGTCGATTGCCGACTGCAATGACGACATCACATATTTCTTTTAGTGATCATCCCACATACAACAACTTTTTTAAGTGATAAAACGAACAACCAGAATGAGAGCCAAATGATAAGAGATAACCAACTCCGAACATGAAATATGTTAAAAGTACGTCGTCAATTTTTTTTCAAACCCATATGTGTAGAGGGTATCCGTGGATAGGTCTTCAAAAATGATAGTTTTACACACATACACAAACACATAGAGGGTAACTTGGATTAACACATAAGATATTTTTTATGCCGAAAAAATGTTCCTGTGGTACCATTAACCACGCGGGCAACAGTACGTCATAAATTTTGAACCGTTGCTCTGTATTTGAACTACAAGAATTTTCCATGGGCGAGTCCGGATCGCACTTGGCCGCTTTTTTCATAGCGTTTGGAACAGACTACAGAACACCGTCATGTAGCTGTTTAAAAATTTATGCAAAACACCTTGTCAAAAAAAATATTTAATGCCTCCAATAACTGAACCCTATTGGGAGGGATGTTTTTAATACCTGACCTTAAACTGGTACCAATCTCTCTCATACATGTTTCTAAGTTGATGTTTAGTTTCGTGCTTTAGATGTTTTACCTGTTGCCATATTTCTGGTCTTTGAGAAAGCGAAAATAAATTTATTGGTATTATTCACAAGATCAGTGATTAGTTACCTGTCTTTTAAGCCTTAAGGTAGGTTTGACACCAATCAGCCTCCAGCCAAGAACGGGCAGCCGCAGTAACTGGTGCAGTGTACCATCACGCGACTGTTCCCTCAGTCCTGCCACAAGAACTTTGTGACGAGACCATAACTTTTCCCCGCAACCCACCTAAAATGGAACAGTGCAAAATGTAACAACGTAACAAGGGTGTTATTTTTTTCATCATGTAATTTTGGAACAGTAAAATTGCAAAAAATCGACTTCGACTTCATTACACCAAAATACTACACAAAAATTGAGTATTTTTCTCAATGTCCTTGAGATTCCATCATCAGATTTTGGTTCCGTGGTAAAAGGAATACCTCGGAAATTACGTTCTTTAATACAAAAAAAAATTGCTTCACAAATGTCTGAGAAATCGATTTATATACATAAAAAATGACTAAACATAGGTACAGCTTGTAATAGAAATTCTGTATCATTTTTGTATATACATATCTTAACGCAGTCCTTTACGGGGTAAAGAGAGAGAGTATATGTAGAGTGCCAAATGTCACGATCCTTGATGACCTATCTAGCTTATTCCACATTTATTTATTTTATAATATTGGAAGGCAAACAAGGAGATGGATTTCCTGATGGTAAGAAAGTGACGCCGCCTAGAGACACCATAGGTGGTAATGGTGGGTTGCCAACCTGAGTGAGGGTGGGGTGTTAAGCCTTGAGCAATAGTAAGTTTACCGCCTACCTTATCCACCGAACCGGAACACTTCAATAGCGATCACTGACGTTATGGCGGCAGGAGTAGGTAAGGAATAAGAGAGATTTACAATCTTTTCATACAAACACGTCAGTTTCGGAGACTTGACACCATCCTCTGATAAAATATTTTTTTGTATTTAATTACAAAAACAATGATAAAATCTATTTATTGCTTTTCTTTTGTATAACATTCCATTCGCCTCTGTGGTCTAGCGGTTCAGCTGCATTAGGTCCCGGGTTCGAATCCAGGGTCGGGCAACAAAAAGAAAATTGGGTTTTTTCCAAATTTTCTAATTAAAAAAAAATGTTGCTCGGGATAGGATATGTGCCCGGTTGGCGATAGGCTTGCCACCTATCACATTGTGGGACTTAGTATCTTCGGCTAGTCGTGGGTGTCCTGGTTGTGCCTCTGCCTACCTCTTCGGGGATATGGGCGTGAAGATACTTATAATATTCGATTTAACATTGGAGTCTGGCGAGAAACATAAAACAAAATAATAGTTCACTTTTAACAATCTCCCCTTTAAGTTTTAGTAAAATCCGATCAAGAGATAAATCGTAAAACCGTAACATGGCATTTATAATAAAGGCATTGAAATATCTCTGAGTTGAAGCGGAAGATCTTATATCTTTAAAAAATATCTCCAAGAAGACGACTACCAGGCACAATCAGGGCACCCACGACTAGCCGAAGACACTAAGTCTCACATTGTGATACATGGCAAGCATATCGCCAACTGGTCACATACATATCCAACCCCAGTCAAATTTATTTTTATTAAAAAATTTAAAATAAATTCAAAATAAATTTATTTATACTTTTTTGTTGCCTGACCCGAGGTCGGACCTGGGACCTCAAGAAGTCAAGTCCGACGCCAGACGGCTAGACCACAGGCCGATTCTTAACTAAAATAAAAATTCTATTAAATAAAACAATAAAAACATAGTATCTACAAACTCACGTTAAGGTAGATGGCAGTGGTGGCATCACTTCTCCTTCTCTTCGTAGTTCCAGCTCCGCTCATCAAAACTGTATGACTTTGCGCTGATTCCGCCTTGTATGGCTCCATCGAAAATTCATCCTGGTACAAAAAAAAAACATAACATAAAAATCCATACGGTTAAATAAAAATGTATGTATATCCTTACTTATAATAAAAAATAATGTATCAACACTTATATATTATATTAAACCAATAATAAAACTAAATCTGTCTATGAAATATTTACTAAAAACTAGCTGCCCGCCCCGGATTCGCACTGGTAGAAATTACAGATATAAACCTTCCTCTTCAATCACTTTATCCTTTGAAATTACCGTATCCAAATCCGTTGCCTAGTTTTAAAGATTTAAGCATCCAAAACGACATAGGGACGGAGGAAGCGACTTTGTGTAATACTATGTAGTGAAAAACAATAATTGCTATGTATTGTATACAGGATACGAAACCCAATGCCACGGTTACATTTTTTTAATATATATTTGTATAATCACTTTTCACGCAAAAAGTACTGAGAGGATTTTTAGCAAATTTTGGGTTGTAGTAGCCTATAGCCCGGGTAAACATTTAGAATACCGTTTACTGTGGGGGAGGTCTTTCGTTTTCATCACTGAGCACGAAAACTCACTCCAACACAGTCGCAAGCAACAACTAGTCACTACATAGTATAAAACAAAGTCGCTTCCTCTGTCCCTATGTCCATTTGTATGCTTAAATCTTTAAAACTACGTAACGGATTTTGATGCGGTTTTTTTAATAGATAAAGTGATTGAAAAGGAAGGTTTATATGTATATTTCGTAACCATGCAAAGCCGGGGCGGGCCGCTAGTTATTAATAAACATAGACTAAAATTAAGTTTATATAGTTTAAATCGTAGTGTAATAAAAACTATCATGTTTATTAATAAGATGGTAAGACTGATTTGCGTACATTTAATATATTTAAAAGAAATAGGTGCAAGAAACTAAAAATGGGTAGCGGTACCCATTTTAAGCAGTTTCATATATTTTGTACGTCTCATTTCAGACATTTATTCTAGTCATTACGTTGATTAAAGAAATGAAAGAAAAGAAAAAATATTTATTTGCGGAATATAAGTGTTACAAAAAAGGTTACAAAATTATTTAGGCTTTTCTACATATTCTACAAACTTGTTGTATGCAAATATTTTAATAGTTATGAATTAAATTAGTTATTTTAATAATTTACTTACTACTTAAACACTGTTTATACTATTGATTCCATGATTATTTATTTATTTATTTACAAACAATTTTTAGAATATAAGTTAATTTATCCCTATCTACCGTAAACTAAAGTCACAAGTTGACAAATCCGGAGTAATTTCTTTTTGTTTTATTGGAAAACGATTCCATTACTACATAGTATAAAACAAAGTCGCCTCCTCTGTCCCTTTGTATACTTAAATCTTAAACTACGCGACGGATTTAGATGTGTTTTTTTTAATAGATGATGTAATTGAAGAGGAAGGTTTATATCTAATTTCATAACCGTGCGAAGCCAGGGCGGGCCGCTAGTTTTAAGTATATACTTAAAATAAGTTTAATTAGTGTCCAGCAGAATTACCACCATTATACGAAATATAATATACACACCGAGGCCCAGAAATACAAACAATCATCATAAAAAATCCGGGAATCAAATCCGAGCCTCTCGGTTTTTCACTGGCTTTAACACTTTAAATAACGAGGCTTACAATGTTCAATAAAACAACGGACGGGCAATTCATGGATGTTCTACACATTGAAATTATAATACCGAGTGAATGACATCAACGATTTATATGCATAAAGAACCATCCGTAGGACGCACGATTTGCGACGATTCGTAATTTGGTCACGGAGTAAACATTTCCTTCCGGATTTATCTACCTGCATTAAATCGAATTAGATTCATTCAGTGACTTCGGGAATGGAATTAGGTAAATTCCTATTATATTCCAAAGTTCGGACTCTTTAGAAGTCGCCTGAAAGGTCTTTTCAAGCCAACTATCGTTGGGAAACTTGAACGGAAATCGTGAAATGTGTTTGAGTTTAGCTTGATCAGATAAAAATAGAGTTTTAATTGGTCAAAGTTAGTTTTGCTTTATTTAGGCTTAGTAAATACACATTCAACTTAACTGTAAAGATTTTGTGCAAAAATAACGACGTCGTCTTAAAATTAAAAGCCGCTAATATTCATATATCTATATATAATAAAATCATTGCCACTTTTCGCTGTAATTTTATAACTCAAGAACGGGCTCACCTATCCAAACCAAATGTTTAGGCTTTGTTTGGACTATTTCGAGCCAATGGTTTATGTGAAGTTTGCATAAAATCCGTCGAGCGATTATTCATTTATCACATTTTTTTGTAACAAATAAATTCAATAAATGGCGGATCATTTTATTAATGCGTATTTTTCAGTCAAATTAAAACTTTTTTAAGTTGTTTTTTTATTTTGTTGAGTCATTCATGCGGTCATATATATAGCGAAACATATACCGGGCCGCTAGTAAATGTATAAGTTTTTAATATACTAGATGTCTTTGTCATATTTTTTAAGCTTGTTCCCTTAGGGCCATGTTTGAACTCGGCCCTTTAACTACGAGTAGGTATATGAATGTCAAACTTCATCATAGTATACATTTCCAACTTTCACATTTTTTGTATTTGTATATATGATAGCATAAGGATGTGGTTACGCTCGCGCAGAAATTTACTAAAAATGTAAAAGGTTTCCGATAGATATACTCAGCAAAGTTATTAAGATTAAATCAAATTTTTTTAATTAGTAAAAATCGTTAAAAGTGGGCCAAGTATGAATTCCATGATGGGATAACAGATACATATCACTTTTAATTTTCTCCAATCCTAAAATTTTCTTCTTCTCCCCTGATAACCACTCCTTTAGTGAAGGGGAAAATAAATATCCTTATAACCTTCCAAGTAACAATCAGTAACTACCGACCCAATTCAATTACGATCGGTTTAGTATATTCGGCGTGATTCGCGGTCGTGAAACAGACAGCCAGACAGAGATATAAAATCTAAAAATGCCTCTTTTAGTCCACTACATCTATTTTTTTAATATCTTTACTGCCTTAATAATAATTTTTAATATCTTTACTTAATATGCCTTAGAATTTTCTTTATTATTATTAAACGTAGACTAAAGTACTTCAAGGTTGAACCTGGTATCGTCTTTATTACATTGTGACTACTAACTAACTATATTATTTACTTTAATTTATTCTTATTTAAGACTATGTTTTTTAATTATATATACTACTAAGTACTACAAGTACATGACTTGGCGAATTTCGTAGGGTGATACGTTGTGTTTTCAAAGACCAGAAACCCATTGAGAGATGCAAATAAAATTTTAACCAGATCGGACCAACAGTTCAAGAAGCTAGGTGACTAACACACTTACAAAAGATTTATTAATTTAACTTACTCCATCAAGTGCCATAAAGTTGGCGAGATCCATCAGCGCTCGTATCCGTTGTCGTGATGATACCTTGTGGAAGGAGGCGTCTATTAGTATCACTAACATAAGTCTGTTCTCGTTGTGAACACATGTTCCGTATTTCGATTGAGGTTTATCTTCGGATTTCTTAACCTGAAAAATAAAGAATTTTTGTTATAAATGAAAATCCTTAACGCTTGGCCGCGTAATGTTAACGCGCGTAACGTTAGCGCGAGTAACGTTAACGCGAGTAACGTTAACGCGAGTAACGTTAACGCGAGTAACGTTAACGCGAGTAACGTTAACGCGAGTAACGTTAACGCGAGTAACGTTAACGCGCTTAACGTTAACGCGTAACGGTAAAGTGCGTAAACGTAAATTCAATATCAATAAACTCTAGAGCAGCGGTCAGCAACCTTTTGGCAGGCAAGGGGTACAAAGCGGCTAAATAAATCAAAGGTAGTGCCACACTTGTGATATTAATCATAGAAGCCAAATATATCTACGTCCATGCCCACGGCTCCACGGGTCATATCCCATAGTTTTCTATTAAAAAAACGTTGCTCCGGATTGGATGTGTGCCCGGTTGGCGATAGGCTTGCCATCTATCACATTATGGGACTTAGTGTCTTCGGCTAGTCGTGGGCACCCTGGCTGTGCCCCTGCCTATCTCTTCAGGGATATGGGCGTAAAAATACTTTTTTTAAATATTTCTCTGATATATTTTTTAAAGGAGTTCGCAAACAAAATATAAGGTAGGTAAGAAATCTCACTAGTTAGTACAGTGCAGCGCAGCAACTGCACTGTTAACAACTCTACCATTAGTGCCTCCATAGCATCCGTGCTCGCAATTGTTGTGTTTCATGCTGGACAGTTAGGGAACTAGTAGAGTGGCATACATGTCATAAGATCATGGCGATCAGTAACACCTAAGATGTGTATAACCGACCATTGTCTCTGACCATCAGGAAAGCCGGTTTCTTGTTTGCTCTCCTAATATATGAAAGCATAATCCATATACATACTTCTATAGTAAATGTATCAGTGGCAGTGAGACCGTGCGTCCGTCCATGCGCCACAACAGTGAACGTGTGCGCGCCCAGGTCCTGCTTCTGGGGCACGCCGCTGATCAGACCGTGCTTCGTGTCCACGGCCAGCCAGCTGGGCATGTGGCGACCGTCTCCGTTTCGAACCTGGAATCAGAAAAAATAATAAGAATATGCTGTGGTTAGAAGACAGTTAACAGTTATACTATTTTTTACCGACTCTGAAAAGGAGGAGGTTTTCAATTTGACAGCATGTTTTATTTGTTTGTTTGTTATGCGATTACTCGGAAAATGACCAACCGATTTTGATGATTCTTTTTTTGATAGAAAAGCCATGATTAGGCTGAATAGTAGGTTAATAAAATTTATGAGGAACCATTTCGGAAACGTTTGATATATATCGATAAAAAATTATCAAATCGCGACGTGGTACCCAATGAAATATTTGGAGTCGGTTTTTGCAGTGTTACTGCGATTCATTATTTATAAATTTACTAGCTGATCTGATAGACGTAGCTCTATTCCAACAATGATTATTGATTTTTTTGTAACAACCATCTCCAGACAATTATTACCAAGATAAGAAAATAATAAGCGAAATTAATCCTCAAAGAGGAATCCATTCGTTCACGCGTGATGCGATGACCAAGAGATACGGGAATCATTTTTTTTATAAATAAGATTTTCAAATACTTCATACAGGAAGAAAAACATCTTCACAAACCAAAAGCAACAACTGTCTTTTTAACTAAAGACGTACTGCAAGTTTATGTTGACATTTGTGTAAAAAAAATATAATGTTAACTTAAACCTTGGAGTACTTTAGTCTGTGTTTATTGAAAAGACTTATTCATAAGATATATTACATATTTTATTATAAAGTTTTACAAATGGCGATCTTTATTGTTAGATAAATAATCCTAAAACTCAAGTTATGGCACGTTTCTACACAAAAAATTATATTTTTACAACACATTTTAAACAATTATATTGAAAACAATTCTGCGATTTATCTATCAGTTTATTCGCTAACTCCTTAACCACGTCTCAAAATTAAGTCTTGTTTAAAAAATAGGTACGTGCGAAGCCAGGGTTGATCGTTAGTTTTACAATGGATGGAAAACCCAAACCGATTTTAGTATTTTATGTAGTAATTTTTTTTTCAGTTCGTAGTCTAGGTCAGCGCATCCCAATTTGCGGTACAGTAAGCAAACAAAATATCAGACCCCCTTACAGAACTTTGAAAGTATTGCACGGGGGTCAGACTTTTCCTTTGCTTACTGTACGTGTTCCCCTGGACGCCTCTGAAAGGGTATGAAGGGGTATGCGTTGTAATATATACCAATGAAATTAAATTGTATATATTGATATTGATAAGGGCGTCATTATCGTGAACTTTTTAGGTATGAAAACGTAACAGACAAATTATTCTTTCATGTATGATTACAGTAAGTAAAACCTGGTAAATAGCTTTATGGTAAGAGACAACCGTGCCATATAGACATTACAGACAGAATAGTTGCTTCGCTGTCCTGAGGTCGAGATGTTAGGCCTATTGTGCAAGTCTACCGGCTATCCCACCTTACAAATCGGACAAGCGAAGAAATAGGGATTCAATAATATCCGGACAAGATGCTGAATCTTGTTAGAATTTACCATGTAACCTATATTCGCGGCTTACAAGCTGCCTTGGCCAAAGCAGTGGATCTGTTCTACTGAAAGGACCTGGAATAACACCAGGGAGTAGTCATACCCAAAGAACTATTTGAGAACCACTGATTTAGATTAATGTCGATCATACGTTTTAATAAACATCATATAAGAACTCTTTTTATAATGGAAGTGGCTTTTTAGAATACTTTTTTTCATGATATTGGAAGGCAAACAAGCAGACGGATTTCCTGATGGTAAGAAGTTCACGCTTAGAGACATCAAAGGTGGTAAAGGTGCGTTGCCAACCCGAGGTCGGAATGTTAGGCCTCGAGCAAAATTAAGTTTACAGGCCACCTTATCCTCCAAACCGGAACGCGTCATGACGTTCTGGCGACAGGAATTGGTAAGACGGTGGTACCAATCCGGTTGAGTCACTGCGAAACTCTACCACCTAATTAGATGTAACGGTGTTAGTGACGGTAAGTCTATGCTCGCCTTTTACGAGCGGCCTGGCAGAAAGGCAGATGGTCTATTCTGCAAAGGAGCCCGGACCAACACGGGGAAAACCTATATTCGCCGCTTTCAAGCTGCCTTGGCAAGGCAGTGGGTCTTTTCTACTGAGAGGACCTGGAAGGGAGTAGTCATACCCAAAGAACTATTTGAGAACCCACTGATCTAGATTAATGTCGATCATGTCTTTTAATAAACCTCATATATAAGCTCTTACTATAATAGAAGTGCCTTTTTAGAAAATTACTTCACTTGTTTACTACGATATTACAACATAATACAATTTAATGTTTCAATGCCTTTTGTCATAGAAACCCTTGTTTTCTCCCAAATATTGCGTATTCGAATAGCCTTGACAAAGTTAACAATTGTTAGAAGTACAGTCGTCTATCCGCTTAGCGTTTCTGGGAAAACTTATCGTTTGACATCAAAAGGATTTTTCTTAACATCATGTTTTCTGGGATTTCGTCTTTTATATTGCTAAGAACGAACGACTTATTGAGAAAAAATATACGGGATGAGCTGGAAGATACAAATCTTTAAACCATATTACTCATATCTTGAATCATTCGTTTAGTTTCGAAGAAGTTTACGAATGTTTATTTATGTGATTCATTATAAATTATAAAATTAGGGAAAATCTTTTTGTAACTCAGTGAATGTTTAACTAGCGCATGTTGCTAGATTTGACTATCGGCCAACATTAATAATCTATCTAAGATAAGAGATCGTTCTATTTCAGACCAGTTGCCAGGTAAACGCTGTCATTTTTCAATAATTAACAAAATTATCTTAGCAAGAAAGCTTTAGAAGGCCTATCTTTATCTGTAGATATGACATCCTTTATTGATGAAATAGGGATACAGTATTAAAAAAAAATTAAATCGACTTCAAAATACATATAAATACGAAGTTAAAAGTGAAAAAAGGCCTTGATGTATTATTTCCTTTGAAAGTAAATATTTATCAAAATCTGTTCATTATTAATAAAAAAATGCCCGATCATCGCGACAATCGATAGGTTGTACTTGTTGAAGAGTTTTTACTTTGGGAGATCATCGTCAGATCCTTACATGATATATCTTAAAATGTTTTCCTAAAAAAATTTAAATCTCGTAAAGAAAATCCCATTCAAATCGGATCAGTGATTTTCGATAAAAACAAAAACATACAAACGTCCAAACATACATATTTATGGTCCGAATACAGACCCTCTTCTACTAAAAATAGGAATACTACAACTAAAAATGTGTGGCTACATCATACATTTTGTCTTACCTTATATGCTAAAACTTCTCCAGAAAACGCTTCTTTAGGAATTTCCATTCGGAAGAGGTGCCCCACATAGGCCAATGTGTCAGGAACACCCCATAACCTTCTTAGGCCATTCTTTGCTATTTCTGAGTGATTTGCTGTCAATTCCACCTAAAATATGGACAAAAAAATGTTGCAGTTAAAATTAAATTAATGGCTTCATGACTAAAGCCCGGTTCTTATTTGTCAGTATAACCATTAGTAGTTTGCCTAAAAGTAACGAAGCGTTATACAAAATGTTTAGGGTTAACAACTGAAAACGAACGACTTAAGTTAGATTTATACTATTCGTACAAAAAAAAAAAAACATTCGTAAGCAAAACGACTCGTTTCTTAAGTATAGGAACCGGACTTGAGGCATAAACTTGTTATTATTTCCTTGTGTTGGAATTTCAGTCGAAGAAAATAATAGCGTTGGAATTTTCGAGTAAGAATCAATATAAAAAAAGGATCTACACGCCTGTATCCCCGAAGAGAAACGCCGAGATACAACCAGGGCAAACACGATTGGCTGTGGTTACTTTCGAGTACCACAACATGATATATGACTAACCTATCGCCAACTCGGCACTTATCAAATCCCGGGCAACGTTGTTTTTAAAACAAAATATTTGAAAAACGTATTAGAAGTTACCCGTCCCAGACATCAACCTGAGACCTTATGCAGTCAATACCAACTTTCAATCAATAGACTACAGATGCGATAGTAATGAAAAGTTAATAAATAAGACTAAAGTTGTAAGTAAATTCTACATTACAACTTTTTTACTTAAGTCTTAAACCCGTTATAAAAGTAAAGTATTTTCACGCCCATATCCCGGAAGGGGTATGCAGAGGCACAACCAGGGATATGGGCGTTATATCCCACGACTAGCCGAAGACACTAAGTCTCACAATGTGATAGGTGGTAAAGCCTATCGAAAACCGGGCACATATCCAAACCCGAGCAACATTTTTTTTATTAGAAAATTGAAAAATACCACATTTTCTTTTCGTTGCCCGACCCGGGATTCAAACCTGGAACCTCATGAAGTCAAGTCCAACACTTCGACCGCTAGACCACAGAGGCGGTAAAAAAAAATATCCCTAGACAAGTTACACAAATTGAATCTAGCCCCAAAGTAAGCAAATTATATGCTTACAAAGTGTTATGGATGTTATTCAAAGATTTTAATATATAGGAATATTTGAATAGATACCAGAACAAATTTAATAAACGCCCAGAGCCGGAAAAGCAGACATCTAAATGTTCATCAAACAAATGCCTGCCCCCGTCGGGAATGGAACCCAGCCTCGCGGTTGGTCGGTGTAGTTAGGTGTATACGCTAGCTATTCGACCAACAGGGCGAAAATGTATATGAAATGTAATGTATATTTGCATAACGAATATAAATACTATGAGTTATATACTAGTAAAGGTCAAATAAATTACGAAAATTACTGGAATTACATAAAACGGAAATTACGTATAAACTGAAATTTAATTTGAGAATTAATTCATAGAACATTAAATAATCCTATTAATATTATAAATGCGAAAGTTTGTAAGTATGTATGTATGGATGTTTGTTACTCTTTCACGCTCGAATGGCGGAACGGATTTGTCTGAAATTTGGAAGACAGATAGATTGTGAGCTGGATTAACATATAGGCTATTTTAAATCCCGATCGCACACCGGGTTTCTGTGAAAACGCGGGCGAAGCCGCAGGTAGCAGCTAGTTTAATTATATACCAAGGTTCTCTCTTAACATCAGAAAAGTCATGTGTTAGTTCGTTGTTAGTTCGATGTCTAATCAAATAAAAAAGAAATAAAATAAATGACATTAATTCAAACTAAATACTCTTGTGATATACGAGGGTCAAACTGAAAGTTTTTAGAACTGGCAACTTAAAAGCATTATATTAAAAAAATAAGTTTAAATTTTGAAAATAGAACTCTTTACCAATAATATTGAGTATACATTTCATTCATTTGTCATTTGTTTTACGATTTGGCGGCAAATTGAAAATTGTCTGTGCACGTCAGAATGAATTTAAGCCGAGAAAATTTTCGTGCAATGATTTTTTATGACTTTCGATTTCATATAAGTCAACAAGAAAGTTATGATAGACTTCGATTGGCTTTTCACGATGAAGCCCCATCTCGTGCCACAGTTTTCAAATGGTTTAATGAATTCAAACGTGGTCGAACTAATCTCACCGATGATTTGCGTGAGGGACGGCTTTCTACAGCGACGACTGAAGACAATATCAGTGTTGTGCGGCGTATGATAGAAACTGACAAAAGAGTGACCTATCAGCAGATTCGGACAAGTCTAGGCATAGGTATGAGTCAAGTGCACAAAATCCTCCAAGAACATTTAGCGGTCAGGAAGCTTTGTGCCCGCTGGATACCGCATAATTTGACCGAGGCTCAAAAACTCTGCCGTGTTGATTGGTGCCGAGAAATGATCCAAAAATTTAACGGAGGTGACTCAAATGCTGTGTTCGACATACTAACGGGTGACGAAAGTTGGATTTACTGTTATGATCCGGAAACCAAAAGACAGTCTGCTCAGTGGGTGTTTCCTTCCGAAGAGTTGCCAACTAAAGTGAAGAGAGGTCGAAGTGTTGGAAAAAAGATGGTGGCCTCGTTCTTCGGAAAGGCAGGTCATTACGCGACAGTTGTCTTAGAGGATCAGAAAACGGTTAATGCAGAGTGGCACACTAACAACTGTTTGCCACTTGTCTTGGAAAAAGTTCGAGAGAAACGATCTCGCAGCAGGATCCTCCTTCATCACGACAATGCCTCGTCGCACACGGCCAGGCAAACGATCGACTATTTGGCGACCTCAGACGTGGAATTACTGGGTCACCCGCCGTATAGCCCCGACCTCGCACCCTGCGATTTTTATTTATTCCCGAAAATAAAAGAAAAACTTCGAGGAAAACATTTTATGGACGCCGAAGAAGCAGTGGCTGCGTTTCAAAACGCCGTCGAAGAGACCCCTAAGGCCGAGTGGGCAAGGTGCTTTTCTCAATGGTTCCATCGAATGCAGCGATGTATTGATGTAAATGGACGCTATTTTGAAAAGTTATAATAAAACTAATAACTTGCTAGAATGCTTAGTTTTTCATTTTCTAAGAACTTTCAGTTTGACCCTCATACATATTACGAAATAGTATGATTCCAGTACTTTGATATACATACTTATTTTCACGCAAAGTTCTTGTGACGTAGGCAGAGAGTATGGAGTCAAGTGACACGATCTTTTAATAACGGCCTACTTTTCTCCGAATTCGTTAATCTTACCAATACGCCGGTTTCGGAGACTCTTGACTACGTTAAAATACTTAACCAATTTTCTAACCACCCAAATGTAAGGATTTATTCAAAAATCTAAAAGATTTTATAAAGTCAGACGAGCAAGATCCGAAACATCTGAATTTAGATCAAAATGTAAAATATGGGTTATGTTTTGCGTTCAAAGTCGGGCGCGACGTATTGTTTTTCTTAAATGAAAATAAGATAATTAAAATTCTAAAGAACATCTCGAATAACTGAGTCCATATCAACGACACTCGATGATGTCATTCTGTGTATTGTTATAAAATGAATATTCAAGCAGTGGCTTTTGATCGTCCCTTCGGATGTAATTATAGAAATTCGCCTTTTGTATAGAGAAATTAATACAGACAGGAAATTCGTTATCAAAAACGAAGTCCTGCGTGCTCAATATCATAACAGAAATAAGTAATTTTTGGATTGGATACGTAGGTACCCGGTTGCCGATTACTTTGACACCTTTCACATTGTGGGATTAAAGCCGGGTTCCTATAATCAACGAACCATAATCCGTTAGTATAACCATTGGTAGTTTGCCTACAAGTGACGAAGCGTTGCTCATAGTTACACAAAAATGTTTCAAATTAAAAGTCGATTACGAACTACCGTAGTTAGTAGTTTTACTATTCGTACAGAAAACTACTATTCGTAAGCAAAACGACTCGTTTCTTGTGTATAGGAACCGGGCATAAGTATCTTCGGGTAAGCACGGATGCACATTGTACCCTTACTCTACTACGACTACATAGGTACTCCAGGGATACGGGGGGAAGATTTTTTTGAGTTGTCTGTTATAAAATTACAAAGACGACTCTGATGGTATAAAGTACCCACCTCTTAGACTACATGTGCCTCTCTACTGGCTACCTTACTCTCCTGCATTGAACACGACAATGTTACGTGTATAGTATATACTATACACGTAACATTTATATCCCGTCTTTTTCAACGTCACTTTATTTGTTTTATTTAGCGAGGAAAACCTTTTTGTCACTTTATTACTATTTTCAAGTTTTTGGCATCAGCGTAACCGTCTGCCAGTATTCAAGTTTAATTAATAATAGTGGTCGCCCGTTGGCCGAAATTCGACCATAATAAATTTTAATATCTTGTTGATAAGAACGCCATCTTCATTTTTCAAGACCAACTACTTTGTTTCCAAACTGTACGATGCGCCTTCTGTGATCTTTTGACGTTATCATCAATATATTTGTTTGTGTGTGTGTCAAATGCATGGTAGAGTGGGTAATGTTTTATTTATTGATTCAATGTACTTTATAAGCATTATTATTGAAAAATATTAGCGTTCTGCACTTCTCCTACACATAAGCTATAAATGTGGCAAATTTCATGCTCCTCCGTCATCGCAATTTCCGTAAAAAGGGTTTCAAAGTTTTTGCTTCACGTATTAATATATAGATAAAAATATGATTATGTCCATAGCCCCGAAGTGATGTACAGAGGCACAACCAGGTCACCTACGACTAGATTGTGATTTACTTATAACGTGCAGGGATTCGATGGGGAACTATTTGTTACTCAATTACTAAGCAACAAGCAATATATTACCTGAAACATTTTGTCGTTTTCGAAGGCGAAGTCGATATCTAGTATTCTCTTAACAAGAGAAAGGCCAATGCAAAATACTTCTATATTTTCCACTAGATTGTGACTTAGTCGAAATATCCAGGGGTATGATGGGGTACTATTTGCTACTCAATTACTTAGCAACAAAGAAGATACATCACCTGTAACTCTTGGTTGTTATCAAAAGCGAAGTAGATATCGAGTCCACTCTATGTCGAAAGCAATAAGGGTTAAGGCATACGTGATTAAGTTTCTATATCCTGTATTAGAATATGACTTATTAATGGGGCGACCATTCGTGGGTGCAAAGGGGTACTCTACTAAGGCAGACGAATTACCTGAAATTCTTCGTTGTTGTCGAATGCAAAGTCATCATCGTGCCTGCTCAATGCCAGGGGCGACAACAGGAGTAAGGTACAGACAATGTACCTTCTATACCCCATCTTGAACTAACTGCGGCCGGGTCGCACTCTCATAAAATCATCGTGATTATCTGTTGACAAAAAAAAAACTTAATAAATAATGATTTTTTTATGATATTGGAAGGCAAACAAGCAGAAGGATTTCCTGATGGTAAGAAATTCACGCCGCCTAAAGACACTAAAGGTAGTAATGGTGCGTTGCCAACCAGAGGCCGGGATGTTAGGCCTCGAGCAAAAGTAAGTTTACCGGCTACCTTGACCTCCAAACCGGAACACTTCATGACGTTATGGCGGCAGGAATAGGTAAGGCGGTGGTACCAATCCGGGCGTGTCGCTGCGAAACTCTACCACCCAGTCAGATGTCACGGTGTTAGTGACGGTAAGCCTATGTTCGCCTTTTACGAGCTACCTGGCAGGAAGGCAGATGGTCTATTCTGCAAAGGAGCCAGGACCAACACGGGGAGATTATTACAAACTTCGATAACGATCACCACTGTGTTGTTTGACATTCGAATTCAATATTCATAGTCAAAGCAAGGTTACAATAGTTGGAGTAGCGATCTATCGCTTAACTTATTTCTGCCACCATAATGACAGTATCATGTAACGGTTCAAAGGGTAGGGTAGTTGGTAAACTTGAACAATAAGCCTGACACCTCGGCCACAAGACAGCACCTACGACTATGGTGTCTATAAGCCACGGTTATTTCTTACCATCAGGAAAACCGTGTGCTATTCGTTCTCTTATTAGTATAAAAAGTATCTTCACGCCCACATTTCCGAAAAGGTAGGCAGAGATAGTACAACATCAGGCATCCACGACTAGCTGAAGACACTTAGTCCCACGGTATGATAGGTGACAAGCCTATTGCCAATCGGGCACATGTCCAATACCAAGCCTCATTTTGTTTTTATTAGAAAATTGGAAAAACCCCATTTTCTATTTGTTGTCCAACCCGGGAATGAAGTCCGTAATCTCATGAAGTCAAGTCCAACACCTGGACCGCTCCACTACACAGGCGATCTTATCTTATTACATTAAAAAAGCCTCTCGACTCAGTCAATTCTTTAATAATATAACAATACATTGTTCCTTTATAATTAATATTTAAAAAATGAAATATAAATACATTCCCTTCTCCCAATTTGCTTTCAAGCTTCTAAACTTTCAATATGCTAATAAAGACGCCTCAGGGTATACCAGTACCCAAGTTTCAAAAGTTTTCAGAATATTAAAATGGTCTTCTATATTTTTAACATTCGCCGACGGAATTTAAGATAAAGTTGAGCGTATTACCTACTATTTGCGTATTAGTGTTCGGCATCGTGGAAAAATCTTCGAAATATTTTAATACCAAATTTTTCTTTATATTTTAAAAAGAGTTATGGAACAATGTATTATTGTGGGAGCGATATAAGAATAAAGAGTGGATGTTTTAGTAAATTAAAATTTACTTACGGCCAATGTTAATAATTTATCTCAATCTAATGGATTCCAAGCAATCTAGATAGCTGCGTATCCGCCGGCCTATCATATACCTCATTCCCATATTTATCCTGTGCACAGACATATTATTGGCAAGCGATAACATAAAAATGGATCAAAATATCTTAATGGATTATTAATATTGGCCGTTAGTCAAGAGACACACAGTGCTTTGCCACTTGCACAGTTATTTTCTTTGTAAGATCCTCATCTACGTAAGCTTCCTGGGTATATAAATTTTCTGTAAATATAAAAAATATTTTTTAATTCTCTTGGTCATCGCATCACCAAACTTCCCTTTCTCTTTTTCTTGTTATGTTAATTATCATCGAAAAAAAGTTCTTATGAAAAAAAGATAAGATTCGGGGAATATCAGAGATGTAAGAAAAAACGACAAAATATATTTTTTGATAGATACTGTCACTTCTTACAATATATTCTCTCTTTTGTCTAAAATCTGTAAACATACATAAGCACTTCTCGCTTTTGACATAATCAGTTACTTATCCGAACGTTAGACGTTTTATCCGGTGATTAAAAAAATAGTGCAATCGAAATTAAAATTACTTACTTATAGTCCATATAAGATCTCTCCAAAATAGGATTTAATTTTTTTTATCAGTTTTTATTAGATCTAGCAAAATATAACCACATACAAAAAATCGTGACAATGACTTTTGTATCTTCACGCCCATATCCCCGAAGATGTAGGCAGAGGTACAACCAAGGCACCCACGACTAGCCGAAGATACTAAGTCCCACAATGTGATAGGTGGCAAGCCTATCGCCAACCGGGCACAATTCCAATCCCGACCAACATTTTTTTTATTAGAAAATTGGAAAAATCCAATTTTCTTTTTGTTGGCCGACCCGGGATTCGAACCCGGGACCTCATGTTGTCAAGTCCAACACCCGGACCGCTAGACCACAGAGGCGACTTTTGTTTTCCAATATTATGGCACATTTTCTTAATTGTATTATATATTTTCAATTTGTAATTGTAAATGCTGCGCAGAGATGTTGGGCCCCTCGATGTTTTCTACCGCATCTATCATGGGGAATGTTCTGAGGAGTAGTTTGGTTTAATTTCAGCTGCTGATTTCCACCTTTGGACTTTGCGACAGAGTTTAAAGTATCATGCCCACCATCTTGATGCGTGGCGATCTACAACTGTGCGATTCTGAAAACATGTTTTAACTCGCACAACACCTTTGTGGAATCAGTTACCGAGGGCGGTATTCCCAAACTACTATGACTTAGGGACCTTCAAGAAAAGAGCGTACTCATTCCTTAAAGGTCGGTCTGTGATACTCCTGGTGTTGCGAATGTCCGCGGGCGGCGGTGATCACTTTCGATCAGGTGACCCACTTGCTCGTTTGCCTCCTCTTGTATAAAAAAAAATACTCCGCATCAAGTGTACTCTCTTATTAAAAAAAAACAGTAGGTCCGTAAATGAAGTATCTACTTAGCTGCTTAATCATTCAGATTTTACAAAAATGGATATTATTTAAATTTGTGTGGATATCCTATTATTATTTGACACTAGCCCACCCGGCGAAGTTCGTAATGCTTGACATGAACAGTTATTAATAGTTTAAATGTTAAAAAAAATAAAGTGCAGTTTTCCCACTTTCTTTGCAAATTTTCCAGGTATTTCTGTTCATAAGAACCTTCTTCTGTCAATCACAACAATAAAAGAAAAAGTAAAATTGGTCTATCCATTCAGACGTAAAGCGATGACCACGCGAAATAGGGATTATCTATATATCTATATATAAAAATCATTGCCACTTTTCGTTGTAATTTATAACTAAAGAACGGGCTCATCTATCCAAACCAAATGTTTAGGTTTTGTTCGGACTATTTAGTAGATGGTTTATGTAAAGTTTGTATAAAATCGGTAAAGCGGTTCTTAATTTATCACATTTTTGTAACAAATGAATTCAATAAATGGCGGATCGTCTTGTTAATAGGTATTTTTCAGTCAAATTGAAACTTTTTTCAGTTGTTTTTTCTTTTTTGTTTTGTTGTGTTATGACATTTATGCGGTCATTTACGTAGCGAAGCACGTACCGGGCCGCTAGTTTTTTTATAATAAAAGACCCCGAAGAGCTTCTCATGAAAGATGAAAAAATACTTTTATTATTACAGTAAAATAACGAAAAAAATCTCAAAGAACATTATGTTTCGCGACACAACCGGCTAAAGGAAGACGAGATTCGTCCACCAGCCCGTTCTATTTGCGTTGCTATCATTATGCGCCCGCACGCGCCTTTAACTGTGAAACAGTATCCTACCCGTTTCCGCTTCCACACCCTACTCTTTTAACTGTCTTATTTATTGCCCAGACGATTTGATGACGGTATAATATCTATATTCGTATTACATATGACTTAATTTGTTCAAGTCTTTGTTCTTTTCATTTTATAAGAATGCAGATTTGGTGATTGTTAGAGACATCAAATACATGTAGAAGGAAAGAGATCTGACAAGTGTGGATCTTTTTTTAACCACCTTTAGAAAGGAGAGAAGAAGACTCCAAATTTAAAAAAATATGCCGAAGAATTGACAACCTCTCCTGGTTGTCAAATCTTCGGCATATATTTTAAGTCGGTACCTTCGCGATTAATAAGCTAATAATAAACGGATTTTAATTTTCTTTTCGAAAGGTCTTGATTTCAACGTGGTCCTATATTTTAATCGAGGTCCAATAAGTAGGATTTGATATTTAATTAATAATGCATATTTTTTATCGCCTCAGTGGTCTAGCACTCCGGCACCGGACTTGACTTCTAAGGGTCCCGGGTTCGATGCCCGGGTCGGGCAACAAAATCTAGAAAATTTGTATTTTTAATTTTCTAATAAAAATAACGCTGACCAGCAATGGTCATGTGTATGATTGGCGATAGGCTTTTTAAATTCCACCTATCACATTGTGGAACTAAGTTTTTGGCTAGTCATGGGTGCCCTGATTGTGCCTTTGCCCACCTCTTTAGGAATATGGTCGTGAAGATACTTTGCATATTATTTCAAATATTTAGATACTATGCTTAAAGAAAAAAACTTGATACGCTTAAATTTTCACAAACTTAACGTCAAGAATAGAACCCGAGACTTCTAAAACACACCCATTAAATCGGAACAAGCAACTAACTTTGGAAATAAATCGTCGTCCTTAGCATCGCTTAAATGGACCATTCCTTCAAAATATACCTGAATTATGTTTAAAACCAAGAATGGTGCGGCTCAAGGTAAAATAAATTACCTATTATAAAGTACTTGAATAATAAAGCACTTAGAAAGTGTTACGAATACTTAAATTCATTATTTGAAGATTAAATCGGATAATGATTTTTTTTTCTTTTTTTTTTAATTCTTCAAATTAGGAAGAAGGACGGGAAATGTTTCTGTTCCTTCATCGCATCTGCACCCCAAAGTACAAGTGCTTTCGAGTTATGAATCAAAAGATGGTACGGACGATACTGAATGAAGCTTAATAATGTGTCGCAGATTTTGACTGGGTATGGTTGTCTTCAGCAAAACTATTAAATTCGTGTTGGTCCAGATCCTCGGTGTTAGAATCTTGTCATGAGCATTTTAGGCATAAATACTTAAAAAATAAAATTATGGTAGTTTACGGTAGACAGGATTAAATTTAATTATACTCGTAGTTTTAAAATATTTAGTACAATAATAATAATAATTAATTATAAATACAATATAAATAATTGGCTTAAAAGTTAAATCATATGGAATTAAACAATATTTTTTATAAATATTAAAATATTTGCAAACCAAAGTATGGTAGAAATAAATATTTTTGTAACATCTCATTTACACACATATTCCGCAAATAAATAATTTTCTTTCTTTATATTCTTTAATGTATAATTTTAATAAGTAAAACCTGATAAATAACCTCATGGCAAGAGACTATATACACTATAGACAACATAGCTGCGTCGGAGTCCTTTCTGCGAGTCTACCGCCTACCCCACCCTTCGAACCGAAAAATGACAATGCCATTACGGCAGCAGGAATAGGTAAGGCGGTGTATCTCTACCCGGGCAAGTTGCTGCATAGTCATCTTATACCTGCGGTCTTGTTAGTATTGACCAATGTAAGCCAGACATCTCGTAAGAGGCAAGCGTAAGTTATAGGAGTTATTATCAACAAGACCACTGGTAGGGATCCACCCATTTCTATTTCTGCCACCATAACGACAGTGTCATGTTTCGGTTTGGAGGATACACTAAGGCCTAACCTTCAGACCATTATACCAGAAATTATCTATTCCTGTAAAATCCAACGCGATGGTTCTAATTAGAGCTACTTTTCACAAAACTTTAGCACTATAATGACATTGTCATGTTCGGGTTCGATTGGTAAACTGGCCATTAGACTTGTGGCCCTACGAACTCAGCCTGGGGACAGCGACGCTCCTATAACATCTACGGTGTTTATAGACCACAGCTGTCTCTAACCATCTGTACAGCCATAAGCTTCTTCGTTGTCTAATGCCATAAAAACACTGATGAAATCAGAGTTGTGTTATCACCACTCTATGATGATAGCAGCATGACACAATATTGGTTGTCAAATGTCATAAAAACACGTAAATACGCTAATGGAATCAGAGTCAGGTGTAATCTGTGATCAGAGTTGTGTTGCAACAATCGGAAAATGTGATCAGACTAATGGTAGCTTATGTGCCGCGAAAATTATATTGGACCAGTTTATGGAGGCAAATAGGCTTATTTGCCAGTTTATTACAGCCTATCACCACTCTATGATGTTAGCGGCATGACACAGTTTTGATTGTAATGTCATACAAAAACACTGATAGAGTTAGAGTTGTGTTGCAACCATCTGGAGATCAGATCATGATCAGACACAAAGGGAGCATAGCTTATGATATCCGGAACATTATATTGGATAAGTTTATGGCGCCTAGTTGACAGTTTATGCCACCATATCACCACTTTCTGGCGACTGCAGCATGACATCAATATTTGTTTTGTATAGTCAAGGATACGAAGATAAGAGGTTTTTCTTAAATTTGAAAGGAAACCAAGGCGTACGCGTACAGAACACAGGTTTATTCTGATGTTTTTTCCCCCGCGACAGGAACGTTGAGAGTCGAAAGCTGTATCTACATAAAAAAGTAAGGTGCACAAATGTGGTACAGTCAATTAAAACGGTCATTGTCATGCTCCGATCAGAAGAGTAGGGTAGCCGTAGACCTGCATAGAGGCTTATCATTGAGGCCATAAGACACTGAAGTACCATAACATTTTTAGTATTTATAGGCCCCAGTTGTCTCTTACAGGGAAGCTTGTTTGTTTGTTACACATATTCTTGAAATCCGACATAATGCTTCGACAGATCCAATTAAGATTGTGCAGTCACTGTAATAACAAATAATAGTTATGGATACAGGTAGTAGACTAATTATTGTGAGAACGTCCTGTTACACTCGTTAGTATGTCACTTTATTTAATTATTATTATTAATTTGTGATTGATGTTTCCTTTAACAATGTCCTTGCGTCAAAATACAGAATAATAAGAAAGCTACTTTCCAAATAACGCTTGTACTTTTCCACAATACACTTACTTATTTCCAACCTAAGCAATCCGGTTTAATTTTTTAAGTAAAGATAATAAATTTACTCCACTTTTAACGTTCAGTATTTATAATAAATCTATTTCACCTACAAATTTAATATCTCATTAAATTACATAACCCCTGACAAAACTGATATGTAATATAGCTAAGAAATATCTCAATCACGAGAGCTTTCAAACAAAAACCCTTATTGAAACAGATACATCCGTTTAAAAATTACTATGCCACTGACAGACATACACAGAGACATAGACAGACACGTCAAACTTACAAAGAGGGTATGTTTCCGGCCGGGGTTAAAATATTATGTATTTTTAAGTATAGGTCGAAAATCCCTTGTCCGTTTTGATAAAATACATCTGGATCATAATCCAACTTACGAGATATTCGGTAAAATGCATTCATTGGCAGAGTTATGTGAAATAAATATAAATAAAAGTTGAAACCTCCTTTGAAATTGGTAAAACTCGAGGGTAAGTTCTGTTTGTATGAAATTGGAAGGCAAACAAGCTGACGGATTTCCTGATGGTAAGAAATTCACCCCGCCTAGAGACATTAAAGGTGGTAATGGTCCGTTGCCAAATTAAGCCGGGATGTTAGACCTTCAGCAAAAGTAAGGTTATCGGCTATCTTACCCTCCAAACCGGAACACGTCAACGGCAAGCGCTGACGTTATAGCGGCTAGAATAGGTAAAGCGGTGGTACCAATCCGGGTGAGTCGCTGCGAAACTCTACCACCAAGTCAGATGTCACGGTGCTAGTGCCGGTAGGCCTTTTACGAGCTGCGTGTCAGGAATTACACAACATACTTTTTTCAAAAACGTTGTCATAAAGCAAGTATTTATTAAATAAAATCTTTTTGCATTAATTTTTTTTTTATCTCAAGAAATCGGTGCTCTCATTAAAATACTGAAGTTATCAGTAGCAACTTGAACCATATTGTTATCAGTGGCCCCTTGTTTGTTCTTGTGTGACAGTGTGTGAAGATAAGGAAATTTACTACTCTGTATTCATACAAAAATCATAATATAGGTTCACTAATATAACATTTTAATTAGTTTGAGAACGCTACATGAAAATAGTTTTTTTTAGAGAAAAAGGGAGAGTCAACGAACAAGCACACGGGTTTCCTGATATTGAGAGATAACAGTGCACAATATACGTATGTTTGCCGAGGCCTATTATGGTTATAGGTAGGTGCACCACTGTCCTATGGCAGGAAGTTAGGCCAATTGTGCAAGTATAGTGTATAATGGAATCGTTATGTTCCGGTCTGGAGGGTAGGTTAGCCGGTAGGTTATAGGACAGCGACGCACCTGTAACATCTATACCATCACTTACCATCAGTTAGTTTAGCAGCATAACATTAAAACAAACACATTTTTCTGTAGTGTCCTGAAACTCATTAAAATCTGAATACAATATTACCTACACCTCAAATAAAAAAATAAGTAAAAATCACATCACATATTTTTTTGTAAAAGATTGACATAATATGCATTTTCTATATTTTTTTACACCGGCAGTAGTTCTGTTTTAACTATGAAATCTGCATTCTTGAATTTTTAAACGTCTACTTTTTTCAATTATAAATATCGTCTCCCGGCAATAATTAACAAAAAAAAAATGAACGACATCGTTCCATCCGTCCACGAGTGATACGACGACCAAGGGAAATAGAGATTCATTTTAAACTGGTTCCAAAAACGAAGAAGTTCTCAATTCGACTGCATTTTTTTATTTGTTACGCGATTACTCTACCCATTAATATATGTGGGACCATCTCGGCTAGATGAGCTATCTTTCGAAAAAAGAATTATCAAATCGCGACGTGGTCCTAAAATAATCAGAGTCAGATTTTCGCAGTTTTAGGCCCAACATATTTATTCTTAATTTTGCTACGGGGTTTCGTTTCGAAAATATTTCGAACGCAACAATTCTATGGACCTGCTACACACGCCAGGAATTTCTCCTTAAGGAATGAGTGGATTTCTATAAGGCGCCATTTTGTTCAGGAATTTCGAAACGGGCTTCGGCAAAGGAATTTTGAATGTATGGTGCCTTACAGATCTTAAATAATTTATTATTACATTTTCAAATTTTAATGTTGTATATAGAAACTGTAATATAATTTAATTGGTATTATATACACGGTAAGACCTATAAAAAATCATATTTAGAGAAACTGCTATTACATTAGACACGGCTTCGTCTGCAATAAATTGCTATATGTAAGCCAGTTTTTTAGTTGGATCAAACTGCACACGGTGTACAAATTTGATTAAAATCGGTAAAGCAGTTTAGAAGTCCATCGTGGATAAGCAACGTGACGTGTTTTATATATTTTGTAAAAATAAATGTAGCGTTATTTTTTCACGTTCTTTTACACTAAATCATCTATATCTATTCAAGTTGTAAACAATACGAAAAAAAAACAGGTTTCTATTAATTGATGTAAGTTTATTTATTACAATTTAGAATTAAAATGTCTGTATAACTCAAACAAATTAGTTTAACCCTATAAGTAAGCAACTACATATTACATAATATTATAATAATATTTAATATGTTTAAGCCATTTATACATCTACGAATAATACAATAATACAAGCAAAGGATAGTTTTTCATCGTAGCTTTGCTACTTAAGAACACAGAGTCATGTAGCCTCACTGCTGTCACATAGTGGACTCATTTCGATAATTGAACATCTTTCGAAATAGTGTCGACCCAAAAACGAGATCGCCAGCCTGCATACATAGTAGATAGCTATAATAAAAATGTACCCTCAAATATTGGACACGATATTCCTAAAAGAAAAACCTCTGCGACTATATTGCAGAACTCGAGTGTATTTCGAATTCCAATATTATATATATATAGATATTGTAGGAAAATGTTTATTTATTTATTTATTTTTTAACAAATTACAAATTTTGTGATTTTTTAGTTGCCCGACCTGGGGATGGAATTTGGGACCTCAAGAAGTCAAGCCCGACGCCAGACCGCAATACCAGAGGCGAAAACAAAACCTTATTTCTAATAGTCATCTTATCACGCCGGAACGGATGGACTGAAGCCTTTTTTGGTTGTCTTAGTTATTGCCAGCAGAAGGTTCTTATTAAAAAAAAAACTTGCATAATTGCAGGGAAAATAGGAAAAACAATGCTTTATTTCTTTCCATTTAATCTGTTAGTCAATGATGTCAAGAGATACGATGTTCGCAAGGCTGGCTAGTATACAATATTATTCAGAGATGTTACATAAGCCTGCATCTCTTCCAGCAAAACGTGTAAAGGAATAGATGTGGAAGAAAGTTTCAATCAAATACCAAAAAAAGGGGATCCAAATTTGGAAACATTATTGAGTTATTACAGCAAACAAACTTACATGGCTGTACAGAGGCCCTACCGTGAACGGTTATAGCAGTATTATTTCCATGTTGCTAAACAATCCACATTTATAAGGAAGTTTATGGCATACGTCATTGTCAATTAGTATTATTAAAATAACACTATTTTAAAGCTTATGGTTACCATCAGAGGGACGGTAAAATAAAACTTACTAGTTGTTTCCCGCGTAGTTAATAGCCCCACATGAACATTTTTCGGTGTAAAACTATCCTGTATGTTAATCCAAGTTCCCTCTGTGTGTGTGTGCCAAATTTCATCAAAATCAGCTTAACAGTTTTTGTGTGAAGGAGTAACAAACAAACACACATACGAATTTTCTCATTTACAATATTAATAGGATTGATACCGTAAATGTTATAGATAAACCACAGTCCGTGGCCGAAATGTTAAGTATATTATAGGAAAGGAAATTGAAATCAGTTTTTGCATGTTCACTTTTAAGTTTTGAAATTTTCAGAAACTGTTTGCTTTGCATATGCGACCTCCTTTGTACAAGCTTCCGTTTCAAAGCGAAACGCACGTCTAGAGCTTTTTGATGGTTGCTATAACGGTGGTGTATGTATGTACCACAACAGTGACGCGTATCAGTATTAATATAATATTTTATTTACATCTGACAGTCGTTGGTCGAGGTGCTAGCGTACACGCTTAACACCACCGACCAACTGCGAGGTTCGAGTTCGATTCACGACGGGGGCAGACATTTGTGTTATGAAAACTTACGTCTGTATTTCTGGGTTTGGGTGTTCATTAAATTGATTCCAGTATCTGTTTAAGTATTTCTCTGTATTTAGTATCTTTGTCTAGCACCCATAAAAGACAGGGTTAGATCAATTTGTGTAATTTGTTCAGGGGATATTTATTTAGTATGTGAAACTACTGAATCGAAATGAAAAGATATTTGATCATCAAAATCCAACAATATACCTCATGAATATATACATATATATATTTATCAGCTTGCCCTGCAGACTTTATTGTGCTATTTTTTAAATGTGATTTTAAGTAAAAGAAAATGGGGTCAGTCGCCCTTATCACTTCGGGGTGTGAAAAATATATAGTAGCCGTTTTTCAGACCTACTGAATAGGCATAAACAATTTTGGGAAAATGGGTAAAGCCGTTTTGGCGGAGTACGATAACTAAAATTGTGACACGAGAATTTTATATATAAGATACCTAGACAAAAATATTCACCAAGTTTATTGCAAACCGGGTCTGGCCTCTATAGCAATAAACTTATTACACACGGGAACCTGCTGTTAATAAAAATTTGTAATAATAATCTCAAACAAAACCAGAGCAATTAAGTTTGACAAAGTAAAACTCCCTTAATTTATTATCAGAAAAACTTCGGTACTTTTTGGCTATTTAAAAATTGAACCTCATTTCTTTGGAAGTTGCGGGAGCGACCTTCAGAACCAGTTTGTAAGAGCTACCCTTTTGAACAGCTCAAGGGAACGAGGGTTAGTACAATAGATCTCCAATCTCCACCCTTGGCAAAATTTCAAGCAAATCCACTTACGTAGCTATATGTCTATGTTATTTTGAGCTCTTGGTATCAAAAGATTACTAGTGTAGGTTTGATGTAAATTTTACTAGTTGTAAACCACGGCTTCGCCTAAAATATTGATATGTAAGCTATCTTATCTCTTAAGTTGCATCAAACTATACGATGTGTGAAAATTTGGTTAAAATCGGTTAAGCAGTTTAGGAGTTCAGCGGATAAAGTGACGCGTAATTACATTGCATAAAACAAAGTCATTTTCCTCTGTATTTGAAACTACGCAATGGATTTTGGTGCGGTTTTTTAATATGTTCAAGAGGAAGATTTATGTGTATAATAACATAGAAGTTTGTCCACCAAACGAGTAGATTTAAATTATATGATTTTTATAGAGTGTAAATTAAAGTCCTATTTGTGATATTTCACGACACAAACGCCTGCTTACATTGGTTAACCTAAGTATAGGTGTTTGAGTGATGAATCGCTATCTAATGGCCGGTATTGTAGATCAAGTGTACGATTACTGTCTAATTCACCCTACAGTACAGAACACAACAAAAGCGAACACTAACGCAGTAGCAATAGGAATAATTAGTGGCACATATTCAGAGAGTTACAAAGCACTCACTCTAAAATTTGTTTATTTTTAAATAAAGCATACGTTTTATAGTGTACAAAGGTGGAAGGTGGAAATGCTACATGGCATTCTCTACCAGCCAACCTAATTTTTAATTGAAATAATAATTAAGTGGGGTGCTCGGAAAAAACATTTACTAAACATTTGCAACCACATTTAAACCTAACCTAAGGTAGCAACATAAATACATAACAACACATATATAACTAAGAAAAATACTCAAAATATTACAAAAAAAATAAATTATAAAAAAACATGATTACCACCAGCACGAGCGGGCAATGCGTTCGCCGTATCCCGAAGCGGTTAAAAATTGTAACATAATGTTAAAATTTCGTACATTTAAAAAAGAAATTAATATATAAAATAGTTAGGGATAACACTCAGCTTTTGTGTCTTACGGAGTAATATAATTCTAATGGCAGTAATGGGAAGACTGTCTATACTAATCAACGAGCACGAAAAGAAAGAATTTCCTTTTAGCAACAAAATTACATTTTCCACATTCACGCCCCATTCTTCTCGTAAATTGGATGTCTTGTTGTTTATTTTCTACTGGCACAATATATTATTAATTATTATTGAAGTACTACTTGAACCATTTAACATTTCCTGCCGTTTGTTTGTTTAGTTTCAAATCTCTATGGTCTAGCGGTCTGGCGTCGGATTTGAATTCTGGATGTCCCGGGTTCGCTGCAATTCTTCCGGAGAGGGATCCGCCGCCTTACTTATTCCTGCTATCATGGCAGTGTCATGCTCGATTCTGGAGAGAACGGTAACCAGTAAACTTGCACAAATGGCCTAACAACTCGGCCACAAGACAACGAAGCGCCTACAAAATCTAATATAAGGCACACCTATCTCTCACTATCAAAAGAGGATGATAATTATCTTTAAGATAAAAAAGGGCATTAAATAGTAATAATTGTGTTAGGTATCAATAATGGTAATAATTCTGTAGGTACTTTTCAATATATATCTAAATAAGAATGACGGGACAGGAAAGACGAGGGTTTATTTAAAAGTATAGTGAAGAGAGATTAATGTCGTTTAATCGATTTTTAAATCCACATTGCTACGACAGACGCTTCGTTATTGAAAGAACTTTTTGGATTATCAATAGATTAAGGAATGAAGCGTTAATCAATACATTTTAACTGACTTCGAAAAAAAGGAAGAGGTTATATGTTTGATTTATATATTTTTTAATGTATGTTCATAGATTTCTCCGTGATTTCTAAACCAATTTTTTTGAAATAGCATAACTTCGGAGGTAGCCCTAATACCATCTGATGATGGATTTCAAGTTTTTTGTCGCTTAATACACGCCTCTGCCTATCTATTCGGGGACATGGGCGTTAAGGTACTGCTACTACTACTACAAATGCATTACAATACGGACTACAACGCAACTTAGGTCTGGGAGTATTTTAGCGTATGTTTATCAATACGACGACTATAGTTGAAGATCACACAACTGACATCATCAAGATAGCTGATTATTCACATCACCACTACACTAAACATATATTGACCTTGAAGATGATTTAAGAAGCGCAACCGGTATGCCTAAAATAATAAAGAAAATACTATGGAAGCATGTAAAGGTTTACTAAAACTAAAGCATGCAATAATTATAATGGAATTACACAAGTGCGGGTTTTTTTTATGATATTGGAAGGCAAACAAGCAGACGGATTTCCTGATGTTAAGAAATTCACGCCGCCTAGAGACACCAAAAGTGGTAATGGTGCGTTGCCGACCTGAGGCCGGCAGAGCAAAAGTAAGTTTACCGGCTACCTTAACCTCCAAACCGGAACACGTCATGACGTTATGGCGGCAGGAATAGGTAAGGCGGTGGTACCAATCCGGACGAGTCGCTGCTAACTCTACCTTCTAGTCAGATGTCACAGTGTTAATGACGGTGAGCCTATGCTCGCCTTTTACGAGCTGCCTGGCAAGGAAGGCAGATGGTCGGACCAACACGGGGAAAACGGGGCCGGTGATGAAACTTTGAAACACATGGATCATCTTGAAACATATTTAATGGCGTTATCAAGAGGAAAGGCGACGAATGATTTTTGTAATGATTGAATGCCAACCAATTCATTGTAAAATTAGTCATTTTTGATGGTTTTGGTCTAAGTGTCGACCATAATAAATTTTAATATCTTGTTGATAAGAACGCCATCTTTATTTCTCAAGACCAACAACTTGGTTTCCAAACTGTATGATTATGGTTTGTGCGCCATCTGTGATCTTTTATCGTTATTATCAATATTTGTTTGTGTGTCAAATGCACGGTAGTGTGAGTAATGTTTTATTTATTGATGTAATGTACTTTAAAAGCATTATTATTGAAAAATATTAGCGTTCTGCACTTCCCCTACACATCTATATCTATACTAATATATAAAGCTGAAGTTTGTTTGTTTGAACGCGCTAATCTCAGGAACTCCTATTTCGAATTGATAAATTATTTTTGTGTTGAATAGACCATTTATCGAGGAAGGCTTTAGGCTATATTACATCACGCTGCAACTATTAAGAGCGAAGAAATAACGGGAAATGCTAAAAAAACGGGGAAAACTATGCTTAGAAAATTATGCTTGAGGGCTTCCTTTGCATGCGCTGCGAAAACGGTTCAAGATACCAAAAATATTATGTATGAAAGAATTATTCCTCTTGAAATAATCTAAAAAAATGCCCGCAACAGTATATGTCTATCTTTTAAGATTAACTCACTAGAACCGTTTTTTATGGTAATCAAATTTGGTCGAAATTAATGCATTATTTGTTAAGAGTTGTATCAACTTAATAATATTAATCTTTATCCGAATAAATGTGTTGTTGATTAAGATTATTTTATTGTGAATATTGTTTTTGACATCACTTAAAAAAAATATGGGGAGGTAGCTTAGAACTGGGAGAAGGTCATGCGGTACATTTAATCCCTTACAACAGCTAGGAAACTAGGAAAAACGATATTTTATTTTTTCCCATACAAACTGAACGGGCGGAACGAAGTTTGCCGGAACAGCTAGTAAACTATAAGTGTGCCAAATTTTATGCTCCTGCGCGCAATTATCGTAAAAAGGGGTCCAAAGTTTTGGCATCACGTATTAATATATAGATACCGGTTAAAGTAACTAAAATCAAAGTTCCGGCTGAAGACTACATAAGATCGCGTTACAATTTTTTTACGAAAGTTTAATTAAATTCGTCTAGTGCGAAATTTTCTTTGTAAGATTTTTTTTTAATTTCATTATTTTATCTAATATTTTATATTAAGCTACTATCGCATGTCGCTTTACTTATGCCTTTTTTTAAATTATGAACCAATAAAATTTTTAAGCGTTCTAAATTTATATATAAGTATCCTGTTTAATTTGACATATTCGAAGAAGTTACAAGTTACAGTTCGTCTAATAGCTAATTGATACAAAAATGTTCGTCTATCGGGCTTACTCGTATTTTACATCTGTTACCTATTGCCGACCGGTGCGTTAACACGCGATAAGGCTGCCTTCATTTGCCTATTCGAATTTCTTTCTAATTTGTGATATTTTGTTTTTGATTACAGAATTTCATAAAACTCATATTCAACCGCTCAAGCGAAGCTCAAAAATAACACAATATATATAGTTAATAACTGTTCTTTGTCACGTTAAGTAAAAACCAGGACTTAATAAACCAAAATAACATTCACAAATAAAAAAATATAACTTACATGTAACATACTTACAAAATAAAAAAAAACGCTATTACGTCGCCTGTTCGTCAGCGCGGCACAACCGCAAATGCTAACATACCGAGTGCATACCAAACTGGATACGCGTAGGTATAAACGAGTTTTTGCACCTTTGTATGAAGATAGATTACTGTATATTACATTAGCGTGGTAGCACTAATCCGTAGTATCAAAGTTAAGAACTGCTAAAGTTTATCAAACCGTGATCTATTTGCTGCACTAATATGCTCGAGTCCCGTTGCTCCCGTAGGAATCGCTGCATGATTAATGAGGTTAGACATGACATTCCGCTATGGAATATTAGACTAATAGGAAATGTCACGCGTTCATACGAGTTTAACATAACGGTGTATGTATGTTACTTTGTGAAGTTTAAATCTTGCTTCAACGAGACGAAATTCAACACACCACTAATTTAAAAGCCGAAATAGTTACGATACTTTGGACCAGAGGTTCCCAAACTTCTTTCATGTAACGCCCACTTTGAAAATCAGTTGTTTTGTAGCGCCCCCCCCCCTCGTTTTTTTCTTGTCAATAACCTCAATAACATATTTGTTGCGCCTAGTTTAAAAAAAAACATTTTTTTCAAGATTTATACCGCCCCCTCTAGGCTTCCACCGCCCACAAGGGGGCGTTATCGCCCACTTTGGGAAAGGCTGCTTTGGACAGTTTTAGCGCATTGGTTATTTTTTTATACCAAGTTTAAGACGAAGAACATTAGATCTAATGTGCCATCTAGTGGTCCAAGATCTATATTATATTTTATTTGTCAGATTTGTATATAATAAAATTAAAAAAAATACTTTAAAAAGAGAATATTGTCATTTCGACTGTTTGTTTGACTCGGTTTTTTTTTTGAAAAGGTAGTTCATTATTCAAAGGTGGTCCCATATAAATTTTGTCGTTGGTGGTTTTTGAGTTCTACTTAATATAATAATGCATATTTTTTTTATGTGGACAATATCATAATTAGTAAAAATACCAATATGAGATCATCTAAAAATCATTATCGTTCAAAAAAAGAATTAACAAATTGGGACATGGCAATAAAATAATAAGTACCAGTTTTATGCAGTTTTACTGCGTAAATTATTATAATATTACAATAAAATATATACATTTTATTAATTATATTTAGAGGGTGGGGTTGAAATCTATTTAAGCAACTATTTCTGCATCGAATGGGCGAAAAAACTATTAACATTTTCGTTGTATGCTTTAATCCTCCTAATATTATAAATGCGAAAGTTTGTATGTTTGTTACTCCTTCAGCAAAACCTGCTAAACCGACTTTTCATGAAATTTTACACACACATAGAGGGTAACTTGAATTAACACATGGGATAGTTTTTATCCTGAAAAAATGTTCCTGTAGGGCCATTAACCACGCGGGCAACAGCTAGTTTTGTATAATTAGAATATCCGTCGTATTTACATTATTACATTGTATATTTCACACCAATTCCATTATGGGGTAGATGAAGAGTATCGAGTGCCACAATCCTGGCAGACCTGCCTGGTTGTTTTCAGCATTCATTACCCTTTTCATACAATCACGTTGGTTTCGGAGATTCTTCACACCACCCTCGAAGCCCAGAATCGGAGGCGAGCGTGCAAGCATTAAGCTAGGTCTCTCCGGGTCCTACTTTGATCCACATTCGCAATGAATATTTGCTTCGTCAAACTTTCATCTATCATCATTTACATTATTACTAAAATAAATAGTTATCTTTATTTAAAAAAATCAAAATCAGTTGTTCCTGCTATTCCGAATTCAGAGTAATTATTCGTATAGATTTATAAGATAATTAAAAATAATTGATCCGCCATCTTGCGAGTTCCACGGTTCCACCATATTGAATTTAGACTGACGCCACTAATCACTAATCACGCATTGTCTTCCAAACCAAAATATGTAAAATAGCTCATTTATTTAACCGATTTCAAATTCATTAGCAAAATTTGACCTGAACAAACTCACAGATAATCTAACAAGGACAGATACTTCAAATAAGAATATTAAGACATTAGAACAATTTCAGCCTCATATATATAACATCTATGGTGTCTATAGGCCACGGTCTGGTACCATTAGGTAAACCTCTTCCTTGTTCTTAGTCTTATAATAAAAAAAAGCAAGTCAAAGAAAGACGGTAAACATTCTAACACACGCATTACAATGGAGACAAATTCATACAAGAAACATATCAAACAAAAACATAGAATTAAAAAAAATAAACAAATTAATTAAAACACAAATAAAAATATAATAAAATAAAATATACCTACTGCTAATTGAAGAAACACACACATCCCTGTCCTCAGTATATACATCCTAGTGGCCTTTACTGTGTGTTTTTTATGTTGGAGGTCAGCGAACGATACGGCTCTCTTGTGGGTCAGAGACAACAACCATGACCTATAGTCTCTCTCTATCTTGCTCCGCCTCTATCATGCGAACCTCTCTAGACAGAAGGTCTATTCTGATCAGCGAACCTGGACCACCACGGGGAAACATGTATAACTGTATTGTTTGAGTGTATTTCTTACCAATAAACATATGAGGAAATTTGCCTCAAAATCCTATAAAACATTTCCTAAATTGGATATTTCTCGTCAAGCCCATTAAAGTAATTTGATCGCATTGAAATGAGTTTCATAAATGAATAAAGATGTAATTTTGAAACATAAATGTTAAGTAAGGCATATTTGAAATTGAACTTCAAAATAAACATTTCGACAGCCATCTTGGCGAAATTCCACGAAACCTTCCGTAACAAAACTTGACTAATTGTATCCAAACAAACCTCCGGGCTGGAACTAGACGTCTTTGTTATTTTCATTGTCTCTTTTGATTCATTAAAACCGTTGCGATGTTCTTATTTTGAACTAATTTTTACTGTACATTTTAATGATTTCCTTTTATCTATGTATACTTATATATATATATAAAATAAATCCCCATTTTCCTTGATCATATCATCAGACCTGAACTGATGGACCAATTTTGATAATTATTTTATGTAGTATTGTTGTTGTTTGGAGAAAGTTCTTATGAAGAGAAAAACCGAGAAAATTAACAGATGGGTACAATGCGTGAAAAAAATAAGCTTTTATTTGTACCTGTTATTTTTTTTTATGATATTGTAAGGCAAACAAGCAGACGGATTTCCTGATGGTAGGTAAGAAATTCCCGCCGCCTAGAGACACCAAAGGTGGTAATGGTGCGTTGCCAACCTGAGGCCGAGATGTTAAGCCTCGAGCAAAAGTAACCTTACCCTCCGAACAGGAACACGTCATGACGTTATGGCGACAGGAATAGGTAAGGCGGTGGTACCAATCCGGGTGAGTTGCTGAAAAACTTTACTAGCTAGTCAGAAGTCACGGTGCTAGTGACGGTAAGCCTATGCTCGCCTTTTACGAGCTGCCTGGCAGAGGAAGGCAGATGGTCTACTCTGCAAAGGAGCCCGGACCAACAAAGACCGAATCGATCGAAAGCCATATTTATAAAAGAAGAAGTAGTCATAGCTATCTTCTTTTAACGAAAATAACAGAAACTGTCAATCGAAAATCGTCGCCTAAACATATCAAAATTTGACATATCCGGACTAATCTGACATGTCTAACATTTTCTATATCTTTTGTTTTTGTATCATTTGAAAAAGATAGCACGCATCTAAAATAAGTTTAGTTTGTGAACATCAGAATCACCACCAATATTTTACTCTAGGAATACGAAGGTAGTCTTATAAGTCCGGAGTGACATGATAAATCAGATCATTACTATTATTATTAATATCTCTGGTTGCTCACAAGTTTTCACCTGGCTACAAAACTATCCAACAACTCACTAATGGACACATTGACGTCCAGACAATACAAATCTGAATGCTCTAGTTGCTTATGTTTTCACTTGGCTACAAAACTGTCCAACAGCTCACTAGTGGACACACTAACGACCAGGCAGTAAAAATCTGAATGCTCTAGTTGCTTACATGTTTTCACCTGGCTACAAAACTATCCAACAGCTCACTAATGGACACATTAACGTCCGGAAAATAAAAATTTGAATGCTCTAGTTGCTTATATGTTTTTATCTGGCTAAAAAACTATCCAACAGCTCACTAGTGGACACATTAACGTCCAGACAGTAAAAATCTAAATGCTCTAGTTGCTGTAGCTATAAAATGTTATCTCAATGAAAAACGGCCCGCAGAGGCCTCGCCTTACAAAAAGTAAATTGGGACACAAAATCAGGTCACACAGGTTTATCTTCCTAGTGTTAAGATGAGTTAAACCTTTTAACACGGTCCGTTTAGAGGGACTCGTTAAATACCACCGATTATCCATAATGCTCGAGTTGGACTTGACTGCAAGAGGTCCTGGGTTCGATTCCCGGGTCAGGCAATAAAAACATAATTTTCTATTATTCTCTTTTCTAATATTCCAATTATCTAAAAAAAAATGTTGCTCGGGATTGGATGTGTGCCGCGTTGGCGATAGGCTTGCCACCTATTACATTGTGGGACTATGTGTCTTCGGCTAGTCCTGAGTGCCTCGATTGTGCTTTTGCCTACGTCTTCTAGGATATGGACGTGAACATACTTATATTATTATATCATTAGAGATAAGCTCGCCCTTAGTACTTACGCTTATTTTAGTCTTACGTTTTTCTGTAAAGGTAAATCCGCTTCTTTTCCTGCCTTTCATACATTTTTTATTTATTGTGTAAGGTGCTTCGAGCGTAAGCCTCTAAATCTACATTTTTATCTAGCAGATAGACTAATGAGTAATTTTCATTTTACTTTCATCTACTAAGTTACTGTCTCCAAGTATAAGTCCATTAACATAACGTTTTTAAACATAAGTCGCATCTGTATTGTGGCCTTCAATAGTTTTCATACATAAAAATGTATTTCACACAGACGAGCTTATACCCAACTGGAGCCAACAGCTCTAGACTTTCATCATGTGTCAACGATGAAAAGTAAATATAATTTAAAAGACAAATTCCAAATCTCCATTTCTATTCATATTAATTTATAATCCAAGGCAGACAGCACAGAGCCATCGACGTGAAATCTATTTGCTCGGTGACCTAAATATAATACATTTCTCCAATACTGCAGGCGTCGGTAGTCATAACTCGCGACATTAATACCCCACTCTGGTGTTTTATTAGGTCACTCGTGGCTATTGTGATTTTGAAGTAATTGGGTGGATACGTTGTAATTTTGAGGGATAGCGAAAAGGACACCTTTTATTTTAAAGACATAGTCGTCAATCGTGACATTTAGCATGCCTCAGTTTGATATTCCATTTTGTTATTGGTGATTTGTGTTGATTTGTTGGATAAGTTGTATTTTTGAGCGATTGCAAAAGAGGCAATTGTTATTCCACATTTTAAGGGCAGCCTATACTTGTGATATAGCGCTCAACCCGGTCTGGTGTTATATTAAGGAGCCATGTATGCTAAAATACGTCAGCAATATACTGTTTTTTTCATACAAAGCAATTATGGATCTTGGCGACAAAAATACACAAGATTAACATTAATATGCTTTATAAGACTAGTGTTTCCAAAACACGATTCATTTCACTTTGCTCGATAGAAAAAAATCAAAAAGTTAACCCTTTTTTGAAAGCAAAACCCGTTTGTCTACTTCAATTACGAAAATATCGACACCAGATTTAACATAAACATAGATAAGTATTATACCTAAAAGATAACTGTTTCAGTTTTTATATTTTTTTTCAAATTACTTTTTTAGTGTCAAAAATATTGATTTGGCGCTTAAGACATTTTCTTTAGAGCGCAATATTTCATAGTAATTATGGAACGGGGGAGTGCGCTGATTGGCTCTTCTGGCTGACTAAGTATGAGGCCTTAAGAATAGCAAACACTTACGCATCGCAGGGCTTTTACGCCTAGATCGCTTTAACACATTTTATATCGAGCAACGTACACTATGCCGGGCCGCGACGAATTTTTCGTGGCACACCGAGCGCAGTCTCGGATACGGCCTACAAAAACCCAAAGAGGAGAGTAAAACGATAAGAAAAATGTGAAAAGCTAATTACATTTTAACGCCAAAGTTTTGTATAATTACAGGTATTCATTTTCATTTTTGCCACTCTCCATTTTCATTCTACTCTTTTGTATTGAGCTAATTAGCAACAAAAATCTGGCCCGGCCTGCCCGAGCGTGCTTTGCAATGTGCTCCGAACCGACACGTTCCGCCACATCCTAGGTGTGCGTTATCCTTTAGAGATTTTATGGCGATTGATTGGATAAAAAGTTTACGTTTATGATTTGAGAGATTGCGAAAAAGGTACTCTTTATTTCATTATTTTATAGACAGTCAAAATTTAGACATTCATCACACCGCAGTCCGACGTTTTATTAGGTTACTCGTAAAATTGTGTATTCATAGATCCAAGAACGAGTAAAAAACTAGACATTTTTAGTAAAACTAGTGGTCGCACATTGGTCGAAATTCGACCATAAGTTGATAAGAACGCCATCTTCATTTCTTAAGACCAACTACTTTGTTTCCTGAATAGTTAGTGCGCCATCTGCGATCTTTTATCGTCAACATCAATATACTTGTTTGTGTGTGTCAAATGCATAGTAATGTGGGTAAGGTTTCATTTATTGATTTAATGTATTTTATAAGCATTATTATTGAAAAATATTAGCGTTCTGCACTTCTCCTACAGATAAACTATAAGTGTGCCAAATTTCATGTTCCTCCGTCAGCGCAATTTTCGTAAAAAGGGGTCCAAAGTTTTGGCATCACGTATTAGATAATTATATAGATTCTAAATACCTACTTGTATGGCTATAACGCAATGTTCATAATAAATCTTGTAAGTTTAACGTAATTTCTTAGTAAAATATTCTCACTCTCAGGACTATAGTAAAACTACTGTAGCTATGGATTACTTCTTTAGTCTTAGACTGGTTTAAACCGAGTCCAAAAAAGGGGAGGATCTCACTTACACTGTTTGTTTTTTTTATGTTTGTTACGCGATTACTTGGTCAATAACGAACCGATTCTGATCATTTTAAAATGGTAGGTCATGATCCCGAGGTGGTCTCATATTAATTTTATTGTAATATGACTAGTAGTTTTTGAGTTATAGTTAATAATGCATACATTTTTGTTGTGATTTGATGAGGTCGTTAACACAAAAAAATGACGGCACTCTGGGAGTGCCGGCAGATGTGAAAACTTGAATATTAACGTTGTGCATTTTTGATATTTTGGAAAGGTTAGGAAATAATTTGGCACGAATTGCTTTAATTATCAGTATGAAAGTACTATCATTTATGTGGTAGAATACAATATTCATTTATTGCGCTAGCGTATACAAACATGACAACACGAACATTCGCGCAAGTGCCTTTGCGCCGTCTTACGAATTTTCGTCTTACAAAATTTCAGGTCACGTGTCCTGATGCGAGTTTAGAAGTTTTTTCCCATTCCAAAAAAAGGGCGCAATGCCGCTAAAGAAGTTTTCACTTGAAAAAAAATGCGTTATTAAGTATATACATAACTCAAAACTTATTGCAGGATGTTGATAAAATTGATGTGGGACCATCTCGGAATCATTAGCGACGTGGTAACTTATAAGTTTAGCTGCTTTGTGTGTGTACAGAAATGTGTGTGTGTGTGTACATGTGTATTTTATCTGATCCAATTCAAAATATTACTGTGTCATAGATATCTTAGTTTTAGCACTTGTCCTTTATACTACAGGCCCATGCCAAAAGTAGATGGGTCATATGAACAACCAGGTGACGCATATAGGACGACATGAGAGCATAAAATAATAAGATTCAGCACTATGCCGTCACCTGTAAACTGTCCAACTGAGTGCAGATGATAATTCAAAAGTGCAGATAGAGTGAGTCCAATTTAGACATTTATTATTGTACTGTTATCATCGATAGAAACATGACAAATAATAAGAAAGCGCGCGTAGTGCCTTAAAAAATGGTGTGCCACAAATCCGGTAGGTTTTTTAAATTCTAACAATTTCCAGGGTAAATTTGCTCGCTTGATTCTGTAAGGCATCAGTTTCATACTGTTTCAATACAGCTTCTAATCCAACGATAACAAAGCCGTACAAAAATAAATGTCCAAAATGGACTCATTCTATTCTCTTGAGTCGTGTGTACAGCTTTTCATAGAATGTAATTTGATAGACATGTCTTCATAAACAACTGACATCCCATAAAAGTAAAGTATTAAGCATTGTTCCTTAACCGCAACCACAAAATAGCTGTATATCCTAGAAATGTGTCTGACGGGCGCAATATTGTGAGGTTGTTATTACCACATGTAGGGTAGTTACGGTTAATAGAGATAGCTTCAAGTTGATTTATAAGATGAAGTTAATATTTTAGAAAACTTTTATCATTTAAAAATTCAAAAATTATTTTCACGCCCGTTTTCCGTTAGAGTTAGACGAAAGGCACAAGTAGGACACCCACGACTAGTCGAAGACAATAAAACTCCCACAGTGTGATAGATGGCAAAAACATCGCTAACTGATAAAAGTATCTTCACGCCCATATCCCCGAAGAGGTAGGCAGAGGCACAACCAGGGTACCCCCGACTAGCCGAAGATACTAAGTCCCACAATGTGATAGGTGGCAAGCCTATCGCCAACCGGGCACATATCCTATCCCGAGCAACATTTTTAATTATTAGAAAATTGGAAAAAACCCAATTTTCTTTTGTTGCCCGACCCGGGACTCGAACCCGGGACCTCATGCAGTCAAGTCCAACAACTGAACCGCTAGACCACAGAGGCGATTAACTGACAAAATCCCATGCTATGTTGTTTTATAATAGATAAATTGTAAAAATATGGCACTGTGGTCTAGAGGTCTGGCGTCGGACTTGATTTCTTGAAATCCTGGATTCGATCCCCGGGTCAGGCAACAAAAAAAATATAGAAACTGTGTATTTTCAATTTTCTGATGAAAATAACGTTGTCTTTGATTGGATATGCGCCCGGTTGGCGATAAGCTTGCCACATATCACATTGTGGAACTTAGTATCTTTGGCTAGTTGTGAGTGCCTTGATTATGTCTCTGCCTTCCTCTTTGGGGAAATAATGAAGATTAAAGCGTAAAAATACATTTTCTTTATGTCGACCCAAAATCTAACCCGGGACCTCATGAAGTCAAGTTCAACATCGGCCCGCTAGACCACAGATGCGGTGAAGTAATTGATGTAATAAAAACATATTGTATAAAACCACTTATTAAACCCAAACAATATTCTTTCATCTGCAAGCGCCCCTACGATCCCGCAGAGAACGTCTAGTCTGTAATTGAGAGAATTTTATTGCAACAATTTATGTGTTTACTTTTCTTCATGCACGACGATGTTGGTTTTTTAAATTCCTCACTCAAGGGAATGCTTCTGATGTTGTTTTGTTCGTGCAAATATTTGAAACCAGCATTTTACCTACGACTTCGCAGATTTTCATCCTCAATTATTACTTTGCGGGGTTGATATTTGAATAAAAAAACAGTAGCTTACATAGTAGAATATATAACATATCAAATTTAATGAAAATCGGTCCAGTTTTTGAAGCATTTAAAGAACCCCGCAAGAATGTTCTTCAAAACGTTGAAGGTTACAATTTAATATTAGTGATTTTTTTATCCAGTAAAGGAAAAAAGGGAGTTATAACATTGACCTGTCTGCATGTGCATGTCTGTCTATGTCATCATATCCCCTAAAAGAATGGACAGATTTCGATGAGGTTTTTTTTTGTTTAATAGTTGCCGCGGTCGAAATGTTTGTAGCTTTTGAGTAGGCTTTGTCAGAACATATTGAATTTTTTTAAACAAATTATTGGTAACTATATTAATTGTCTGATCGATAAGTTTGTTTCAATTCAGTCCTATAGCAATAATGCAATAACGTCAGTGTCCTTTACCGTCGTGTTTCAGTTTTGAGATTGAGAGTAACAGGTATTTTTTTTATAAGCAAAACTAACCCCATAGCCTCAATACAACAACGCGTACCAATTTTGGTGTCTTGGAGTGATCCGTGTATTTCTACAAGAAATCTATCTTTTTCGCCTTTCAATTCTATAAAAAAATCAAATAACAAAAATGTTTTAAAAATTACGTCTGTGATTGTACTTACGGTACAGTCAAAATCTATTTCGGTAACGGATATCACGAGCCCCTTTTTCTTGACGGTGCATCATAATGTCATAGTTCTCAGTATCGCAGCTATAAATATGCATATGACATGTGCCTCTGTAAAGGTGGGCTGTTTCAATGCACTCGTCAGCGTCAAACGTGTTCGTTAAATTTAAAATTTCATTAAGGTTTAACGTATATCGAATCTAATGCCTTGCTGAAAGTAACGTCTGCGATGCATGTATTATTACTATGTATCGTTAAGTTTTACTAACGCTCAGTGAATTTTTGTCAATCTCATAGCCACTTACAATAATCATAACATTTGATCAATGTCATATGCAAAAAAAGCCTACTTCGACGAAACGTTCTGTACTATAAAGATTAGGTCCCAAGTACTTTCTTCGAACATTATCATTTCTTTTTATACATAAAATATTTTTTAGAAACTGGCATCGCATGGCGCAAGCGGATACTGATGAACAGTAATTGTGTCCTATCAGGTAGCTCACTATCCAAGTATTACTCATGAAAAAGAAAAATTGGTATTCATCAATTTTTTTAAAAGCAACTTCTTTAGATATTTGTATATTATAGTAGACAAGCCGACACAACGAGCTTCATTTCGCTTGACATTAACAGATACAAACGTTTGTCTGGGAAAAAATAAAGTATTATTTTTTCTTATTTTCCTGCAATATTCCCAGTTTTTCTCCTTATATGAAACTTCGACAGACAACGAGCAACACAAAAAAGTAGAATTAGCAAAATTGGTCCACCAGTTCAGGTGTCATGCGATGACCACACGAAATGGGGATTCATTTTTATAGATATAGATACAGATTATAGTGATGTAGCAGTTTGTTAATGCCATTTTCAACATTAACGAGTCCGTCAATCACACCTGAAACAACCGGCCTCAAGTCTGTGCTGTGCAGTTAGTAGCCATCGAAGGCCACCCACGCGGCTATTGTACACATCACAAAGGGGAGAGGAGCATTGTTTCTCGCGTAGGGTGCTAAAGCAGTGCGATGCAGGTGACGTTTGAAACGAATGGACCTTTGGCTGTCACGCCAAAGCCGTTACTAATTGCAATGGCATATCGTACAATATTTATGTTGGGCGTTTGAAATAGTGATGTGAGTGATTCGTGTTTCGAGTTCCAGTTGTAGAAACGTTCGAATTTATTTACAAGACATTATCATAATTATTTTATGTTTGCTTTGATGCTTTTTTATCCTAGGACTTAATACGCAAATTGATCTAATCCCAAAGTAAGCAAATTATTTGCTCCTCTGGGTGTTGGACAACTATATTTATACAATGAAATAATTAGATACCAATATACATTTAATAACACCTCGACCCAGAAATACGGACATCGATGTTTGTTATACAAATCTTTCCATTTGGGAATCGAACCCGAACCTCAAGGTAGCTCGGTGGATTTAGGAGTGTACTGTAACCTCTCAGCCAACGAGGCGGTCTAATTTGAAATGTATGTCAGTTAGTATGGGTGCATTTATAGTACGAGATGGTTAACATGGCCGTAATTTCTAGTCAAACGTGAGTATTATAATATAAGATAATACTCACGTTTTACGAGATAAATTTATAAAGTAAGTAGCCGCCCCAGGGAACTTCGTATCGCTTTATATTAACAGCTACTATCAATTTGCATGAAATGAAGCGTTATTTTCCCCATTTTCCCTGCGATTTTCCCCAGTCATTCTATCCTTCTTCTTCATTGTTTTTCTTATACCTTCTCCTGACAATAACTAACACAACAAATAAGGATTATCAAATTTGGTCCATACGTTCAGACGTGATGCGATGACCACACGAAATGGGGTTTCATACATATATACATAGATTAAATTATATAGGTACTTGCATACAGATATACAGAAAAAAGTAATATCAGAAAATTTTCGATCATCTTTTGAATTAAGTCGATAACTTTATTTTATTACATATATACAAATAATTTAGAACGCTTATTAAACACTGTTGAAGTAAATTTAATGTCAGGGAATGATTTAGAGATGACTTAATTTGTTGTGGTGGTGATACGAGTATTAGTAAGTACTGTTGATAATTCTGGCTGGACTTGTCAGGAAACTTAAATCCATGAAACTTGATGAACAATGTTTAAAGATGTGTTGTTTTTCACTTTTTTTTAAATTGCTACACGTCTGCTTATACTGGTTATGAAAAAAAATCGAATATAATATTATTCGATAGTCATATCAGGACACCACTAGTTGTAACTAGTGAGATGAATTCGCTGTTATGCTCACTCTGTAGAATGAACGTAGAGAAATGTGAACATATATGACTGGCTTTTACAGTTAAGGGTTAGGATTGATATTTTTAATATCTGAATGTACTGAATGAGAGATAAAGATCCAATTTTTTAAACCCCATCAACGAATATTAAATATACTAAGGCCGTAAATAAAAACAAATGTTTAAATTTACATAATTAGGATAAACACCAAAAGCAATGAACTGATTTTAGTAAAATTTCGAAAGTATCAAAAATACGGTTATTAATAGTATAATTAATAAAATTAAAATAATTTAAATGTATGTGTGTAAATCCACGGAAATTAGCTATTAACCAATCATTAGAATTTGTTTTTAAATATGTGATAAGTACTGAGAAAATTTAGATTTTTTTAAAATATAATCTTACAAATATTAAATACAACATTAACATGTACCAGTTAGTATGGAAAAAAATAACTTGAAAGAAAATATAAAAAAAATACTTCACTTTTCCATACAAATTGTTAGTATAGTACTAATATTTAAATTATGCACTTCGGCTTCACACTTTTACTCTTTATACATTTTATATTTTTATTATTAAATTGGCTGATCTAATCTAAATTTAAACGAAATTATTAATTATGTGTAATAGCACCTCTGTATAGACATTTTTAAAATACATTCTGATTTCCGAAGCTTGACGACTATAGCCGAAGCTCATAATTTAAATAGTACTACTTACTGTAGATGTTTAAGTCAAGTTATATGAAGTTCGACGAGTCAGCTAGTAACTTATAAAAATCTTACTGCTTCTCCTTCTAAATAAGACAGGTAAAGAACTGCAAACATCATCTTCAATTTCGCTCGTATTCAAATTTGTTTTCCATATTTCCAAGTTGCTTATCAACAGAAAAGTAATTTCTAAGAATATTTCCGGTTCTCAAATTTATGAAATACATTTTTTTTAATTTACAAAGTTATTTTAGAATGGAGGTTTATCAAGGCATCAAAGAAAAAATAATAAAAAAAGTACAATAGGTACTATTATTGCATGCACAGCTTGCTAATATTTATTATAGATAGTGAGAATGAAGCCATTTGCTTACTTGCTATTCTAATTGTTATGAAAAATATAAAAACTAAATGATTTGAAACTATGAGTTACGACTCTACTCTAAACTAGTTGACCCGGCGAACTTCCTTCGCTCGGCACTAGACACTATCTGCTTTTCGGGCAGACAGAATTGACGTAATGATAAGTATGTATAGTAGTACTATTTAAATTATGCGCTTCGGCTATATTTGTCAAGCTTAGGAAATCCGAATGTATTTTAAAGATATTTATATAGAGTTGTTATTACATAATTAATCATTTTGCTTAAACTAAGATTAAGTCAGCCATTTAAAAAAAAAAGTATAAAATGTAAAAAGAGTAAAAAGTGTAAAGCCGAAGCGCATAATTTAAATAGTAGTTACTATATATTAAGATGACCCGTACGTTCAAATATTTCTCTATTTTCTGGATTTCAAGTTATTTGGTCACTTTATAGTATTATATGTCTGTAATTTCTAAACTACAAAACTTTGACTTGGAAACAAAAGAACGCTAGAATCTGTAGAACCGTTCACTAAACAATATTATTCAGAAACAGCTACCGTACTATATGAAGATATACGTCTAACCTAGATAAACAGCTTATTAATGAATTGGCAGCTGGAAACAGGTAATACTAGGTCATGCAGATGAGTCAGAGCCTAGGAAAATGATGTGCCAAGATATTTTGCAGAGTTTAACAATAGCTGGAAAATTATTCTCATGTAAGATAAGCGAAAGTATAAACTTTCGTGAGTACATATACGAACATTTATAGTGAAATGTTTTAAGATTAAAGTGATTAAACCGCTCAAACAATTGTTATTCTTCTATGTGATTTAGCAATCCAAAAAATTAAGGCGTCGAATAGATAGCCTATTTTTTTCGGTCAGTTGAAAACAGAATGAACTCAAGTTGATTTATTCCAGGATATCGTCGCAAGATGTACTAATTTAATAATTAACACTTTATATTTATAATTACAAATCATCTATAGAATCCAACGATGACACTGGTGTTTTGCCTAATACCTAAGGATATAAGCTTGTTTGTAAGTCACCAATATGCACTTCAAAAACAAAACAGTGTCGAGCACCGATTTCATGTCAGCAGGAATATTTAAAGAGTTGGTACAGTAAGTAAACGAAATATCTAACCTCCTTACAGTACTTTAAAAGGATTGTACGGGAGTCAGATATTTCGTTGACTGTACCAAACTGGGTTGAAGTTTTCAGCCAACAATATAACAAAATAAAACACGAAGTCACATATTCTCATTAAACTTTTATTAAACTCTGCATAACTCAACTCAAAATATAACCAGCACCGTGCATATTTCTAGGTCACAAGCTGTATAAAAACACGTTAAAACGAAATTTCAAAGCTCTGTTCATTAGAAGTTTAAAAATTACACGTGACAGAAGATTACGACGGTCGTAATAGGCGCATTAACGATTTGTTTGTACTAGTTTACGTTGTAAAATAGTTAAAAATCACGGGAAATTAAACTGAAACACACATATACATAGCATTAAATTCGCCTTTTGTACTCACAATTTCTATTTGTGTACAATAAAGGTTAAATAAATAAAAACATACACCGTCATATTAATACACATAGGTATAGGTAAACAATGATAAAATTTCACTTATGTACTATACAGAAATAAGTAATAATAAAACTACCGTGTTGGTTCGAGTTCCCTGAGTAGAATAGACCATCTGTCAGGCGGCTACCACTGGTTAAAATGTAGGTTATCAAAAACAATGGTGGCAGAGTATTGTATTATATTGTGCAGCAACTTGCCTGGGTAGGGGTCCACTGCCTCATCTGTTCCTGCCACAATAATGACTCTGTCACGTTCCGGTTTGCCGGGAAGCCGGTAGACTTGCACAATAGGTCAAACCATCGACCATACATCCCAATAGACGCCTATTCTTTATAATTTTGCTTTGAAATAGTTCTGGCAAATAGCTGAGGTGCGGTGAAGCGGGGAACTGCTTTCTTATTGGCCCTTGCAATGACAAAACGTCATGTTCAAAAACAGATATGTAAGATTAGGGATAAGACAAATTTAGTACGAACAATATATTTTATCGATATGCCTTTTATTTTATGAAGTACGACTTTGTAACGGATTATATCGCATTTTGTTATTGCACGTCACACATTTTCGCGAATGAGGGTAATATCCGTACTTGAAAATATTAGGTCCTTACATTTGTAATTGGCGTTTTGTAAGGGAGGAACATAAGTCGAATATTTTTAATGTAACATATTAATTTAATCAAAGTATAAACCATTGTTTCCTATGCACATTTGCCATCTCATAGGTAATTCATTGATCCTTCTACTAAAAAACCATTCGAACAGGAATCAACAAAATCTTTGAACGTGGTTTGGACTGCCCCATCGAAATTGAATTTTTCGAAAAAAATAAGTAATCTATTGAAGTTAGGTTCAGATGCATGTTTTTTACATTCCAATTGATGCACTTCTAATTAAGAAGCCGTCTGTTGTGCAGTATGTGATCTAGCATTGTCATGAAGCAGCACTGGCGTAGGGTATATAAAACAATCTTCTGCAAAATGTTGAGATTTAATTCGCTGTATTTAGATTTTGGAAGTCGGAAATCAATTCTATCGTCTGGTTTCTTTAAACCAAATGATCTTGTGGATACCTGATATAAAATACATACTTATCAAATTGAATTGTTTTTATTCATTCGAGTAATTCCCACCTGAACTTAAAATTGTTGAGTTTTAAAATTGTCAAAGACCTTTGAAAGTTTTATGACATTCTGACCCCAACATAGGCTATCGGAATCAGTCTTGACTTTATACCAACCAGATAACCACCCAATGCACTTAAAATAGTTTAACAGCGCCCTCTACCGCAGAAGTTCAGTTTTCCATCGTGTTGGTCCGGGTCCGCTGACTAAAATAGATCACCTGCCCCTCTGACACGCATCTCGTAAGAGGCGAGCACAGGTAAAACAGGTATTTGTCAACTATATCACTGGTGATACATTGGTGTGCAGCAAATTCCCTGAATAGTTATCCACCGTCTTACCCATTCCTGCCGCTACAATGACAGTGTCACATTCCGATTCGGAGGGTAGGGAAGCCAGTATATTTGCACAATAGGCCTTTCATTCCGACCATAGAACAGCAACTCACCTGTAACATCAATAGTGTCTATAGGCCACGATTATCTGTTACCATTAAGAGAGCCGTGTGCTTGTTCGCTGACTTCTCACATGAAAAAGAGTAACTATCCAGAGGCCAACTCAAAAGTACACAGAGTAAGAAGTTTGTTATTGTTTCTGTCAATGCTTAAATTTATCGATAAAATACATAAATACTTACATACAATACCGGTACAAGACCGGTATCCTATTCGGGATAAATCAATAACAATATCGATAAAATAGATTTGCATGTTAGTACATCACTAGCTGTATGCAAACGAAAGTGATAGCTTGAAAATCACATGTGTTAGAAAGAGATATAAACCCGCATCTAACAATGACCGACCAGTATAATATGATGAACTCCGACAAACATCAAATAATTCAAAATGTAATTATGAATGTTTTTGTTTTAATCAACCTACGGAAAGTTGTACCATTATTTCGGTAAGTTGAAGTGCGGCTGTCTTTACCGTATCTACTATTTAATTGAACAAACAGTCATTTTATATATATTTTTTTATTGTTTATACAATAACGCGACAATGTTTACAGGTCACAAACCTGGTCGATACTGTTCATATATTTTTAAGTAATAAGCTACATTAGAACAATTACACTTATGTGTTGACAGAACCGTGTTGCCTTAAATGCGGCGTCTATTGGGATGTATGGTCGATGGGTCAAACAATCTGGGCACAGGACAGCGAACAGCGTAACATCTATGTGTCTATAGGCGGCGGTTATCTCTTACCATCAGGAAAGCCATGTGCTTGTTAGATGACCTTTCACATAAAAAATAAACATTGTCCTGTCATACTCTTCACCTAGCGGTATGAAATGTACTTTATGACATGTTCTAACATTTACCAAAGATATACATATAAAAAAATGCGAAATTTATACATACAGATATTTCATATTCACATATACTATTTATGTTTTTTTTAATATTAAAAAACAGAAATCATATTTTTATTTAAAACAAGTTAAAAAGAAACAAAACTAGCAGAGCTTTTTCTGAATGTGATCACAAACACCTCGATACGAGATTTTTATATAAAAACTTGCTGATCAAGTGGACTTTGTACCGCCTTAATTTTGTGACTACCGGTAGCAGAATACCCTACAGAGCCCAATAGTGATTTCAAACCATCCAGAAACCCAAATATATATATAAATAAATATTTAACTTAATCCGTCTAGACGTCTAAGTGACAAACACACATAGAGAAGAATTATATTGATTTGTATGTTAGATATATCTAGTGATTGATGATTTGATCTTTGCAAAAAAACTAGACTGGAAATTGAATAAATAGTGTTTAATCTAGAGCAGCTGTTGATCGCTGTCAATAACACCGACACCGGTAATACCGGCAACAATATTTAAATCTAGTTTATTGATCTATGATGCTTATGTCGATATAATCAGTCATTAACCTTACAAACAAGTCTGTCTTGAGCAGGTGAACTTGACATCTGGTGTTACTATTATTGAAAACTTCTTTTCACCAGCGGCTTCGCCCACGTGCCAAATTGTACAAAATCTTATAATTATACTAGATATTGCCCGAGGCTTTGCCCGCATGGTTAATGGTCCCACAGGAACACTTTTTCGGGACAAAAACTATTATATGTTAATCTAAGTTACGCAGATAGGCACAGTCGATTCTACATAGATGATACATATTTATTTATGTTTCATAAGTAGCTATTGCTAATTAAGATTAAGTTTTTTTTTTGTTTTAATTTTGTCATGTGCGTTATGTGTGTTATGTGTATGCTAAATATCTACCTATCGTTATAAATTCTCGCATTTATTATATTAGTAGGAATGATATTAAGAATGAGAAAAAATACACAAAAATGAAAATCTATATAAAACGCAATTTGTAAACAATTTAAAGTGCAAGTGCACGGCTGTCCCATAAAGTGACAATATATGTTGTATATTCAACTATATAACATAGATGATACAAATGAGTTGCTCTCTTGTGGCTAGGGTAGGCTAAATATATAACTACCGGTTCTCCAACCCTCTGAACACGACTACAATTTGAAGAGTAATTATAATAGCCGCAGAATTAGATAAGGTGCCGAATCGGTATGAATAAGTTGCTGCAAAACACCCTAATAGCACTGCGTTTGAAGGTTTTAACCTACGCAGGATTATTACGAGCTGATAGGCACAAAGATGATCGATTCCACATAGATGATCCGAACATGTATTTATTTATTTATATTTCAAAAGTAGATATTGATCATTTAGATTTAAGTTTTTTTTTTTGTTTTAATTCCGTCAAGTGTGGTAAATAAGTCTACCGATAAATGTTTCTTTCTTTCAATGTACTTCTTTAACATACCAGCTCCTCTTTTGTGACAGATTCTTGGAAACGTATTTTCCAGTCCATTTACAAATGCTTGCATGGTATAAGAGCATAAAATATATGCAAACACTTTCTTGATGGACTTCAGTAGATTATTGCAAACTATTACGGTGACGCGATGGACAGTGAAATCTAGGTTAGTCCAATGTATTACCAAGTATTAAGATCATTTATACTCCCTACAGAGCCTTTACCATGAGTTCGTATAGATTACGTTCGGTAAGATACGTGTCGAAATCTATGACATTTTTGATGTAAAAATGTGTCATAGTTAGTTGTCTCTTAATTACCAACAGAGGCGCTGTTCTAAGTTTTCACAAAAATAATTTATAGAGAAGGTAGCGAGTATAGTAAACTTGTCAAGCCGTAAACTTATGATAAGGCCCCAGGAGGCACAGAAAATTGCCGTGCTACCGACCAATGTCCAATATCGTTAGTATAGAGTCAACCTATCCAAATCCAGCCTAAATAGTACCTAAAAGTTATTAAATTTTATAAAATCTTTAAATCTGTCATGAATTTCGTTTCACATTGTGTGATATTGTTAAGGAAAACTAGTGATGTGACGGATCGATAAAAATATAAATCCGCGGTTAAGCATTCGGGTATTTGTGTTGATATCCGCTGATCTTACTCAATCAGTGACGGTGTTGAATCTTTAAACGATAGTTAACAAGATTTGACATTTTGCATGCCATACAAAACAAATTTTTATTTACATTGCGTAGGTTTTTATTTTTTTTTTATAATTTAGTTTGACACTGGAGAATTTAAATACTAGTACTACAACGTAGATTATTTTTTTCAAGTGGTAAATGTGCAAAAAGTGAATAAGACTTTCACTGTTATCTAATAAAGCGAAGATCCGCCGCCATTTAGGTAACGGATACGGACCTTTCTTCTAACTCGGAAATCCGCGGATTCTGATATCGTTATCCGGCACATCACTAAGAAAACTTAATAAAAACTCATCATGACGTTCGACCTGAGAGAAAGAATCCCTATTTTAATATGTATTAAAAAACTTCCAAAACAAAGTTTCTCGAAGTGAGGAGCAGACAAGGGATCAAAACTAACCCAATCCCGTTAAAATTATAAATAAATCCGAAAGTTTGTGAAGTTTGGATTTTTGTTACTTTCACGGCTTCACATTAAGATAGATGAAAAAATAATTATTCTCATACGAAACAATTTGGGCTACTATTTGTCCTGGTTGGAAGTACATCGAGAAATTTTAATAGAACTGAATAGGTAATAAGTCTAAAGGGTCAAACTTTTAAGATAATTGAAACATCCACCAAATACATTTTATTTTTTATAAAAGTAATTTGCTATGGCGTTCCATGTCCTATTATTTTCAAATCATAGACACCGTAATTTATATTAGAATTTTTTTTTGCAAATATATAAATTGAAATACTTTGTTGTTAAATTTAATTTTTAAAGTAACGATCTACCTATCGAGCTGACTACTTTACATGCGCGTCCACAGAACCATGTTTACTACGAAACCCATTTTAGGAACCACTGAACTAATATAATAAATAATACTAATAAATAATGTATATAGTAAAACAAACTTTACACTGAAGTTGATCATACTTAAAATGTAACTTAATAAAATTAAAAAGACTATGCAGCACATCAGATTATGCGTTTTCTCTTTAATGTAGTGTTTTTTTCTGTTAGACCCATATACGAGTCTCATCGCTGTTGACTTTTAACAACACTGTCTTAAGTAGATAAACTAAGGAGCTGAAACTCATCTTTTTAATAAACATATAGACAGAGTAAAAGTAACAGTGCGAAAAATTGCAATACCGGCTAGATATATTCGACGCGGACGTCAGTTTTTCTGTGCAATGAACGGACGTGATTTACAATGCAGTTGAGTCATAAACATGTTTACATTCGGGGAACCGGAATTTATATCTTTTACTTTATTTGGATTTAACATTATAGCGTTTATGTAAAATCAGAATCAAGATGAATAAGGAAAACGACCTACTAAAGCACAATGTAACTTGTAAGAGTTCTTACTATAGGATAACGAAGTTGATGCAGAACTTTTCATACAAACTGTATGTAAATTTAAAGATGGAGTTCTGAAACTGAAATGTAGTTCGTGTATTAAGGCTCAAAATTATTTCGTGTTTGTCTTTTTTATGAAATTAAACTGCGATCAAGCATACTGTTTTCTAGCATACTGTTTTCTAGCAAACTGTTTTCCAGCACACTGCTTTCTAGCACACTACCTTCCAGCACACTGCTTTCCAGCACACTGCTTTCTTGATAGTAAGAGAAAACCGTGGCCTATTGATACCATAGATGTTACAGATTCGTCGCTGTTCTTTGACCAGGCTATTAGGCTCAATGTGCAAGTACCAGCTACCGTACCCTTCACATGAAGACACGATATTGCCTAACACTGTCATTGCTGTGACAGGAATAAGCAGGACGATGGATCCCTAATCAGGCAAGTTGCTGTACAGCATTCTAATCCAATCTTCTCAAAGCAACCCTCGAAAATCACAGAATAGAAACAAACGAAATATGACATAACATGAGACATCAGATGTAAAGATATATGTCCTAAACATGTCAAAAAAATCCAATAAACGACAATACCAAATCTTGAGGTCTCGGGTTCGATCACCAGGTTGGGCAATAAAAAGAAAATGTGTTTTTTTTAATGTTCTAATAAAAACAATGTTGCCCGGAATTGGGTATATGCTCGGTTAACAAAGGTTTTGTCACCTTCAAACTACAGGACTTAGTATCTTCGGCTAGTAATGGCTGCCCTGGTTGTATTTTTCATTTTTTTTATTAAGTCAACCTAACACCAAAACATTTAAACATTTTTTAAGTACATTAAGTACTCAACTCAATATACAACTACTAATATTATAAATGCGAGTCTGTCTGTTTGTCACGCTTTCACTTGGATGAAATTATAAATATTTATAACATATTTAAAACCCGAGTTCAAATATAGGTTACTTTTTTTCAAAAATCAACCCACAAAGGGCTAAAATATGACATGAAAGTTTATGAAAATCGTAATAAAGGTAACGAAAAACGAACTTTTAACTTCTCCTTGATGGTTTTTATTTATAACTACTGAGTAGTGAGTAGACTATTAATAAGACGAGGTAATGTATATCCTATGAAAATAGGTGTCTGCAATGAAACTCGCAATTTAGACTGGATAATTTTAAACTTTATTAAGTGCAAAAAGTGCAGAAATTGCAGAAAGTACAAACGCGATACAAATGTTAATTACCTATAGTGTACCATTTTTCGTGGGGTGGTATGCAAGCAAGTTTATAATAATATAGTTTTGAATACTATCCAGGCTGTTCACAAATTATCAAGTCCAGACCGACGCGACGTCTGCAATGTAACAATTCGCAATATTGGCTGGGTACTTTCGACGTCAGCTTTTTCGATGCAGCCAGCCGACGTGATTTACAAGGCAGCCGACTCATAACGTCCTTTTATCGCGCATGCATTCGGAGAACCGGAATTTATTTCTTTTAATTTATTTTAACGGGACGTACAGGATGTTATTAAACGCTTTTAACCTTAAAAATGCTTCCTTTTAGTGCTCATAAATGATTAATACCTTATAATCTTAATACAAAACGCAGGCCACTTCTCTGGCACCCGGTCAACTTAAAAAACATCACAACATAGTATAAAACAAAGCCCCGTTCTCTATCCCTCTATGTCCCTTTCTATGCTTAAATCTTTCAAACTTGTGGATTTTGACACTGTTTTTTTTAATAGATAAAGTGTTTAAAGAGCAAAGTTTATACGTATACTTTATAACCGTGCGAAGCCGGGGTGGGCCGCTAGTTAATGATAAAATGAACACAAATACTTTCGATGAATTACACTGTGCCACACTGAAACAATTTATACATTAGTCCAAAAATTGGTTATCTGTGCCACATTGACTAAGTGCCACACTGACTATTTCACCGATGATATTGAAAACAGAGTTTGGTAAAACTGAGTTTAGTGTAAACGAGTTCAATTATCAGTTATGGTCTTGTTTATATGCTGCTGCAATAGAATAACTCTTTAAAAATTTGCAAAATTCTTATCCCCGTCTCGTGACAGTCGATTTATTATGTATGTACATACATACATACATACATACATACATACATACATACATAAATATCTTCACGCCCAGTCCCTTACGGGGTAGGCAGAAAGTATCGAGTGCCAGACCTCACGATCCTGACAAACCTGTCTTGCTTCCTTCACTTTATTATGTAAAATAGATTAATAATAAAATGGTACTTACAATAACCAGAATTTCTTTGACAATGAAATTGATATGACTGACACTCTTGACAATTGACTAAACGCGTTTTTATCTATACTCGTATTTTGTCCCCTCGGTGGTCTAGCGGTCCGTCGTCAAATTTGACTTCTTGAGGTCCCGCGTTGGAATCCCGGGTCGGATAGCAAAAAATATATTTGAAAATGTATATTTTCCATTTTCTAAATAAAATATCGTTACCCGAGATTTGAAATGTGCCCGGTTGGCGATAGGCTTACCACCTATCACATTGTGGGACTTGGTGTCTTCGGCTAGTCGTGGGTGCCCTGGTTGTGCCTACCTCTTCGGGGATATGAGCGTGAAGATCCTTTTTTTTCTTTTCTATATTAAATTTTTTCCTTCCTTGGCACTTGGTGAAACATCATTACGTATTTTTATATATAAAAAAACAGTTGTACTAGCTGTGAAAACGAAACCGGTTGGCTAATATTTTTTTAAAATAAGTACATTAAGTTAAATATATCTTTTTCTACACAAGACAAACCCCCATATGTGGATAGACTTGCTTAAATTCCATTTAATTATGCACAAATTATATTGTGTCGGGTCTTTATTAAGCTCTATTACCGGGTTAAACGGGCTTTGTGTTTTTAGCCCGTTTAAATATAGGGATAAAAATTACCCTTAGTCACTCTCTGTCAACTCCGCCTGTCTCTCGATCTCCACGAACATAACATTTTACGATAACATTTCCTCGTTGTGACGAGACAAATCACAAAATTGTAAAATATACAAACTTTTATATGTATATTTATATGCCGGAACAGCTGACCGAATTTTAATTTTTTATTAAGCATCTTCACGCCCATATCACCGAAGGAGTAGGCAGAGGCACTACCAGGGCACCCACGACTAGCCAGAGACACTAACGGCTATTGTTAATAATGTATCTCAATCTAATGGATTTCAAGCAATCTAGATAGCTGCGTATCCGGCGGCCTGTCCCATACCTAATTGCCATATTTATCCTGTCCATAGATATGTTATTGGCAAGCGATAACATAAAAATGGATCAAAATATCAATCTTGGACAGCACGTTTTGGATTAGGATTGACTATTAATATTGGCCGTTAGTCTCTCAATGCGATACGTGGGAAGCCTATCGCCAATCGGGTACATTTCCAATCCCGAGCAACATTTTTTTTTATTAGAAAATTGGAAAAACCCAATTTCCTTCTTGTTGCCCGAACCGGGATTCGAACCCGGGACTTCATGCAGTCAAGTCCAATAACTGAACCGCTACACAACAGAGGCGATTCAATTAGCAGAAAAATATAGCTTGTACTTATTTAAAAAAACCTTCACGCTTATACCCCTAAAGAGGGAGATTGATGCAAAACCAGGGCACCCATATTGGGATAGTGCAAGCCTACCCGCCAACAGGGCACATATCCAATCCCGGGCAATGTTATTTTTTATTAGAACATTAAAAATAGACATTTCCTATTTTTTTTATTGCCCGACCTGGGGATCGAAACCGGGACCTCAATAAGTGAAGTCCGACGCCGGACCGCTAGACCATGGAGGCGATAATTTTTATTTCGAAAAAATGTGTAATTCGTATAGATAACGAGCAAACATTAATAGAAACATCTATACGTAAACGAAATCTGTCTGTTAGTATCTTTTAAAAAACTGAAACAAACATGTTTCGGTTTTTCAAAAGCCGTCTCTTTAATCTGAATGAAAAGCTTTTCAATTTGCCCTTGATATGTCATCAGCCGTCAGACAAATAAAAATCTAAACAGGATAACACTAATGAGTAATGAACGTCTACAAAAGTGCACATTTGTTAGAAAATGAAGACGGTGTAAAATAATAACACAAACTACTTTCGAAGGCTTTCTTCGCACTTTAAATATAGCTTCCACGTCATTTTTTTTGCTTTGGAATGAGGAAGACGATGAACTTTTCTGGTTGGATTCAGTTTTTGGGCGCTAATTGAACAACAAATATCTAAACATGTCATCAACTTTCGAATTTATTAGCCAAAGACATTAAGTCCCACAATGTGACAGGTGGCAAGCCTAAAGACAACCGGGCCGGTTACACCCGCTTGCCCGAATTTCATTTGCCATAATTTCACCTGCTATAATGGTCAACAGACATAATATTGTTTCTCATAATTTCATAAGTCATTCTCATTGTTTTCTTTGTTAGTTACGTGCTAGAAACTTTGTTTCCCATAAAGTCAATTTCAATAATATCATTTGCTAGCATGATTCTAAGCCGTATTATCCATCATTTACCATCAAAACAACTTCTAGGAAAAGAACATAAACTCGTTTTATACTAAATGAATATATTTAGGTATGGTTTGGTTTGGTTAGGGTAGGTTAGAACATGAAAGACAACGCACAAGCCGAGCGAGCGAAGCGAGCGTGCCGCGGCAGCGGCCAGCAAGTTGCCAGTAAGCTAATCGCTTTTTAGAATAAATGCGTTAGGTTAAATTTGAACGTAAGCGACTTTGGTCGTATAAAGAGGTACTAGATAAATATATATAATAAATATACACTAGAAATAAGAACAACTATAATATGTTATCATACTGTCATATATTTATTACAAATGCATAATCGTACTGTGATACATTAATTATTACAATTTACATTTTACTCAATGCAAATATAATTTTTAATAAGGCATTTACACATTCTGTTGAATTATATTATTGCAATTAAAAAAACAATACGTATGACACTCGTATCTAAACTAATTTTAAGGCGAAGAAGAGTATGTCACAAGTATATTATGGTCAACGAAACATTTGGGCAAGTAAAAATTCGGGCAAATGAAATTCTGACATTTGAATATATACATTTATTCTTCTGGAAAACAATCGACAACCCAACCGGGCACATATCCAATCACGAACATTTTTTTTATTAGAAAATCGGAAATACAACATTTTCTTATTGTTGCCCGACCCGAGATTCGAACCCGGGACCCCGTGAAAGTCAAGTCCAACACCTGGACCGCTATACAACACGGGCGATCTTATTAGGTTCTTATTTAGGTTTATTAGTCTTATCCTATTCTAATAAAGTTACAAGCTAATAATTATTATGTTAATGTGTAATTTATTAAAAGCTATACAAATCTACAATTTTTGTAGGGGAATTTCATTTTATATTTGATATAATAACATGCTTGTGTTTTTCCACAACTATCTTCAATTTTTAATAGCCATCCAATTTTACTTCTTCTACATTCAGAGCTACCACTTTACATTTTTTTATTTATTCTTACATAACAATACACATAATAAGGCTCAACATAAACTTGTATGAACAAATGTGTACGTCATTGTTTCTCTTTTCATAATTGCTTTTCAACAACCTACCTAGGATAAGATTTAGCTCTAATATATGTGTAAAAACATGAAAGTAGGATAAATGCGGTCGATATGAGAGCGCTACCTACGGAAAATCTGTGGTGTAACGCTCGCTGACCGCATTTGCAACAGCAAGAACCGAGAAAGAGTGGAATTGAAAGAAAGTGTTGGTGTTAAAATGCGAAAGGGCATGCTCTGCGGGTTCAGTCATGTGGAAAGAATGACAGATAAAAGATTAACAATGCAGATAGATATACAATGCCAATGTGGAAGGATGTAGGTACCTAGGGAGACCAAGGTTGACATTCCACGTTCAGATCACTCAGATATTATACGAGGGTCTTGATATATATCAAGAGTCTTCGAAATGTAGGCGTGTTTGTATCAAAAGGCCAATGAATGTGAAGGACGGGTTTGTCTGGATCGTGAAGTCTGGCACTCGTTACTCTCTGCCTACCTCGTAAGGGACTTGGCGTTAAGATATGTATGTATGTATGCATATATGTAGGTATATATCAGTAACTAGACAAGCACTATTAATTTTAAGTAATTAATGAAAACATCTTAGCCATAAAACTATAGTAAGCTATCGCTAACTGTACAGAGTCATTTTAGTTGACCGTAAAAGCTTTCACTATAAACTAGAATAAATAAACGTTATAAAATGCATTTACGAAGAAAGTTCTCCATAGTAGGATTTAGCAAAGTGCACGCCAGATACGAAAAAAATAGTGACTTACGACCATAGCCCAGTCTAGACGGTGGAGTTTTTATTGGCGGTTAACTTTAAAAAAATCATACATTGCATATTCCCTCTTAATATAACATAGAATAGTTAGATTTTATTATACAACTAACAGGTAAATATCATCGCGCCCATATCCTAAAAGATGTAGGCCGAGTTAAGTTTAAGGTTGTCTAGCAGACATCGCTTTGAAGCGATAAGACTGCGTGTTTGCACCTAAGTTAAATGGTATAAGTAAAGGGTGTAGCGTATTATTTTTGTGATGCATGATAAAGTGATTCATTCGTTAATTCATAGGTACAGCAAGGACACCCACGATTAGCCGTCTCAAAATGTGATAGAAGGCAAACCTTTTGCCAAAGGCACTTATTCAAACACGGGCAACGTTGTTTTATTATGAAAAAAACATTTTGAATTGCCCGAAAATCAATACCGGGACCTCGTTTAGTCAACGCCACCTCTAGACCACTAGACCAAAGAGAGATACTAACTAAAATCTACATCATGAGAGTTTTGCTACATTTAGGTAATCCTGTATATAAAATCATCGGTGGTTTATCTACGGTATTAACTCACGCAGCGACTCGCCCGGATTGGTGCCACCGCCTTACCTATTCCTGCCGCCATAACGTCAAGACGTGTTCCGGTTTGAAGGGTAAGGTAGCCAGTAAACTTACTTTGGCTCGAGGTCTAACATCCCGGCATCAGGTTGGCAACGCACCATTACCCCCTCTGGTGTCTCTAGGCGGCGAGAATTTTTTACTGCTTATTTTCCTTCCAATATCATAAAAAAAATTAAAGGTGTGATTAAGTATTACATGTTTTGTAGCAGGATTTACAACTCCAGCCAGCCAGCCAGATAAGGACAAGGTGTGATTTATGAGATAAACCCCCGTCTAGACAGTGCACAACCCAGACGAATCCTGCTTTGCATTTAGAATCATTTGCCGTCCATGGTATACATACTTTACCGATACCTTCGTCTATTTTTTATAAGAAAGTAAACTTGCTAACGCGATAATGAAGCGTGGTCAAACAGAGACTAGGGTTTTATTACCACTGCATAAAGAAGAAATATCCATTTTTGACAGTCTCCGTAAGATATCAAATGCTTATACACTTTTCGAGTTCGAATAGACATATGTGAATTACGGGTACTAAAAGTACCTGTCTGCCTTGTGCCAAAATCTTAGACCTACCCTTAGTCAAAATGATAATGTTGACTTCATTTATTTTCGGTCTTTGTGACCACTTTTTTAAACTTTGACGGAAAAAGAGGTATGGCATAAGTTTGCCGTGTCAGTTTTGTGTCTGTCTGTGGCATTGTCACTTTTGAATGGATGAATCGATTTTGATGCGGATTTTCGTTTGAAACTCACTTGAACAAGATGGTTATTGGCTGCGTCACAAAAAGGTATAGTCTGAGGTTATCTTTATACAAACAAAATTAATTTCTGATCACGAGGATATCTGCGTGTTTGCATCCAAATATATTTTTCTGTGATAAAAACTGGCATACAGGTTAGTGTCTAATGAAAAATATTTACCACAGCCCTTAGATATTTGCTACACAAAGAATAGATGCCAATGCAATTCCGACTTTTTAAGTTGATAAACAATGGTTTGAATATCGTAGAAATCCCTGTGTCAAAGCTCCTTGTCGAGTATGAGGAAGACTATTCCAATGTTAAATAGTTTTCTTCAGAACACTCTTCATTGTACAAACGGTAGCACACTCACAAAAATCTAACTTCCCTACGAAGACAGTTCTACGTTAGATTTTATTAAAATGGAGAGTTTGATACTGGGGTGTTCCAGCCCAATGACGAGAACAGTACTTCATATGAAGCTGGACCTGAGCTTTATGCTCTATAAAGCATAATAATACAGCATAAGCATATAGCCGAACGTAAAGTTACCGCGCGATTTAGCACCCCCAATTTCTTAGAAGCTAATTAAGCTTTTCTCTCCAAACTACTACGAATTTGGATGTCGATGGTAATATCAGTCCACGTCGAACAAATCAAAAGTTCCTTGATATCTTTTGTACAATATTTAAGAGGTTCTCCAGACGGTTGTAAACACGCCTTCCATCAAAAGCTACCTTGAAGAAAACTTTGTTTCAATCTTCCGTATATTATTAAATTTGGATTAAATCTGCGGCCCAGACGGATGTTTACAACCGTCTAGAACCCCTCTTGTAATTAATCATCAAAAGTCCTGAAGGACTTGCTTGACACACGCTTTGAACCAACGTCTAGACGTTGAGTGCACTAAACTCATACAAATGCTACTTTGCATTTAAATCAGTGGCCATCGTCCGTGTTCACTTCCCAGAACTCTTTATTATTGATACTCGAGACGCAATCTTTTAATAGGATACATACATACTAAAATGACCATTTTTGCGGCTTCAAACAGGACATCAAAGTTACTTGACATTTCGTAGATGAGAATGTTTGGGATGAGGTGCTCCTCGTGCCAATATCTTATAAATAGAACGAACGAATACTTTATTTGTAAGTATATATACAACATGACACATATTTGTAACATGAGGGCAGAAGACAAGCCAACTGTGTTTCTTTCGCCGAATCTTCTTAATGTTAATGTAAATGTTTATACTAGTGCCTTTTGCATGGTCTATGTAATGCAATATTGTGATTTGTCAATTATCAGGATTAATGAACTAACACATAAGAACATTATTAAACGTATCCATTTTACTTTTAAGTATAAAAAAATAGGAATAAAAAGAGTATAAATGTATTCTCACGACCATATCTCTAAATAAGGCATAGTGTACCTTTACCTTCTTTTTCAGGGCACCAACGATAACCCACATTCCTTTTTTAATCTCACAATGTAAGTGTATAAATCATGAATAGTTTGAATTATACTTAAAATTGTTGAACCTTTATCCAGTAACCTTCATGGTTTGACACTAATATAACGCGAAGTAACAATCAGATTATTCAGTAATGGGTAAAAATAACCTCCTTAGCTAACAGTGCACGACAATATTGTCGGGGACTTTATCAGATTCAAAAGTTTTACCCATTAGCGGACACTGCTTTAGTACAGTCGCAAGTTTATTATTTTTTATTTAATTTGTCCCTTTTAAGGCTTAGACTTTTGGCCAAGCTTTGGCCTTTAACTTCGTTATCAATATTTTTTTATCTTCAGTTTATTTAAAAAAAAATATATGTCGTGTTACGGTTTTTGGTAAAGCGTTGTCATCTTCACCTAAAATGGGTAATTCTTTAGACGGATATGCCCGCAGGCAAGTCTGCAGACAAGTCCGCTGGACCTCGCAAGACAGCTCAGCTGACAAATTGTCGGCAATGGTTCTGTCGAGGTTCAGCGGACATGTCCACAGGCACGTCCGTCTACTGAATCCCCGATTACGCTCATCAAGCGAGATTTAGCAGCATCAAAATAATAAACGACACATTAATTTCGTCTTGATTATTTCACTGGAGCACTTAAACTGAGTGAAATTATACAAAATGTCACCAATCTTCTCTTATTTAATCAGTAAACAGCGTTACGAGTGTGATATTTAGCGTTTCTAATATCGAATTAAAAAAAATAATAACAGAACAATGAAAAACTCTAGTGGGAATTATCTATTACACAAAACCTGTGAGGTCCTATCTTAAGCAACGTTAACTTTGGACCCTTTCCCTGATAAACTCTGTGTCATGTTCTCGATAAGTAGGTTTAGGGACTAGCACTGCCAAGTCGCGATATATTAGGGATGATCCAGGAATAGTTTCCCCGGTCAGATTAAAAATAACAATATTGTTTAATGCCAGCGAAGAAACACACGGTTTTCCTGGTGGTAAGATATAACTACGGCCTATAGATACCATTGATGTTATAGGTGCGTTGCTGTCTTGTAGCCGGGATATGCAAGTCTATCGGCTACCCTACTCTCCGGGCTAGAGGATGATACTGTCGTTACAGCAGCAGGAATAGGTAACGCGTTGGACTGCTACCCGGGCATGCTGCTACACTGTACTCTACCAACAGTGGTCCCTTTGGTAATCACCTCTTCCACCTATACCCATCAGTCTTAAGAGTTGCCTATCAGATAATATTATCGTTTTTCGTTTTTGGAGCAGGTATTTCATTGTTATTACTGAGTATACTAACTTGTTTTGTTTAATTTTCAGCGATGCCTCGATGGACGGCGCTACAGGAACTATGACCTGATAAAATAAAAATAACATGTTAATTTTAAATGAAGAAAGTACGTGAAAACTAGATTTAAGCATTTGTATGCAACTCCGCAGGGAGCATGTGCAAAATATTTATATGAGCTCAATATGAGTTGGTGTATTGCCAATTTTAAGGCTGTTTCAGGCTAAATCTTATAAATAATAAATGTAAAATACACTTGGATTTCAGTTAAATTTTAAATTTAGTTTCTCTTTTGGTTGGTCACCCCATTACTTTTAAAATGGTGTAAAATAGGTTCCTTGAATAAAGAAATGTAAGATCAGATACTAGGTGGTAGTTTCGCAGCGACTCGCCCGGATTGGTTCCACCGCCTTACCTATTCCTGCCGCCATAACGTCCAATGCTTGCCCTTGACGTGTTCCGGTTCGGAGGGTAAGGTTGCCGGTAAACTTACTTTACTCGAGGTCTAACATCCGGGATGTCTCAGATGCCTCAGATTGGCAACGCACCATTATCACCTTTGGTGTCTCTAGGCGGCGTGAATTTCTTACCATCAGGAAATCCGTCTGCTTGTTTGCCTTCCATTATTATAAAAAAAAACTAAAACTAAAAATAGGGCTAAGAATGATCTCGATCACGTAAGTTTTCAAACAAAAAATCCGATCGAAATCACTATCCATTCATAAGTTATTATGCCTCAGATAGACAGATACAAACAGACACGTCAAATTTATAACACCCCGGCTTTCCATCAGGGGTTAAAAAATAATAAATATTTAAAAGTATATTTTTCCCTGAGTTGGTCCAAGCTTCTTAGCAGACTAGATCATCTACCTTCCGGTCAGGCAGCTCGTAAAAGGCGGGCACAGGCTTACCATTATTAACACCGTGACAGCTGACTGTGGTAGAGTTTCGCAGCGACTTGCCCGGATTGGTACCACCGCCTTACATATTTGTACTGCCATAACTTCAGTGCTTGCCGTTAACGAGTTCCGGTTCGGAGGATAAGATAGCCGGTAAACTTACTTTTGCTCGAGGCCTCTCATCCCGGCCTCAGGTTGGCAACGCACCATTACTACCTTTGGTGTCTCTAGGCGGCGTGAATTATTTACCATCCGGAAATCCGTCTGTTTGTTTGCCTTCCAATATCTTAAAAAAAATCTACAGTGTGCACCACGAATTTTGGTTAACAGTAGCAATTGATATACGAGTACATCGATCAAAAATGTAATTAATATTACATATGCAAAGTATTATAGGTACATATTTGTGCTACGTAAGCGACGTTGAAGTTATAGCTATGGCATTAGGCTTCCGCCAAACTAAAGCGAAAAAGAAGCGGGAGCGCGCTACTATCGCGCGGGAGACACTGCCATACTGAATGTAACATGTACGGCGTCTTGCACAAATACGAAACTGAGACGTAGAAACACGGCGGAATGCAAGTGACTAGTGGTCACACGTGTTTACAGATATTACTAATAATATTTTAAAAAAAATAACATAGTAAAAATATCAGATATAAAGCTAAGTGATCTGCTTGTGGGTAAAGTAAAAGGCCTCTAACTCAACTGATCATCCACGAGGTTACCATCCGATTACCTACATAACCATGCATTTGTGTAACGTTGGTGTGTGTATTTCTGGGTCTGGATATTAATCAAATTTATTTCAGTACTACAGTATTTTTAAAGTCTTTCTATGTATTAGTATCGTTGATTAATAACCCTTGCCATAAGCATATAATAAAGATAACTTTGACGTAAGATCAGTTCGTGTGATTTGCTCAAAAACTTATAAATTTATAAACGATATGAAAGACATGCGGCTTTAGTGACAGTTGATTAAAAGTGTGATTCGTGGTTCACGCTGTAATCGTTTATGTCCACTACTAACAACCTACCTTAGATAAGAGATCGTGTTATTTTAGATCAGTTGCCAGGTAACCACTGTTATTTTTCAATAATTAACAAAAATGTTATAGCAAAAAAACTCTAGAAGGCCTATCTTTATCTGTAGATAGGATATTAATAATGGCCATAGTTGTGCACGCCAGTTTCGCGTGGTAGTCGCTCCCGCCTCGCGTCCCGCTCGCTTGACGCTAGGGTTTGGCCGAAGCCTTAGAATGGCAATCGATAAAATAATCACTGGTCTGACATAATCTTGACATAAATACGCAGGGCACGCGAAAGTGCAATCAAAAGGTTTAAGTTATGAAGTTAACCTTTTATTAGGAGTCTGCTTACGTAAAGGGTATTAAAGAACTATTTCGGTTGCTAGGCACTTATGTTGAATGAACCAGCTTTATAATGTTAAAATGCAAAAGTGCGAAGTAATGCTTTAAAACACATTTTATATTAAAAAAGATGTACTAAGCACGCAAAACATGTTTTCTTTTTAAACGAGAAGAGAGAACTGTTTTAAAAAAGAGGAAGTTACCATTTCAAGTGCTAAAAAAGAATATTTACGCCCATATCCCCAAAGAGGTAGACAGAGGCACAACCAAGGCAGCTACAACTAGCCGAAGACACTAAGTCCCACAATGTGAAAGGTGGCAACCCTATCGTCAACTGGGCACATATCCAATCTCGAGCAACATTTTTTTATTAGAAAATTGTATATGCGCCTGGTTGACGATAGGCTAACCACCTATCACATCTTGGAACTTGGTGTCTTCGGCTAGTTGTAGCTGCCTTGGTTGTGCCTCTGCCTCCCTCTGCGGGGATATGGGTATGAAGATACTTACTTTTTACTTTAATTTTTAATCCGGTATATCAATGGATTCCTGCGGGAGAAATATATAATTGTAATAAGAAAGCGAAGCCGCGGGATAAAGCTAACAAAATATAAAGCTCTGTTCAAAGTTTGAAGTTAAATCAATATTTTTTTAATATATTAAAGCAATTTTACAAAAAATAATAAATCCTTTTTGGATATACGAACACGATTTAGATACATAAAAATGTATAATGTAATGTTAATGTAAAAATGTATAATAATGTATAATGTGAGCAAAAGCTTACTTGCTAATAAAAAACTTATCATAAAACAATAATTTTCCAAACGAAAGAACCCATTCAGAGCCGTATGAAGCTGGCTAAGTTCCCATTACCCCGATTACTTGGCAAACCTTAACGAGATAGTGTAGCGGGTTGATTTTCACGAAATAAGCATTTAGTAAACAGTAAGTTTATTTATATCTTTGCAAATGCTATTTTTTCTTGTAAGACTAACAGCATAAAATTTCGATCCACAATAAATATTATTTCAGAATGTCGAATTTTTAATACAAAGTGTATTGAAAATTCACACTAACACACTTGCTAGAGCTAAAGATATTGACTTGTCTATTTTTGCACTGTCGCGTCCTAGTAAAGGAGTAAGGTAGCCAATTGTATTGAAGGTATGCCTAATATCACGACCACAGGATAGTGACGCAGTCTAGATGCAGTCGGATCTCAATGAAACTAACGGTGATTCCACTTCAAAATTACGACCTACATTTCCAAAAAAATAAAAATCAAAATCTGTTTTTTCTTGTGTTACAAACATATAAAAATAAAATAAAAGAACATCTACGATTCTACAGGCAACTAGGCACTTATAAATAAATTAATAAATAAATCCCTGGACAAGTCACACAAATTGAATCTAACCTCAAGTAACCAAATGATATGCTTGTGTTATGAGTGTTAGTCAACGATTCTAATACATAGAACTACTTAAAAAGATGCCAGAATAAATTTAATAAACACCCAGACCCGGAAATGCAGACATCTAAATGTTCATCACACAAATTCCTGTCCCCGTTGGGAATCGAACCCGAGCCCCGCGGTTGGTCGATGTAGTTAGGCGTGTGCGCTAGCCACTCAACAAACGAGGCGGTTAACTAATAACTAAACTCTATAATACAACCCTTGGTTACATGACATAGTACTTGTTACAAAACACTTTAGTTACGCATTACAATTCGAAAAAATGTTTTAAGATTTTCAGTATTATTATTTAATGTGTAAGCTGATATCAGAATATGTTGCTATTTTTATTAACTCAGACTTTCGCAAATTTAGCCACCATAGTCGCAAAATATCCACATCCTATTAATATTATAAAAGCGAAAGTTTGTATGTTTCTTTGTTTGTTACTCATTCACGCAAAAACTGCTAAACCGATATTAATGAAATTTAGCATACACATAGAGGGTACGTTGGATTAACACATAGGATAGTTTTTAACCCGAAAAAAGGTCCATGTGGGACCTTTAACCACACGGACAACGCCGCGGGCTACAGCTAGTATATTATATTATTCAAATTACATTTTGACACAAGTCACTTTAAATTTTATGTAATCAGTTTTAACATAACAAACCTATACAGTTTTTATGGGACATCGAAACATCCGACCTATACTATCCTTAAAATAAAAGCCTATTTGTAACAGTGCTTTCAAAGAGTATAAAACTTTATTACTAAAGCGACATCTGAGAGAGTATTAACTCTGCGGTGCACTGAATACACGAGGCGTAACATCCGCTCGCTCCCAACACTAAGCCTGTTACATCCTGACCCACTTCCACAACTTCTGACACGACCAGCGGAAATAAATATAACACACCTATTTGTGATAGTGCTTTCAGAATGTTAGACTTTGTTATTATAATATTATAATTTGTTATTGTATCGAAATATGAAACGCTTTTAGTCTGAAAATTTAGTTCTCTTAGTTACCGGTAGAGGCGCTGTTCAGACTTTTCAATTTCATACAATTTACGGAGACGCTAGCGAGTATAGCACCGTGAACTCATTATATTAGGGACCAAATAGCGAATTGGGGGTTGAACTACACCTGTCAGCATTGCATCGCAGTTTTCTGTAGCTCCATCCTTTTCTGTTTCTCAAAATCGCTAATTGCTGGAGTGAGAAAGAATGATGCGATAATGGCAGACTGTTGCCAACCGGAGACCACGATGTTAATATGTCATTAATTTACCGGTTACCCTCCAAACCGGAAAATGTCAACGGCAAACAATTATATTAAAGCGGTAAAAATAGCTAATTAATGCGGTTTACGTAATTAAACGTTAAAATGATATGACAGCAAACCTATTCTCCATTTAGTACCTTCTTGAGAGGAGCCCAGATCAAAACAGGGCAAAATAATATTGTGACTAAGAGAGTTTTAATAGATGTGCACTAGATACACGAGGCGTTACATCCGCTCACTAACACTGTTACATCCTGACCCATTTCCACAAGTGACAGGACCAACGAAAATAAATACATTTAGAATGACAAGGTAAAGTTATCGAGTTGGTTCGAGCTTTTACCGGAAAAATGCCAATTTTGTCAGTTTTTGTATGATTGTGAGCGTGATAGCATGAAGTGCTAGAAAATTTTAGTTTTCAGTCTTATAAGCTACTAGCTGTTACCCACGGCTTTGCTCGCGTGGCAGTTAATATATTTTCTGAACTGGAGTTGAATTAAAAACTGTATGAATATTTTATTCCTTTTTTAAACACATTTATTTATTTTTAATCAATAGCCCATTAATAAGGACTTTCTTACAAACTTTCAATCTCTATTTAACCCCATCAGGGGCAGAATTATTTTCAGAAACGCTTAAATACGTATCGACTCATTTTTAATAAGTGGCTCAAAAATAAAGTTTCATGTTTCTAGCTTAAAAATGACGATTTTCTGTAAAAACTTTTTACTCCTATTTCAGCCCTTTAGGGGCAGAATTTCTAAAATTTCGACCTTAGTGGTTGTCTACTCAATAAAATGATCCTACTCACCAAATTTCATGGCTGTAACTCGAACAGTTTTTGTTCGGCGATGATGAATCAGTCAGTCAGGACATGTTATTTTATAAGTATAGATATCGCCTCTGTGGTCTAGCGGTTCAGTTGTTGGACTTGACTGCATGAGGTCCCGGGTTCGAATCCCGGGTCGGGCAACAAAAAGAAAATTGAGTTTTTCTAATTTTCTAATAAAAAAAATGTTGCTAATTCGGGATTAGGAATGTGCCCGGTTGGCGATAGACTTGCCACCTATCACACTGTGGGACTTAGTGTCTTCGGCTAGTCGTGGGTGCCCTGGTTTGTACCTCTGCCGACCTCTTCGGGGATATGGGCGAGAAGATACTTTTTTTTAGATAACACACTGTCTTATTTAAACATATAGGCATTCCAAGAATTAAGTACATATCATATGACTTGCATATGCATATTATACTCGTTTCTTTGTTACATTTTACTTCGAGCTATTATATCAAATTTGACCTTAGAGTACTTTAGTCTAAAGGATATTCACGCTCATATCCCGAAAAAAGTAGGCAGATGCACAACTAGGGCATCCACAACCAGGCGAAGACACTGAGTCACACAATATGTTAGATTGCAAGCCCAGGCATGGATATGTGCTCAGGCAACGTTATTTTTTTGTTGAATATTGAAAATGCACATTTTCTATTTTTTTCTTGCCTGATATAAAAGAGCACGTTTAATTTTGAAAAAGTAGCCCAAGCTTGAACTTTGATTTCTAACTAAATACATATATAATTTTATCGAAATCGGTAGCGCAGTTTAGCCGCGAAAGCGTCACAGACAAACAGACTTTCGCATCTACAATATTAGTATAGATTATATGAGTACACCAGCATTATAGAACTAGCGAACTTAGGCAAATTTTGCTTAAGTTCGCAAATTGATATCTGAACTCTGAGAAGTGAAAAATCTTTAAAAAAACTAAAATCTTTTATAGAATTTATTATTTATACTCGTAATTAGCTAAATGTAAATAATTCGCTAGCATTGTTTTCAAGAGCACCTAAAATAATATATACCTTCCAAATTGTATGAAATCGAGATTCGAGAGTAACCCTGCTGGACGGACTTCCGGTTCTTCACAAAATCTGGAATATTAAGTTGGAGCTAAAAAAGCAAAAAATAAAAAGAAAAATAATAATTATTTGCGGTATACGAGTGTTACAAGAATATTTAGGCGTTCCAACATATTATTCTACCAACTTGTAGTGTGCAAATATTTTTTACTATATAATTATAATTATTTTAAGGTTTCAGACTGGATAAGGATAGTGTCTCGTGTTTCAGAAATAGGAATAGGAGGATTACCAGGAATAGTATCAACAATATTTCCATTTTCGTGGCAGAATTTTCCGAGATTTAAAAGTTAAAAATAAGATAATTTTAAGATTTAAAAGAGTTCGCTGAAAGCCAGGATAAATAATCGCGACGCTCTTACCACAAACAACTTATTCCAAGGAAGGATCCCGTGGAAAAATATGCTTTAACAAAAGATTTTAAAGAAAATAACTGGTATTTTCCTTTTTGAACGAGGGATAAAACAATTTAACAAAAATACTGAGGATGAGCTTATCTCGAATATTCTTTCACTTTTTACTAACAAAAAAATTACTTTACATTCGCAAGAAAAAAGTTTACAACTTCAGTATCTTCACGCCCATATCCCCGAAGAGGTAGACAGAGGCACAACCAAGGCACCCACGACTAGCCGAAGACACTAAGTCCCACAATTTGATAGGTGGCAAGCCTATCGCCCACCGGGCACATTTCCAATCCCGACCAACATTTTTTTATTAGAAAATTGGAAAAATCCAATTTTCTTTTTGTTGACCGACCCGGGATTCGAACCCGGGACCTCATGCAGTCAAGTCCAACACCCGGACCGCTAGACCACAGAGGCGATCTACTACAATTTCAATGTTATCTTATAAAATAGGTACCTACTATAACCCATTAAAATATTGGTGCGTGGAGATGTAATATTACATCTGTAAGAAAATGTTGCGACATGGCAACGTTTTGTGGTGGCCGCAATTCTGATACGGTGGTAGTTAATAAAAATGTCGACGCGCACAAGTACCACTTGTATGGTCCACGTGAATTAAGTTTTTTCTTATTTAGCTTTTTTGAGGCACGCCTATTGTCTGGTAACAAAAATTGATGATGCCTACTCGCGATTTCTTTGGAAAAATTAAACATTTTTTATGTGATATAAATAAATAAATATCCCTGGACAAGTTACACAAATTGAATCTTACCCCATAGCTTGTGTAATATGGGTGTTAGTCAACGATTCTAATAGTTAAAAAGATACCACAATAAATTTAAAAAAACATCCAGACGCGGAAATGCAGACATCTAAATGTTTTAGCACACAAATGCCTGTCCCCGTTGAGATTCGACACATAATATATGTATTATAGATTAGCGTAGGGCTCTCCTGATGGTAAGACACAAAATCACAGCCTATAGATACCATGGATGCTGAAGTCTAATGTGCAATTATACCGCCTACCCTATTCTCCAGACATGATCAGATAGATAGAAGCCTACCCGGACAAGTTCATCTATAAACATTGGTGGTAATTTTGTTACGCACTCACTCAACTAAAAAGAAAAGTATCTTCACGCCCATATCCCCGAAGAGGTAGGCAGAGGCACAAAAAGGGCACACACGACTAGCCGAAGACACTAAGTCCCACAATTTGCCACCTGGCAAGCCTATCGCCAACCAGGCATATATCCAATCCCGAGCAATATTTTTTTTATTAGGAAATTGAAAAATCCAAATTTTCGTTTCGTTGCCCGACCCGGGATTCGAACCCGGGACCTCACGCAGTCAAGTCCCTGCAAACCCTTGAACCGCTAGACCACTCACTCAACTAATTTTAAATTATCGCTATCTTCTGTCATAAATGGTAATAAAAATGAGACAAAACACTTCTAGTGCTGTCAGATTAGTCTGTACACGACTTTTCTAATGACGTTTAATCTATTTCTTTGAAAAAACTTGGATAAAGACTTCTACAGACTTTTCATCTAGCACTCGGAAAAAGTTGATTAAAAACATCACAATTTGATATGTTCGGACTAATCTGACATGTCTAAAATGTTCCATCCCTTTTGTTTTTGTTTCATTTGAAAAATAAGCATGTATTTAAAATAAATTTAGTTTGTGCATTATCAACACCATTGTACAAATGCCAATCTACATCAGAAATCTAACCTTACCCTCCCTCAAACAAGCTCAGTAGACAATTATTGAAACCGACTGAAATGATGATGACGAATATATGATACAAAGTTTCAACACAACAATTATCTACAAAACGCCACTCAATGCAACCTAAAGCACGCAACGTTTAAAAGCGTTGGCGTATTCACTTTGAAAACTTTCACAATTTCCCCCCGACCGAAGCCGCGTGATTCTTTATTTAAAACGTTCAAAAACTTCCCGCCTTTATACAAAAGAGTTAACCTGCGAAAGGCTGGGAAACGTTTCATCAGTAATAACCCTTTTTATTGTAAAAAATCCGCATCAGCCGAACTACCAATTGATTTCAATGGACCACATTTTCCATTCAACGAAATCGGAACTTTTATTCAAAGTGAAGCATTCTTTTTACGAATTAAGTTTTTATCTTTTTTTAAAAGGCTTTCCAATTAAGTTATTGTCAATTATCTTTGTCGCCTCTGAGGTCTAGCAGTCCGGCGTCGGGCTTGACTTCTAGAGATCCAGGGTTCTATTCCCGGGTCGGACAAAAAATATATAATTAGAAAATGTATATTTTTAATTTTCTAATAAAAATAACGTTGCCCGGGTTTGGAAATATGTGCCCGGTTGTCGATAGGCTTGCCTCCTATAACTTGGTGTCTTGAGCTACTCGTAGGAGCCCTGGTTGTGTCTCTGCCTAACTCTTCGGTGATATGGGCGTGAAGATACTGTATTTGCTCTATTTTTTGATATGATGAACTAGCAAGCGAGTGATCGATGAAGTCGATGGTAAGCAGTTACGATTGCCAAGACGAGTATAATCGTGGCGAAAAGATGCTGGTGGTGTAAGGTTGAAGAGCTCCTTAGAACACACACCCCGTTTTTTCCCAGGGTTGGTCAAGGCTTCTTTGCAGAATAGACCATCTGCCTTTCTGCCTGGCACCTCGTAAAAAACGTAGAGGCTTACCATAGAAAACACCGTAATATACTAAATGACTTGCCCGGATTGGTACCACTGCCTTACCTATTCCTGTCTTCATAACGTATTTTACTCTGGACCGAAACAAAACATTTTCATTATAGCGTACAATATATTTTCTTCCCAGAAAAAAGCGTACCAAGAAGCTCATCAGAAGCGAGATCAACTTCCTTTGTCACTTCCACCGTGACTGTGATAAAGTGGTAGAGTTCTCCGACGACTTCCCTGTTCCTATCGTTATAACGCTAGTTCTTGCGTTTCGATTTTTTTAGCAATAGTTTTCGAGTGAACAAACTTGGTCTCGTATTTAGCAGGAACACACTGTTGGTTTATTACTCAAAAGTCACATTACTTAACGTTACAGCCATGAAATTTGGTGACTAGGGTCGTTTTATTGAGTAGACACCCACAAAGGACGGAGTTTTGAAAATTTCACCCCTAACGGGTTGAAATAGGGGCGAAAGTTTGAATGGAAGACCGTCATTTTTTAAATTACAAATATAAAGTCTTATTTTTGGGCTACTTATTAAAAATGAGTACATGTACCCTGGGGGATGAAATAGGGGTTGAAAGTTTGTATGAAAGTCCTTATTATTGTGGTATTCAAATATGTTTTTAATTTAAAAAAAAAGTTCTAAATTAATGAGTAAACATATTAACTGCCACGGGAGCAAAGCCGCGGGTTACAGCTAGTGGTTTTATAAATGCACTAGCGGCCCGTCCCGGCTTTGCACGGTTACGAAATAAACCTTCCTCTTCAATCACTTTATCTATTAAAAAAACCGCATCTATATCCGTTGCGTAGTTTTAAAGATTTAAGCATACAAAGGGACATAGGGACAGATGAAGCGACTTTGTTTTATACTATGTAATGATGAGTATAACTACAACGATCGCTGTAGCAGCAGACGAGCTTATGTTTGGTTTAAAGCCAGATTAATTAATAAAGCCAACAAACATACGCCAGCAAGATCAACAGAAATAGGTTGTTAACGTGTAAACATAATGTTTCGTAGACATTTGCTAACATTGAGGTTTTATCTAGAGAGATCTAGTTTTTATCTACAGACACTGATAAAAGGAGGTTAAAAATTTTATGTTATTATATTTTTTGATAACGCGGCCAAAAACAAATATATTGCGATGGTCCTTTTATAAGAAGGTAGTCCATGATTCCGAGGTGGTCCAACATAAAAGACATGGACCAAATCCGCCTTAAGTGACAAGCATGAAACTTATTACTTAACTTAATATTAATTACTTAATTTAATATTTACTGTACAGTAATTATTAAATTACTTATTTTATTAAATGTCTCAACATGAGGTCTCAACAACAAAAAGAAGCATCACGATTTCATTTATAGCGGAAATATTTTTTTTCGAAAATCTTTGACTCTATGATCAACACAATTTTTTTTAATCTGTCTTATATCAACAATATTATTTTTAAAAACTATAAACCCCTATAGTTTGAGGTTGAATTCGGCTAAAATAATGACTAATAATAAAAAATACTATAATAATAAACATTTTTCAAATTATCATGATATGTTACATCCTAGGAGGCTGTACAGAGTGTGTGATTTGCCTAAACTGCAAAAAAAAATATGAGGAGAACAGATTTATTCCATTAAAAGGTTTAAAGTTTAGCAAGTTTCACAAAGAAAATTTGAGATACGTACGCAGTTTATGTAGTACTAAACGTCTTAATGATTTAAAATGTTTAGTACTACATAAACAAAAAAAGGTAAAATTTATGATTACACTTGGGTTATGTAGGCACATCTATAAAGACAAGTAAACATACTAGTATTACTCGAAAACGTTAACAGTAAAAATATACCAATGTAGTATGAGATCATTTGATGTGACACCGTGGTTATGAAACTTGTACTATTTAATCACTTCATTTCAACGAACACCAAGATAGTTTGTTTTTGATGTGATATAAACATTTGGCTACATATGGTTGCATGACACACGCAGTAATTATTATTAATTCGTCTTTATCAACAATAAAAAATTATAACATTGCTGAAATACCATTAGGTGGATGGAAAAACTTAGATTCATTGCACCTCATATGAATCCATAGTTCCATAAAAAAACTATAAATGCGAATGTATAACAGTATGTCTGTTACGATTTCACGGCTAAATCATTTGATCGAATTTGATAAAATTTGCCATGCATATAGCCTAAGGACTAAGCCCCGAGTTTAAATATCAATCCCCAAAGAACTGTAATGACCCTCCATTGGCCAAAGATTGTATGAAAATTATGAAAATTCTTCGCAGACTGGTTGCGGGTTGCTAGCTATTAGTCATCATTAAATGTATATATTTAAACGAAATGGGGATTCCATTTTATTCGGCCATCGCATGACGAGTAAACAGATAGACCAATTTTGCTGATTTTTGAATTGATTGATTTATGAAGAGAAAAACCGGGAAAATTGAAGGGAAAAGGAAAAATAACCCTATTTTTAAACAAACTGTTAGTTTAGATCCGCCCGATCTTCCTTTTTTCTGTACTGTTACAAGTACATCTTGAAGGGGTTTTGCAATTCTGTTCTATAATAATGATACAAGCCTGATATCTGTTAAAACCCCTTCGATGTTTAGTCGAAGACATTTTCGTTCCTACTTGATCAATTTTGATAGCAAATCAGTAATATACAACTCTGACTCTGCTCGCTTCCGTTGCGCACCCTGCCCTAGCCCTAGTCCAATTGAAATTATTTCACATAGACCTTACTTGGGTACTTGAAAGTCAAGTGAAGTAAAGTATCTTCACGCCCATACCCCCGAAAAGGTAGCCATAGGCACAACCAGGGCACCCGTAACTAGCGGAAAACACTAAGTCCCACAAAGTGATAGCCTATCTCCAACCGAGTACATAATCAATCCCGGGCAACCCGTGGATCGAAACCAGGACCTCAAGAAATCAAAACCAATGCCGGACCGCTAGACCAGACTACTTGAGACCCGCCTATATATTTAAAAAAATAATAATACCGAAACAATACCAGTCGGAACTTTTTAGCAGACATGCTTTTGTTAAGGGCTAAAATTCGAGATAATTATTCGAAGTCGAAATACCATGCTAAGTTTGTTAAAGTGCCTGTGGCTATACCAACAGACACATAATAAACTTAGACGTTAAGTCCACAAACTACGAACGGACGTTGAATGTAAACCTAATAGTAATGTAAACACTCATGAGTCAGATCCAATGATTGGATCAGAGGCGACTGAGGTGCTCCGCGATGTTGCTGAGTTTATCTTATCATTCTATTTATACAAACGCATATTTGTATAAGATTTAAATTGTTAGATATTGAGTAATCAAAGGTCAAGAATCAAATCTTCAATGGTGGTAGTTCTGCTAAGCACCTATTAAACTTATTTTAGGTGTATGCTATCTTTTGCTAACTTAACAAAAAAGATGGAACGTTTTAGACATGTCAGATTAGTCCAGGCAGGTCAACTTGTGACGATTGTAATCCATTTATTTCGGGAAACAGATTAAATGTTTGTAGAAATTGCTAGTGCAAACTAATCTGACAGCACTAAACGTGTTTTGTCTCTTATTACTTCGGTTAACAGACGATCGCGGTAGCGTTTTTTATACTAAAAGTGAGCGAACAAGTACACGGGTTTCCTGTTGGTAAGAGACAACCATGGCCTGTAGACACCATAGACGTTTTAGGTGTGCTGCTACCCTGTGGGCGAGGTGTTAGGCCAATTGTGAAAAAACCAAGTGATGACCTATTTAACCTACGATTTCACCAGCTGGTTGGCAGAGCGGCAATTTTTCTTTTTTATTTACTCAGACCCGGACGAACACTGGAAAAAATTAATGTATTTATTTTTGATGTATTTTTGTGCACAACAAAGAGTTATTCTATTCTATTCTACCCTGCAGAATTACTACCATTATACAATTATATCATACAATTATATTATACAATTAGTATCATATCATAAGCAAAACTTAAGCGATTACTAAAAAGCGTATGTATTCTTTTAGCTTATATATAATATACATTTATGGGATAAGATAACAAGTAAACACACAGCTGTTCTGGTGATGAGATATTAGTGGCCTATAACACCATAGATGTTACGGGTGCATCACTGTCCTGTGGCTGGGATTAGGTTTAAAGACCTAATGGGCCAACCTACTCTCTGGTCCGAAACAATACATAGGATATTGTCTGACAACCTGTTCCCTTTCAATTTTTTTTATAAATGGACGACGGACCTAATTGGCTCAAAAACCAGTTGCAATTAAAATGATCCAAACATAACACTGGGGCAAGTGACTATGAGGAAAGACGTGATTGGCAGTTTTGCGACGATTCTTCTGATTGATACCATCATATGTTTTTGCTTCCATAGTTAGTGCTTATCACCGTACTCTCAATCGGTCACATACCAAAACCACCTTTAATGTTTACAGGCAACGTGTATTATTACGATTAGGATAACCCGTCTCCTGGTTAACCGACTCTAACCCCACCCTGTGTTACCACTGTGGTTATCAATTTGACTGTGGTCGTAGGTGTTTTCTTGTTCTTTTTATGCTTGTTGGGCGATTACTAGACCGATAACGAACAAATTTTGATGTTTTTTTTTATTAAATCGCGACTTGGTACTGAAGTTGGAGTCCGTTACTGCGCTAAGCTAACAAAGCATTTTCAAAACATAGACCATTTTTTATATCTATCACTAGAAAAGTGAAATAAAAAGTTATATCTCTGTATGTGTAATTGAATCCTCTTTTCGCGTGGTCATCGCATCACGTTTAAACGGACAGAACAATTTTGCTACTTCTTTGTTTGTAGTGTTATTTATTGCCTGGAGAAGGTTTTTAAAAAACCTGCGAAAATTGCATGAAAAATGGGAAAAAACAATACTCGCCTCTGTTGTCTAGCGGTCCGACGTCGGGCTGGACTTCTTGAGTTCCCGAGTTCGATCTCCAGGTCGGTCAACAAAGAAATTAGAAATTGCATATTTTCTATTTTTTAATAAAAATAACGTTACCCGGGGTTTGATATATGCCAGGCTGGTGATAGGTTTGCCACTTATCACAATGTGGGACTTAGTGTCTTCGGCTAGTCGTGGGTGCCCAGGTTGTGCCTCTATCTACCCCTTCAGGGATATGGGCGTGAAGATATATATACTTACTCTCGGTTTCTTTTTCATACAATCTGCTAATAGCTGTACAGCGAGACGAAGTTCGCCTGGTTAGTTAGTTTTCTATAAAAACGTTACCTACAGTTTTTAATGATGTAAGAGTATTTTCATCGCTAGATAAGGTCCCAGAGAAATAAGTCAAGAACAACAACTAATACAACAATAAAACCTCTTTGCTTTGTAAAACGCCTTTTTATAGTTTATTAAATATTTCCTCTTAAGCTTATTAAGGCTAAGAGAAAACTCGTCTTTTGTAACTGTTGGAGCGGGTTTTGTTTTGTAGTTTGTTGTTTTAGAAATACGGAGAATGCTGTATACAAAGTTTATACCCGTTTCAATAATTAAACAATATTACTGTGAAAATTTTACTATTGAAACTTTAGCGAACATAATATCACTATACTAACGTCAATTGTGCCTTAATGACTTTACAAACGAGAAAGCTTTGAAATAGAAAGATGCATAAAGTTAGAAATTTTAGTAAAATTTCAAGAAAACATGAATAGATTTACAAATAAGCGGGTGGTAATACAATGGTGGTAATTTTGTCGTGCAAACACTTAACTAATATTTTAAGTTATCGCTGTCTTCTTTTAACGAAAGTAACAGAAAGAGACAAAACACTTTTGGCGCTGTCAAATTGGACTATTCACGACAGTTCTACAGACGTTTAATCTATCACTCGGAAAACGTTGATTGAAAACTTCGCAATGACATGTTCGGACTGATCTGACATGTCTAAAACGTTCCATCTCTCTTTTTTTGTTTCATTTGAGAAATATATCATGAATGTAAAATAAGTTGAGTTTGTGAACAGCAGAATTACCACCATTATCTAAACACAACTAGAGTAGAATTCTAAGATACTTACGTTTTGTTTTAAAATGGTAGACAAAATTTTTCTCACAGTAAGACTAAAGATTTTTTTTTAAGAAGAAAAAAAAATCTTATTTAAATAATCCGGAAATCGGATATGTGTTACTTGTTACCACATTGTGGTACTTAGGTGTCTTCGGCTAGTCGTGGCAAAGATACAACCAGGGTCTTGTTGTATCTTTGCCTACCTCTTCGGGGACACGGGCGTGAAGATACATATCTCGGTGAGAGAGGTCATGGGAGTATTAATTATTTTAACATACGGGCGAAGCTGAAAGCTAGAATTATTAATCTATCTATATATAATCACCTCTGTGGTTTAGCGGGCGTCGGACTTGACTTCTTGATGTCCCGGGTACGACCCCTGGGCCAGGCAACAAAAAAAAATTAGAAAATGTATATTTTCTTTTTTATAATAAAAATAACGTTACCCGGGATTAGATATGTGCCCGGTTATCGATAGGCTTGCCATCATCTATCACATTGAGGGATTTCGTGCCTTCGGCTGGTCGTGGGTACCCTGGTGTGCCTCTGCCTATGCCTTCGAAAAAAATATCTTCGAATTAAAAAATCTCCATTTCCCTTAGTCATCCCATCACGAGTGAAAGAATGAGATAATTACTTTTTACTTCTTCTACCTTTCTCTACCTTTTCGGGGATATGGGCGTGAAGATACGTACTTACTTTATATGTTCTCAGAAAGTTCTAATGCAACATAAAAAAAAGATTATTTTAATTCAATCTTAACAGTTAAAATGTTTGTCGGGTCACAGCATAAATAAATAAAGAACGTGCTCAAAGCGGATGCGGAAGAATACGAGAAAAACGGAAAAGAGTGGAATAAGAATAAGTGAGCGCATTTGGTACTATAAATAATAAATTATACAGCCCGTATAATCTGAAATGAAACATGGCCGATGTTTATCCTTTAGTAACCGTTCTGATGGAGAAATCTATGGCAGCTGTTGGTATCATTATTCCAATATTTGGCACAACCGTTACCGAAAATTTGGAATCCTATGACTTTCATTACGTAACTTTTGCCTACCAAATGATTTTAAGTAATATATTTTAATTAGATTTTTAATCCCATTATTTTTTTACCCGTGTTGGTCCGAACCTTTTGTGTGAAATAGATTATTTGCATTCCTACTCTTTCTTTAAACCAGAGTAAATAACGGCAACGCACCTAAAGCACCTTTGGTGTCTATAGACCACGGCTATCTTTTACCTTCGGAAGTCATTCATCGGAGTTCATGCCTTAAAAAATTATACGCGGCTACGCTCGTTGATTTAAGTGATTTAGTTATTTCTCAGAAATTCGTCAGATATAAGGATAAATAGTAGTCTGAAATTTCTTTGTAGGCTATTAATGCCGATTCAGTCGTTTTGAGGTTAAAATGGAACAAATATAAACACATTTGAATTTGTATTACGTTGACGATTTAGGTAATCGCATCTGTAGTCTAGGAGTCCCGCGTAGGACACGTTCCCGGGTTTAATCCCCGGGTCAGGCAACAAAAAGAAAGTGCGTTTTTTTTAATTTTCTAGTAGACAAAATGTTGCGTGAATAATCTAGTAATTACGATTCCATACGCGCAATCAGTCGTTCCATTCGGTTGACTGGTTTAATAGGCGCCAGTGCTCGTCATTGTCGTGTCGTGTAAAGGGAACCCAGGGTCATTCTTACTTCTACTTCTCCCTTCGTACGCTCAACGGCATAACTGAAAGTAAGCCCATAGGCAAATATGTCTTGTTAAATAAAAAACTCTTAATTTTGGGGTATAACAATTTATTATCTATGTAATTTTTCGCTTTAAGCAAAAGATGATTTCTAATATTATAAAAAAAAATAGTACAACATCTCGAAATAGGGATGTGCGTTTTAAAAACGTGCGGTCATTAAAATATCGATACATTTTACCTCACAATGCTTAATTGGATCGTAAATCGATAGCAGCTGGTACTGAAATTAATTTAAGCGGCCATTTAAAAGAAATTGGTGCTGGGGTTGTTAGAGCGAGCTTCGTCGATCGTTTTATGGTTATTTGACTATAATAGAGCGATAAATTAATTTATATCCACTTATTAAAAGCTATCATAAGGGAAACACTCATTCATTCATTGTGAATTTTAATACTACACGCAAACCACGTCTTTCATCAGTTTTTACGTATTGTGGAGGCTTTTGGTTGTTATACTAAAGACTTACCATGAAAAAAATATGAAATTTAAATTTAAAAAAAAATTACCTAATTACAGTGTGATTTTAGAATATGAAGCCAACAAAAGTATTTAGGATTGATTGCTTCATGTACCAATTTCTAAACAAATACAATAATAAATGTAAAATAAGTTTATTTCTTTTTTAGATTTTACACGAGATATATATTTTGTGTGTGAATTATTTTTGTTGCTAGCTAACCCTCTATTTCTATTTTTTAATCTTCTCATACATGTATATATAAAAATTAATTTCTGTTCGGTATTATGTAACTAAATCTTGAAATCGATCATACTGCGATTTGCTAGTCCTTTTTAAAACAAATTGATCACAGAAGTTCGTCTCATTACAGAAATGTTTAAAAAAAGCTAAGCGAGAATAGCCACGTGTGACCGCTACGTAAGTAAATAAGTGTTATTTAGATATTATTTTTAGTAGGCATGCAGATATAGGAATACAACATGTTTAAATCACAATCTTCGATCTTATCTTAATCTTGAAATTGTTCTTTTACGATGGAATGGACAGTTCGTTAAACAATATTGTACATATATATAATATAACGGGTTTGATCTTCACATCACTAAATGTCTCTATTGTGACTGGATTTTAAGATATACGAGTATTTCACTCTACAAACAAATTGATGTAATCCCAAGGAAAGCAAATGATGTATATAGTGTTGTGCAGAAACGATAACAATCAATTCAAATACCTACTTAAAAACATAACAAAACGAATTTAACAAGTACCCATGCCCGAAAGTACATACAGGTACAAAAGTACATATTATGGTCATAACAATAACCTGTCCCTGTCGGGAATCGCACCCATTTCTCAGTTGATCGGTGGTGGTAGATTCACAACCCTGAACATGTTAGAAAGCTTGCATATATGTGTCCTGTTTCCAATCGACATTTTTTTATTTGTATTGTACCATGTGCTTCAATCTGCGAAATGCTGTTTCTTAATTTTTTCCAAGTATAAATTTTGTGGTTTAGAAATTACGGACAAAAAACCTTTAGTATTTAAAGCGACTAAATATCTGTAAATATAGAGAAACTTTTGAAGTACAGGTCACAAATACTAGGCAAATTCCCCTGGAGGATAGCCAAAAATTATGAGTGGCAAGTGAATGAAATTCGCCAGATTTTATATAACAAATTCAAAAAAAATTTGTTGGTCCCATATTGAAATCGAAATGCCTGAAACGTTGGCGATATGGGATAGATGCTATGCAACCCTCTCTTGTACGTATCTTTCATCATCAACAGTTGTATATTTTTGCATCGTCGGGTCACAGGTTCACTCGAAAAACAATATCGAGTATTCTTAATTCACTTTAAAAACTCTACTTTTGAAAATAGAAGTAGGTTTTTATTAGTTTTCCTGTGCTTAAATTATTGGAGCAATGTTCGTTAAATCTGAATATGTATAACAATGTAGGAGTATCGCCTTATGATATGAAGTCGCGGGTAGTTACTAGTCTGACAAGTAAGTCGCATAAGAAACGAGTTCATTCTTATTAGGCGTGGGCGGAAGAGTCATTGAAGTTTTACTTACTCTTATTCGAGTTTTAAATCAATTTTAATGTAATGTACCAGTGAACGACGAAAGCATAGACTAGTCACCACTAATAATTACGTTTTATAGAGTTGACCGCTAGATGAGTATCAAGAAAATATAATTTGTATTAAAGGAAGTTGCTACACCCATGTTAAAAAAGACGAGATAACATTTAAATATTTTGGAATTGTAGCAAAATTCAAATTTAGAACGTTATTTCGAAAGGTACAAAAAAACAAATTATACGATTGGAATTCTAGCATAACTCAAATTTAGAACGTTATTCAGAAAGGTACACAAAAAACAAATTATGCGATTAGAATTATTCTAACAAAATTCAAATTTAGAACGTTATTCAGCAAAAAATATATACGAAAGAATACTTGTAGGTATTTTTCGTTCGCTGTTAAATACTCAAAGAACTGGTAACTTTGTGTCGACATCACGGCATAAGTCTGTAGTTAAGGAGAATAGAGGTCAAATGATGTCATCTGTGCCAACGTTCAATTGGCGGTAACATACTAAAACATGTGAGAAACAAAAATAAACTTAAGCTCAAAAATATTAAACACTTGAAACTACATGATCGATGAATAAAAGGGTTAGTACAATAGAATAGCAAAGTACCAAGAACTGCTTAGGTACTCTAAGTTAAACGTTTGTATAGATGAAACTCATCAAGATGCGGGCGAAACACGCTTGCCTGTCTTTGTATTCCAGTTAGAATAAGAATGTGCCTAAAAACGGGAAAGTTAGAAAATGTATTCGATATTTGTATCAAAACATTCAAGTTATAATTTTTGGGACCCTTTTTTGATCGCTACTACTAATGGATGTATTTCACGGTGACAATAATCGTAATTTAAACTGTTGATATGACATAGATTTTTTTATATATGGAACGTAGCTAAGAATTGTCTCGATCTTGCCAGCCTTAAAACAAAAAAATCTGCATCGAAATCGATCCATTCCTTCAAAAATTATAATAGCACAGACACACACACGCACATACAAACGCGTGTTGATGTAAAACAGTGCAAGTGTTTCTCAATTTGAAAATATGTACCTATTCATGCTAATCTAAAAAAATGTACAGTCAAATGAACAAGTATCATTAATTCATAGACGATTTTCCAGTTGCATGATTCCGGTCGTGACAGTACAATTACTCGGTCACTTGCCTCCGTGTTGCATGTACCGTGCTAAACAAATTTGTTACCACGTGCCCACGCCCGTAATTACCAAGTCCTACAAAGTGGTCATAGGTGGCGCCTGTAGCAAATTAAACAAGTCTATCCTTTCTTCCAAAAAAGGTTTTGTTAATAATTGAAGTCGAACTTCATAGAACAAAATTAGAATTAAAACTTTTTTGACAACAATACGTGACGACCCCATCTCCTGCTATTAGTGATACAGCAGTTATGTTTAATAGATCATTTTACTAGGGCGACTGCCCTAACACCATCTCCAACTCACTAGTCATTACCAGGTAATAGAAGCTGTACATCAGCTCTCCTGATTGGTACCACCTTACTTATTTTTGACGACATAACTGTCGTAATCCGTGTTGAAAGGTTTGATAGCTGGTGGACGCAAGTGTCATAAGATCCCACAATATTACTACACACAAGTAACTTCTATGGTGTCCATTAACTGTTGTTTCGTGCTATGAAGACTCGTCTGCTTTAGCTAACTTAAAATATAAAATAAGTAATTTTTGGCCAATTACGTCTTCTATGTAGCATGATATACGTACTTTACGAAAATTTAGAAAACTAAAATTGCAAAAACTTTGATTTTAATAAATCATCTAGATGTGAAAAATTATGTATTTTCCTTGATTTCCCCTGGATTCCATCATCAGATTCAATCGCTTGATACCACCTCAAAAGTAAAATCTTCAAACGAAAAAGGATTTTTTAAATCGGTTCAAAAATGAGAAAGAATTCGATTAACACAGGAACATAAAAAACATAGGATTTAAATACTGAAAATACTGAGCTTCACGAACCAATTCGTGGGCAACTAGTATAATCGTATGAACCTATCTACATGTGTGATGTTTTAAAGCTGTGATATTTTAAAATGTCACTGGCCCTGCTATCTATTAATGTCCACACTATGAACATCTGTTTTAATAATCAGAGATTAGCATTTTATGACATGGTTAACACTTTCAATTATTAAAGGGGTCAGCACACATATCAACTCGGAAAAGGATCGTCGCCGTATCGTCTCGAGCCGTTCTTTATGGTTTGTATGAAACTCCATACTGCAACGTACACTAACCGGAATCGTAACGTAATCGCCGCGTCTCGGAACAGGCACGCAGTCGGCGAGCCGTGGGCGCGGTGTCTTTTAGCCGTAGTCGAGTTGATGTACAGGAGTTGCTGATACTGTTTGGTTACGTGCACACGTTAAGTTGACGCCTGGTTGACGGCGAGGCGAAAGGCGATACGGTGAAGATCCCTTTCCGAGTTGATATATGTGCTGAAACCTTTATACGTATCCTCCTCACGATATATTTTTTATATGTGTATTTGTCGATATTTCTGTCTAGTTGCAAAGGACGTGGGCAAGATGGGACTGCGGCAGGGAGCTGTAATTTTTGACGGGTCTAATGACAGATGAACCTGTCAACTCCGTCTCATTCTTCTTTTTATCACTATTCTTTACGGGCACTCTATGCAACACTAAAACTATGTCTTTACAATATGTGGCTTTTTTTGTATGTTTAGCCGGGCACCGGAAAACAATTGGATCCCACGCCTGGGCCAACGTAAAATTGTCTTACCTATTAAATTTTTTTGGGGTGTTTCGAATTTCAAAAATTTCACGTACAAATAAAATAAAAATATATGAGTATAGCGTATAAACAATTAAAAATGTTAATAATACGCGACGATTTAAATTTAAAATCTTATTTTATTCTGTATTTTTTTCTCAATATCCTGTGTCACACTTAAAAATCAAAGCTCAATCTATAATCAATGTGATTTTTGGAAACTTGATCAACCAATTTGTGCGAATACTACATAAATAATTATCGATAAACAATGAAAAAGAAATCAGCACACGTTTCAAAAATTACAGGCATTTTAGTATTCTTTTTTTGTTTTTATTGTATCTTTGTTTTTAAAAGTGTATTTTTTTAAATAAGCCTCGTCTGATAGCTAAAAAGTATACCTACCTGCTTGATTACAATAAAAAAAAATATTTGAAACCAAAAAAAGGGAAAATTTAAGATCTGAAATTTGTGATATTTTTAAAGTGTTTTAATTCATTGTTCTGTAACTTTAAAACTAGCTCATGCATGTATAGGTTTGCATGTTTTTAAGAAAAGTATTTTGACGCCCATATCTCCGAAGATCGAGAACGATTCTGTTTTAAGCGAGAAGAGAGAACTTTTTTAAATAAGAGGAAGTTACTATTTCAACTGCAAAAAAAAGTATCTTCACGTCCATATCCCCGACGAGGGAGACAGAGGCACAAGCAGGGCACCCACGACTAGCCAAAAACACTAAGTCCCACAATGTGATAGGTGGCAAACCTATCGCCAACCGGGCATGTTTTATTAAAGTTAATGACTTTTTTTCTTTACATTTTTCTATCGACAATTATTTGTCTAATATCCGCACATTCCGGCTGATTATATTCTGAAAAAATCACATTGTATGTGCTTTTAACAAAAAATATGTTTTTGTGACAAGCTTTTATTAGTTAGCTCAATTCAAGACGTATCAAATATGAGTATATAAGAGTTCTTGTGGACACCTTGCGGTTCCACAATTAACGGCCAATGTCAATAACCTACCTAAGATTAGAGGTCGTGCTAACTTAGATCAGTTGCCAGGCAACTGCTATTATTTTGCAATAATTAACAAAAATACCTTAGCAACAAACAACAAGGCCTATCTTTATCTGTAAATAGGTTATTAATGTTGGCCATAATAATTTTGCATTGTCACCTGATTTACACAAGCATGCAAAAGAGAAATGGATCAAATTCAAGTTGCAAGATTCCACGAGGATAAACATGTTTTGTAAGTTAGATAAAAATAATTGCTTATATTAATAATACAATTTAAAAAATAAAAACCCCTGACAAAATCTATCCGTAACGCAGGCAAGAACTATCGCGATCAGCTAAGCCTTAAAAAAAATCCCAAAGAAATCAGAAGAAGAAGTTTAGGATTTTGATGATAGACGCTCGCACACACAAACAAATCAAACTTGTAAAACCCCTTTTCCCATTTTCATTCTCTTTTCATTGAAGGTAAAAAAGTGAAAGGTTGAACCATGTCGATCATGAACAAAAAAAATCGGCATAGATTTTTTGATTGACAAAAAAATCGCCATCTATGATTTCGAGGCGCCGCTTTGAATTTTTTTTATAAAAAGAAAGGGAGAGAATATCACAGGAAAATATGAAAAACGGTAGGTGTTCTATTTTTTCTATACAAACTGTAATAAGCCGTAAATGCCAAGAAGTAAAAAATCTGCGGGTCGGCTAGCTCTTTAATATACTTAAAACAAAATCAGCCTTACTGACCACGAATTGATGATTAAACGCTGATTTCTGAACTATTGTGATCTTCATCCTTAATGTATTGCTTACCTGAAACAAAAGAAATATTCAAAATTACAAAGTAGAAAAAAAAGACCATAAGGTCTGTAGGGCCACATCAATAGCCCTCGAAAGCACACGGCTCTCGCGATGGTTAGAAATAACCATTGTCTATACTCTATAGCAGAGTTTCCCAAACTTATTTTATGTAACGCCCACTTTGAAAATCAGTTGTTTTGTAGCGCCCCCCCCCCTCGTTTTTTTCTTGTCAATAACCTCAATAACATATTTGTTGCGCCTAGTTTAAAAAAAAAACATTTTTTTCAAGATTTATACCGCCCCCCTCTAGGCTTCCAGCGCCCACAAGGGGGCGTTATCGCCCACTTTGGGAAAGGCTGCTCTATAGGCACCACAAAGGTTGGTGAGTCGCTGTCATGTAGCCGATATGCTAGGTTAATAGTGCAAGTTTATCGGCTAAGTACTACGGACAGGAATATGACACTCATGGCGGTAGGAATAGGTAAGGATCCCTACCCATTCAAGTTGCAGCACGGCAGCCAACCACCAATAGCAATGAACCATTTAACCTTTGTTCTGTTCTTACGAGTTGCCTGACAGATAGGCAGATCTATTTAACACAGAAGACTCGAATCAACATAGGGTAAAAAATATAAAATATATAAAAGCAGACCAGTAGAAGGCAATAAGAAATAAACAACGTCTAAATACAAGTTAGACGTTAACAGTGCGTTGCCAATCTAAAAATCAAGATGACTAGTCTCTTGTATACGGCTACCTTAATTCCCAAACCGGAATATATGATTGGTTAACACTGGCACTTTGTTTTGTAATAAAGACCCACATATTTATAAACACAATATAGCCACTTCTGTTAAACGTCCCTTATGGCTTGGGCAAGACTAGGCTAAGCGCATACTGCAGTCACTACAGTTTTGGAGACAAACTATTATATATATACACACAAAACATATGGAGACGCGTAAACTTGAAACAAAGCCTCTCACAACCAAGTTTGCCTAACGATTGTCGCCTTCCTTTTTATATCTATGCCGGGGACACATCAACGACAAAACAGTTTAAATTTCATCTTAAAACTGTCGTGGCGATAATGTGCGATCAGCCTAAGCGGTTGCATACTCGCAAAAGTAACTTCATTTCTAATTGTGTCCATTTAATCTAACATTATAGAAATTATTATAAAGCATTAGTTTTTAATTTCCAAATACAACACAGGAGTTTATAAAGTAAAGTATCTTCAAGCTCATCCACGAAGTTTTTTTTTATTAAAAAAATGGAAAAATCCAATTTTCTTCATGTTGCCCGACCCGGGATTCGAACCCGGGACCTCATGCAGACAAGTCCAACAACTGAACCGCTAGACTAAAGTAGTTTATGTGAGTACTAAGGCTTGTAATAACATTCTTATCCATTTCACATTTTCCATTATCGGCAGTTCGCAAAACTTCCAATTTTAATAAATTATTTAAGAACAACTGTTAAACAAAACAAATTTTGTTAACAGTGCAAGTTTCTGTCCAAATTAACATTTTTAGAAATTCACCATTTTCAAGGACCATGAAGACCTTTTTAAATTGATAAAGATACTAAAACTGACATTTATTTCTACTTATTATATAAACGACAAAGTTTTTAAATTGATAAAGATACTAAAACTGACATTTATTTCTACTTATTATATAAACGACATAGAGCGTGCTGGTAACACTAGACGGTTTAACTTTAAAGAGGCTTTTATCGTGGCCGGCTGAGTCCCTCGGCGCCGCTCAGACTATAACTAGGTCTTACCGAGCCACAAGCGCACGAGACCTACTTACATTAGGCTTTATGGTGCACAAACGATGTTTAGGACTTTACTTCTTAGAATTCTGTAAACTGTTTTTTTGGTCAAAGGTATATTGAATTAGTCATAAGTTAGAAGCTAACTTTGAGTTAAATATTTAACCCAGGAACGTGCAAGTCGTCCTAAGTATAGCACGACGTCACAGTCTGTATCGTGAATTAAAAATAATTACGACAAAGTGTTCTTTTACGCTTGGACCTAATAATACGTCTTAAATGTTACTGTGATCGAAATTTACAGCAAAACCAGCATTAGGAATTAGATTTAAAATGCTGATCAAAATACTTATTTTTTTTTAAGAATCTCCAATTTGCATATGCAATATAACGTAAGAATACTTTTATGAAATTGATATTTTCTATTGTCGGCGCTCGGTAAAACTTCGATAAGAGATAACCGTGGTCTATAAACGCCAAATATGCAATAGATTCGCTGTTATCCTGCGGCCGGGGTGTCAGGTCTAATGTGCAAGTCTACAGGCTACCCTACCAGATAGGAACATGACACTCTCATGACAGCAGGCAAGTGTGGTGGATCGCCACTCGAGTGTATTGCTGCACAGCATTCTACAAGAGGTCTTGTTAATAATGATCCATTTAACCTTTGCTAACCCCGTAGAAGCTGCCAGTCAGGATGGCAGATGGTCTATTCTCCGGAAAGAAATCTGGAAAAAACAATACAGAAAAAACTCCTCCTTTTCGTTTAATTATACTTGCAAAGCCGCGACAGGCTGTTATAAAACGAGATTTAAATGACTCTTATCACAGCAGCAATCCACGACCAAGTATACTCTGCACTCATCATTCACTTTTACGGTAATTTTCCCGAATGTGTGCAACTGTCCTTATTGTCGAAAACTACATATGTATTGCGTAAGGCCCGCCACATACATTAGGAATTTTGATACGGAATTTCGTTTCGAAAAATTTCAAACACAGCAAATTCATACAAGTCTACCACATAGATTAGGAATTTGCCTTAGGGAATTTGTGTTAATTTGCTACGGGCGAAATTCTTTACGGGGTTTCTAAAGGGAAAAAAATCGCAAATATGGCGGACCTAAGTCTACCCTACGGACGCGAAAGTTTTATAGAAACTGAGTAAGTGATTTATATAAATTAAGGGCATTTGATAGATATACAAATAAGGAAAAATTATAATTTCGTATTAAGGACAGAGAATAAATAACTCTCCTGAAGACTGCTAATTAGAAGAACTATTTGCTTAATTAGAAGGTACATTTCTGCAGCCATTCTACCAATTTCTGGTGTCTCTAGGAAAACTCTTAAAAGTATATTCACGCTTGCATCCCCGAAGGTATAAGAAAAGGTGTAACCAACGACTAGCCAAAGATAATGTTCTAGAAAGTGTTAGGTGGCAAACCTATTGTCAACCGGGCATTTATTCAATCTTAATGTTTTAATTTAAAAATTGAAAAAAAAAAACAATTTTAAGTTGCCCAGCCTCCCCGGGTCGAATCCAGGACCATGCGAAGTTAAATCCAACCCCAGACCGTCAACGCTAACACCGGACCACAGAGATTCTTCCCATCAAAATACCCGTCTGCTTAATGCCTTTTGATAAAATGAAAAAGTAGCTAAACGAATAAATTATGATATCTAAATGTTTTTGTCATTGTAGATCTTCACCATGGCTGAGCAACATGCACTTGGAGCTCACTCGAGCGGTAATTAAGTTCTGCGAATGTGCTTACAATCCTTTTAGTCGTATAATCATATAAAATAATCGTATAGTCGCGGGCAAAACTGAAGTGATAACACTTCACTTTTGCCCGCGACTTCGTACATACTTTGAAGTGACTTTTCGTGGTTAGTGGAAGTAAGTAAAAAAAAACCCTGTTAAAATGTATCCTGGATGTTGACTATTATAAGCTAGTACATTAGTATGTATGGTAGTGTGTATGGTGGGCCCTGTAGTACCGGGCGACGAATAGGGCTACGGTATCCTCTGCCTGTCGTAAGAGGCGACTAAAAGGGGGTTGGGGCTGTGAGTGAATTGATCGGGGTGTCAGTTGACTTATAAAGCAGCCGTGAGGCAGCATAGCATGGTGTGACCCTATGCTGCTGTCGTCAAAGTGATGCCATCAGAAGGGGGAGGCTTCTGAACGGATGAGCCTTCGGGCAGGTGTAAGGGTGACAGCGGTGCGTTCTTCGGAGATCCCGCAGTCACCCGATACGCACAGAGGACGGTCACCGAGTGGTTTTAGCCGGTAGGAGTCCGGCATAGCCCGCCACTTCCCCCGAAAGTGGCAGGTATCCATGAGGATTTCCACTCGTTAAAAAAAAAAATGGTAGTGTGTATGGTAAAAATCCGTTCCGTAGTTTTTTGGGGGTAAAGTGGACAAACAGACAAAATTTTTTATTACCCTTGTCGTAAGATATATACCTAAAATACATGCAAACAACATTAAAAAAAAATGTTTATGAACAGATTTAGTTTAATACTGTTTTAACTCCCAACGGAAAACGAGGTGTATAGCAAGTTTGACGTGTCTGTGTGTGTATGTCTGTCTACAGCAACATAGCTTTTGAATGGATGGACTAACTTCAATGCGGTTATCTGTATAAAAGCTGACGTGATCGTGATGGTTCTTAGCTATAATAAACATAAGTATTGTCAAGGGTCTTTTTTTATGATATAGGAAGGCAAACAAGCAGACGGATTTCCTGATGGTAAGAAATTCTCGCCAGAGACACCAAACGTGGTAATGGTGCGTTGCCAACCTGAGGTCTTGATGTTAGGCCTCGAGCAAAAGTAAGTTTACCGGCTACCTTACCCTCCAAACCGGAACATGTCAACGGCAAGCGATGACATTATGGCGGCAGGAATAGGTACGGCGGTGATATCAATTCCGGCGAGTCGCTGCGAGACTCTACAACCTTGTCAAATGTCACGGTGTTACTGACGGTTAGCCTATGCTCGCCTTTTACGAGCTGCCTAGCAAGAAGGCAGATAGTCTATTCTGCAAAGGAGACTGGACCAACACGGAGAAAAATATAATATAATCAGATTACTGATATTCATATTTTTAAAGAAAGAAACACTTGTACTGTTTTACTTATCACTTATAATTTATTAGGTACTTTGTAATTGGTAGCCTACCGGTTTCGCTTATACAGCATCATCAGGGCTAAAACTTAAACTACTCAACAATATTATTTTTGATGTGTAACTATAAATTCATAATCAAAAATAGATTACTGATAACTGTAATCAAAACTAACGATTACAAATGTAATCATGATTGAAAGTAATTTACATTAAAGGAATCATGATTGATGTAATCATGATTACTTTCAATCAGATTATTAATCTGATTACAAAAGTAGTTGATTACGCCCAACTCTGTTAAGTTGTGCCGAGTGCTTGTTCGCTGTTTTGTCAAATAAAAAAATTAAAAAGCACTGATGGTGACCTGAAATAAGATAAGATAATAGAACTGGTGCCAATATCTAACTTACGGTCTTAGGACTTGCGTGAACGTTTATCCTTTAGCTCTAAAGAAATGTGAGCATGGACATTGACGGCACGAATCATGGTAAGAAATTCAGGCCACCTACAGACAGTAAAGGTGGTAATGGTGCGTTGCCAAAAGGCCGGAATGTTAGGTCTTGAACAAAAGTAAGTTTACCGGCTATCTTTTGCTCTGAACCGGAACAAGGCAACGGCGAGCGCTGACGTTATGGCAGCAGGAATAGGTAAGGCGGGTGTACAAATCCGGGCGAGTCGCTGCCAAGCTCTATCTCCAAGTCAGACAATTTTTCCCCATCTATTACATTATTTCATGTTGCGATAGTGTCATACCATCCTTTTAGATAGCCCGGGAAAAGTATAAATAAAACGAGCAACCATTAAAAATATTTCCACAATTTGTTCACAAAGAAGAAAATTGATATTTGGTATAATTATTTCCAACTCGAGCCGTAATAACAAATGTAATTTAATATATTCGACTTATCTTTACTGAAAGGGAAATAAATGAAATGAAACCATCGCGGCTTTTTAGCGTTGTACGAGTTCGACCGATTCCAAAAAGGAAGAATTTGACTTACGAATTGTTATTGACTACTTCCCCTTAAAAAAAATTGATCAAGATCCAACGTAAAAAACACAATGTCAATTTTTTGGAGCAAAAACAGGAATAACAGCAAGTGGGTTATATGACGAGGAGTCGCATCTGCTTATAGACATCTACAACAAGACGAGTTAACAGCATTTAAAAAAATAGGATCAAGTTTCGGTGGATAACCCGTAATAGGGACTACCACACAATTCTAGAGTATGAATGCTCGCATAAAGAAGCTTTTTGAGTTAGTTAACTAAGAAAGACAGCATTTTGATTTTTCTTATACAACCTATACTGATGGAACGAAGTTGGCCGGGTCAGCTAGTAATGCTTACTTCTTTAATGACGTGGTAATAAAATCCGAGTCGTTTTCTATAGTTTTACCGTACTTAAATTCTATATTTAGTAGGTACTCCAAAATGCTAATATTTTTAACACAAAATAAAGCTTAATGATACTTGTTGATTACTAGTACGTGTGTTTCAAACTTTATCATCGATCTGGCTTAACAATCGCCAAATTTTGGCAATTTTCGCTAACAAATTGCTATTAAACTTTTTGTATAACGCGTGCTCCAATATTTCCTTATATAGCCATTTGAGAAAGTTGTGTATTATCAAATACTTTCTCCGAAAACTCATTAACCAAAAACTTTAATTTAACGAGATGTATTGGACATTTATTTGTATTTTAAGCTTTTAACGTAATTGTGTGTTACCTTGTTAAAACAAAATTATTATAGTAACCCTCCGTCTGTGACAGAAATAATTAAATGAGTATTGGAATAACATAAAAAACACCCAGACCCGAAAACACATCGACGTTCATCACACAAATATCTGCCGCTCTCGGGAATCGAACTTGCATCTCACGGTGTGCCGGTGAGGTAAAGCGTGTACGTTACCCTCAGCTAACGAGGCGGTCAATAAAGAAAACCCCAAGGTTGTGGTTTGACGTACTATATACCAGCACTTTTAATATTTAAGTGTTACAAGCTAGCAAACAAAGCATGCTACTCTCTCGATTGTACTAGACAACTGTCGACCATAGATCCCATAGATGTTACTGGTATGTCGTTAGCAGCTTCGCTTGATTGGTGGCAGGAATTGAACGATAGTAGTAATCCTGGCGGGAAGGTGCATAGCATACCAGGTGGAGGTTACGAGTTAAACTACTAAACTTTAAACCTAATAATGAATATTTGGTAACCTAAATTACTATATTACCACCAGGTTCATCACATCCCAACATATAATATTAATAGTTAAACATAGGTACCCTTTTAACGGAGTATATTAATAACCTATCTACAGATAGAGATAGACTTACTAGAGTTTTGTTGCTAAGATATTTTATTAATTACTGACAAATAGCAATCGTTACCTAGTAACTGTTCTAAAATAGCACTATCTCTTACAGAACTACGGTAGACAGGGTTAAATTTAAATATACTCGTAGTTTTAAAATGTTCGGTAATAAATAATTAAACCAGTTACCAGTAATATAAACAATTGGCTTAAAAGTAGAAGTATATGTAATTGAATTAATGTTTTTTATAAATATTAGAATATTTGCACACCAAAATATGGTAGAATATGTTGACATACTTAAATATTTTTATAACATCTCATTTACACACATATTCTTCAAATAGATAATTTTCTTTCTTTTTTCTTTCTATCTTAGATAGGCTATTCACATTGGCCGTAAGACAACAGACCATGCGAGCAAAATGATATTCTGACACATCAAACACAAACATGCAAAACAATATAAAAGATAACATCGACATTTAAATAACAGGGGTGCCTATTCCTATGCAAAAAAGATAAACCGAAACAAACATGCAGGGGAGAAAAAATATTATCGACACAGACTAAACATTTCCAATCATTTGTAAAGTATGTTTACAGAGGATATCCGGTAAGGCGAGACCTCGATCAAATCTTTTGTTCTGTCAAGTAGATTTGCTGTCTCAGTTGCAAAAGTCGAACAATTTTTTTTATGTAAATTTTTGTTAGAAAAAATATTTGTAGGGAAAATATATGAATATAATAAAAAGAGGAAATGACTGCTAGAATCTTAGGCAAATATTTATTCCCATTAAAGATACTTATTACATCTCTAATAATAGTAAATTAGGATGACAGACTAGTACATAAACAGACGCAGAAATAGAACAAAAAACACGTAAAAATAAAATAAAAAGTTCGAACTAAACAATATTTTCAGTCAATTACAAAAACATGTACGCAAAAGATATTTATCAGTTCAGTCAGCGATCAACGTTTGTTCTAACTAGATAATCTACCTTACTTGCCAAAAACGCATGAAGAGGATTTGTTTTACACAAACGATAAAAGTAGATAGTTGTAGTTTCTATGAATAACATCATTTTTATTTTACACAAAAACAGCAACTATAACATATGTTGATGACAAGAACCTAAGGTAGGCGGAGTGATTGCCAAGTGTCACGTACATTGCAAACTTGCCTAGTTTTCACCACAATAATGACTCTTTTCGACAAAAAACGCCAGTTTCGGAGAATCTTAACACCACCTTTTGACAACAACTGAACGATTTGGTTGAGAAATATCAACCTAGTTATCCCCGGGTACACCGACACGCATCCTATACATCCATCCTCATTCCTATTTTATTGTATTTTTTAATCAAATTTTAATCATAACATAGCCTTCATAGGGAGTTAGTGTAGAGGCGGAGTCAGTTTAGGTATAGTTAGATTTATGTAAGGATTTTTAAAAAGTCGAGAATAAAATAGTCTATGTTACCACCTTTTTCCAATTATCTGGCATTGTATTTCCTTTACTGCGCTTTATAATCAAGCGACTTCACGTATAACAAGCTTAGCATGTGTATAAGGTTCAAAACGTAATGAAGCGTAGGGTATATCTAGGCAATAGAAATCGAGTCCTTGGCCATACCATAAATAGGGATTAGGTTTGACATGTATTCCGTAGGTTGAATTAAATATGAAGAATAAAATCATAACAAAACCATGCATATTATGTACATTTCCCGCTTATTAAATATTTGCATTAACTCGCCTTTGTACATATGTTTTAGTTCAATGAATATTAAGCTACACTAATAATAGTATGTGATTTTTATTCCATATTAAAGACTTTCATAAGGAGTATTTCGGGTTAAGTAATGTTAATACCACTCTTTTACCGACTTTAAACAGTAGGAGGTTAAATGTTCAACTCCTGTATGTATTCTATATTTTTCATGTTCATATTATATGTTATTCGAATTCTCAGTCATCCGATTTTACAAAATCTTATTTAATTTGAACGCGTGTACTTCTGTGGGGTGCCATTAAAATCACGTCTGTACCAGGGGAATCGAAGTTAATAAATAAATATCCCTGGGCAAGACACACAAACCGAATCAAACCATAAAGTAAGCAAATTATATCCTTATGCTACGGGTGTTAGTCAACGATTCTAATACACAGAAATACTTGAATACATACCAAAATAAATTTAATTAACACCCAGACTCAGAAATGCAGATATTTAAATGTTCACTACACTAATTCCTGCCCCGTCGGGAATTGAACCAGAGCCTCGCGGTTGGTAGATGGAGTCAGGCGTGTATCCTAGTCCCTCTACCAACGAGGCGGTCAAACACTCAACTTTTGAGTACTTTTAATACAGTTATTGAAATCGAAGTCGGATTTTGCAGGTTTATTGCGCTCATATAATTCATATTATCATATAATACTTAGAAATAAACCTTGAAGTATGTAAAGAGTTATATGTATACATTATTTTTCTTATGTTTAAAATATCTCGTGTTCATCAGCGAATCTTCGTTCTTTTTCAATTCTACTTTTGATTTTTTTGTTTAGTTGAACGTTACGAACGTTATTAGTACAAGCAAAAAACAATGCTAGCCATTACACTCATAATAAACATTTATGTTAACCAGACTCTTTTTAAATAAACAAAGCATGGGTAGATCTAGGCAATAGATATCAAGACCCAGACAATTGCTACCATAAATACGGATTAGGCTGGACATATAAACCGCACGTCGAATGAAATATGAAGGATAAAACCACAACAAAATGAGTCTTATATATGCAATAACTCCACCTATATTTCATAGAAATTATTTTATTCTGTAGCTTTTCCCGCGGTTTCGCATCTTTATTGATGCTTTTTTTCATAGAGATATGTCACACAAATTCGCTAATAGGTCCGTCACATAAATAAGGAATTTCTTTACGGATTCCCGATTCGAATTTCGAATTTCCGCCAACACAAATCCACTCAAATTCTGTACGGAAAAATTCCGAATATATGTGGTAGCTCCATAAATTTGTATTGTAATATAACGCACCCACGTTCAATATATTTTCAAAACGAAATTCCTTAAAGAAATTCCGAATGTATGTGGCAGGCCTTAAAGTCAGACTACACTTACGGAGCGGTTTATAACCGCGCCCGCGGCGGTCGCAAAACTGCGGTTTTATTTCAAAAGTCACGAGACCGCTAATTTGTGCGGTCACATAGCCGCCGCGGTTGAAATCATTGCTCGCAAACTTGGACGATTCTTAGGGCGTGCGACCGCAAACAACCACGGGCGCTGCGGGTGTAAAACGCGTCGTAAAATGTGCTCTTACCTTTTGCATATAAATCTACATTCTACAAAACCTGCGGGCCCACAACCGCCGCGGTCGCTGGCAAAAACCACTCCGTGAGTTATTAGGCTAAAACTCCAAAAACAGACTCCAATCGTATTGCCAAAAACAGCGACATACAGAAGAATAGATAATCTTCTTCTTTTTAAAATTAAAATGTTTGATAGCCACGTGGATGAAATGGCGTAAATGGCTAGTTATAGAAGTTTTGATAAATATCCTCTCCAAGGAGGCATAGGGGATGGCACATATAACTTATAAATGAGTATTTGTCCTTAATGACGCAACTTTGGGAACAAACATTAGAGCGTCGTGGTTACCCCCTTTTAAGATTCAAACGACGTATATACGCAAGGATTTCTCATCATGATATCATTATTACCCGACTTCAAAAAGGAGATTCTGAATTTGATTTTACTTTTCTTGTAGGTTATGCGATTAATCGGCCAATGACAAGCCAAAACGAGGAGGTTCTCAATTCGGCTGGTATATTTTTTTAACCGATTTCACCATGGTTTCTGAACGGAGAAATCGGTAAAAAAGAAAGAAAAGAAAACATATTTATTTGCGGAATATGCGTGTTGAAGTTGTTACAAAATCATTTAAGCTTTCCAACATATTCTACCACATTGTGGTGTGCAAATATTTTAATATTTTTGAAAGTGATTATTTAATTATATACACAAAGTTTTAATATTCATACAACAAATAGTTTTATCATTACAATTTGAATTATAACTTAATATATTATATTATAATAATAAATTTAACCCTGTCTACCGTAAACTACCACCGTTTCCAAACCTAGCCAGTTGGGAGAAGAAACGGCGAAACTAACTCCCCTGGAAATTGAGAATCTCTTTGAGAATCTTGAGAAACTGAGAGATCCATGATGCGAAAAATCAATTATAGAAATTAAAAAAAATTATACCCTCTTTGGAAGCGCTATCCAAGTATCAAAATGGCAAGAACAGCTAAGTACCGGTATAGAACCTGTACTTTTGGTATCAGTTCAAAGCCTTGGTTACACTTAATAATACATGTTTTTCATTTATCTTGACCTCATCAGGACAAAATGAATATGGGGCCACCTAGGTGTCACGGCCTATTTTTCTGAAAAAAAAAATCAAAATCTATTGGCTGTTGACGAAGTAATACCATAACAAAAAAAAAACAGTCGACTGAATTGGACAGGCAGTCAGCAGTACAGACTACAAAAACGCATTCAAGAATATTTTTGTTTATTTTCAATCCTATGGAACATAACTCTACAACATAGGTATACCTATGTAGCTAAAAAGGTGATCTGGCATGGCATCAGTTATTTGAATTAAAATTGAAATAAGAACTTAATGTGATCAAGCTTTTACTTTTCTTATAATTATTTTATTAAAATTAGTAACGGAAGAATGGAGGCGTATTAAGAGCAGAGCTCGTATTTCATACAAACATAGTTTGCTATGCTTGTGATATTTTTATATGTCAGCGCATTGCGAAATACTATTTATGAATATCAATATCGCATACCCTGGCTGGTATTAAAATAATACAAATAATTAGCATCGTTAGGAATTAAATAGCGCTGTTACAATTTTTTTTTATGATATTGGAAAACAAACAGCAGAGAGATTTCTTGATGGTAAGAAATTCACGCCGCTTAGAGACACCAAAGGTGGTAATGGTGCGTTGCCAACCTTAGGCCGGGATGTTAGGCCTCGAGCAAAAATAAGTTTACCGGCTACCTTATCCTCCAAACCGGAACACTTTATGACGTTATGGCGACAGGAATAGTTAAGGCGGTGGCCCACCAACCAACCAACCAATCCAGGCGAGTGCTGCGAAACTCTACCATCAAGTAAATAATTGTAGATAATTGTATTTAACTATAAGAAAATTGATTTACGCCCCCGCTAAGAGACGTCAAATTAATTAGTCATTAAGTCCACATTTTCTATACAGGGTAACTTTGAAAGGACCTGCCAAATTTTAATATTAAGGGGTACATGCTTAAATGGTAATGCATTTTCAATATTATTGTAAGGGATAAGGGACTTGGCGTGAAGATATGTATGTATGTATGTAATATTATTGTCAAATTGTAATATCCAAAAAGATTTGTTTCTCTAACTACGTAAGAGGAATGAATATAAAAAACATGTATCTAGATGATCTTTGAATGGCGGGCCCATCGTTGCTAACATGTGCTTAGGAACTATGCCTATATGTGAACCCCTTAATAGGCATGAGCCAAAACTCCAAATGGAAGTTAGTGAAGTTATTATTGAAATATAATAAGATAACCTAAAAACGGTTAAAACTTGACTACAATATTGTTTTTATGTACAATGTACGGGATTTGTTAACAAAGTTATTATATATTACGTACTTTAAAGGACCTTATTATATGTAAGACATGCAGACAAAGCCATTAACACTAATAAAGCGGCTACATAAAGGACTAAACAGCAGGACGCAATCGATACAAAATGTGTACTTTGCAGAATGGATCGTGACACCATTGAGTCTGTCGGTTTTAGAAGGCTAAGAGCTCACATTACTATAGAGTCAGCGCAATATAAAATCCATTGTCCATTTTAATCAGTTTAAAACATTACGAACATGTGTCATGGGAAACACAGATTAAAAGCTAGGTTTTAAATATTAATGGAAATGCTTTCTTTGAGATTTAGCATTCTCGAAGTTTCAGTAAAAATTCTTATAGAAATTTAGACTCCGCCTCTTCAAGGAGGCGTTAAGTTAACATTATTAGTTCTCAAAGTATTTAGTAAGATGTTGATCTTATCTCCAGCGTTTACGAAAAAATATAATCATTCGACATTTTTTTTACATCACACAATATATCGTCTGTTGCCATAACATCACTACTTATGCGTCATCCCATTAAAACTTGAATATTTACTGTAACAGATATGACTTAACATTTTAAAGGTTATCACTTTCAGGTACTACTAAAAATTTATAACATAACTGTTAGCCTTATACTAAATTATCTAATGTTAGCGCTCTAGATCAACATAGGCTCTAAGGTTTTAAGCTTTTGAGATTGGAGCAGAATTTGGGGATGTCTTCCATTTATTTCCCTCTTATTTAGGAACCTGTCGAAATAATGGGGTGTCTTCTTGGGAGTAAAAAATGCTTTATTTTCGAGCTTGGGAATTCTTCAATGATTTATTTTGGGGACAGGATGAAGCAGTGATTTACGATTGGATTAGTCATTTTAAGAATATTTTAATCATCGTCATTTAAGCTTTCTTTCAAATACCTGCTGATCAAATGGACGGGATTCTCCTTGTTTCTGCCAAGTCTCCTCTGCCGTTTTCAGTAAGTAGATGTCTTTAGTCTGCTATTTTGGACTAGAACCAGATTATTTGCTTTATGAAATGTTTAAATTCCATCTTCTATCATCATGATGGAAAAAGCAATACAGGTCTGTATGAAACTGATAGCATAATATTTTCTTATCTGAAATGGAAATTGACAAGGGTTTATGTATAGCAGCACCGTAGGTATACAACCTCTGAATAATACTTTGTAGTATGAATAAATAAAATATCAGAAGAACATTGGACATCTGCGTTGCTTACTGTATAAGCTCCAAAAGTCCATTATTAAATTGACACGCATTTATATGAAAAATTCTACATCGAATTTTTTATCTCATGAGTCATGACATAAGTATGTTAATAAAAAAAACCACACAATTGCCATAAAAGTTCAAAATACCAATAAACATCCAATACATTTCATTGAATAATACAATACGTTACGATTCGCTTTTGGTTGTTGAGTTTTTGAAGAAAGTATTTGAAAATACGTAACTTTGTCAAGTGGTAACAAGAAAAAAAGGAAGTTAATAACGAAAAAAACACAAACAAACAAGCGTTATACAAACAAAAGTTGAATATTGTAGCGATTCGTTAGCGAATAATGCCAAACTTTGGCGATCGTTTAGCCAAAATGGTGAAAAAGTTTGAAACTCATGTACTAGTTATTAACTGATATGACTATGTAAAGTACTTAGATTTATTTGAGCGGAGTGTTAATAGTGGCGTTCATAATTTCAAAAATAACATCGAATGGTAAACAAGCAGCGAGATCTCCGAGTGATCAAGTAAGTAAAGATGTGTTGCCAATTCGTAGTTAAGCTTGGATGTTAAGCTTCTTATAATAAGATAAGTTACCGGCTAACCTACCGTCTAACCGAAACAAGACAGTATGGAGCATCGAGGTATTGGTAGCAGTAATAGGTAGATGGCAGTATTCAATTGCACGAGATGTAACAAAACTTTACCTCTAAAACATTATGCGGCTTTAAGCTATATAATTTGTTATTCATTAATAATGCAGTTGTTCAAATTTAGTACTAAATGTTTTAACTAAAAAAATCTCGGTATTGCACAAGTTTTTAAGATTATTAGTTTGGATACGAGCTTTACGGAGAAAAATGAGCGAAGGTGGTAAATGTATAAATATAATAAATAGCACAGGGGAAGAATGCCAAAGAAATCGAACTTTGCTTTTCATACAAACTTTATTTTTTGTGAAGTGCACTATTAAAGTTAAAAACTAAAACGAAAAAACCGTAAGTAAAATCATAAAGTTATAGCAATATACAAAATATAATAAACGACATCAAAGTATTTGTCTAGTCAGTCCACACCCTAACAATGAATGGAACAAACCCGATCCTTTCAAATAAATCTAATGTGACACTAAAGTGACGTGACATTACCTTTGCAATGCTCGAAAATATGATATTTCACTGAATATAAAGTTACAGTTCCATTCGACATGTAATGATATCCGTCTACATGATGTGTGAGGCGCAAACTTTGATATAAATTAAGGTTGCTTCACACGTACTTCAACCACACAACATCGCAGCGTCAAAAAATAAAGGAGTGGTTTTGCATGGTACATGTTTCAATTTTTCGTAATAACATTGTGGCATCTACAAAATATGGATGTTGTTGCTTTGTAGCGGGCGCTTGATACTAGGCAACAACGTATAGGAGCGCAGTAAGATTCGATATTAGTTTTGTGCGCATTGTTGGTGCGTCGACGCAAATTTATCTATGTCCCCGGACGCTAGTTCAGTGTCGCTATCGGTTACGTAGTGGCTGTGATATGGTCAGTATCACCTATACCGTCAATAAAGACCGCAAAATGATGTCTGTGTGATATCTACTGTTCATTTTCACATAAACTACGCCCGACTCGTGTGGCTGTCGTGTCGTTGTGGTATATGTGAATCAAGCCTTATGTGTAACGTGTCTGGTAAGTGAAATCATTGCGTGGTTGAGATGAGTTGAGTAACTTTGTAATCGAATGATATAAAACACGTTATTAATAAGCATTCATGAGCATTATCTATTTGTATTAGCGTGTATCCAAGTGCTTCAGCTAGGGATGGGAATGATAACATCGATATTTTAATTATGCATTTTAATTACACTTGCGGTTTTGAAACGCACAGCACAGAGGCTAATTACTATAATATTAGTGGTATAAACAGAATATTTTTATTAACTTGATATTTTAAAGTTTATCTACATCTTAGCACAATGACACATAAGTCATATGACGATAAATAACTATGATGATATACTACTCCTAAGAAGCGTCCTTTTCAAGCTTGATCTATAAACATCATACTTGTAATTCATCAGTTGCCCCCTCTTAATGTAGTAGGTATCTATACTACATAAAGGGAGCTGCTGACGAATATCGACTGTAACGTTTTTTTTTTATTTTATATTCGGCAATTTTTATGAAGTTTCTTTTTAAGATATAAAATCGACAATAGTTAAAACACTAGAAGATAATGAACATATTAACAATTATGTGTCATATTATTAATGATGTCTTAACAAAAACATCGATACTTCTGTTTTTGATATTAACGTGACTAGCTATAATTACTCGAGTGAGAATATATAATCAAAATGCCTTCAAGATTGACAAGGATCTTAAAAAAGACGAATTCCTAACTTTTTAAGTACGTGGTTTGGAAAAATACTATCTGAATCTGAGGAGAAATCTACGCGTCAGTAACTTCTAATACCAACGGTAAAAGCTTACAACAACCATCCCAGTACTTTCATTTACTAGGAACCATAAGTTTTATGTGATGGCTGAATGGTGCAATGGCTCCCAGTTATACCAGTCCATTTGCAGAGATCGCATGATCGTACGAGGTAATGGAGAACGGAAGGTAGTTCAAGACATAATCCGTATTTTATGTTGGTGCATTTCATACTGAGTACTTCGAGATTCAACATCTAAGATAGACTTTAAAGTTAAATCGAATCTTGGCTCTGAATGAAGTATTCATGGAACTCTATTATTATTTCACTAGTGCACTAAAATATTACTAAGCACTATGTAGACTGGTTTGGTATCATCACCATAACTATTTCAGCCACTGTAGTGTCAATACTCGCCATTGTTATGTTCCGAGGTGGAGGGTTAAGGGAGGCGGTAGACTTCCAGTCGTAGTCTAAGATCTATTGTTTTTATAGGCGTATCTCTATCTACAGCTACCAACAGTTTGTATAGGTAAACAATAAAGAACATTTTTGCCAATTTCCCTGCAATTTTCTCGATTTTTCTCTTACTGCTCCTGGCAATAACTAACACAACAAAAAAGAATTAGCAAAATTGGCCTATCCGTTCAGGCATGTGAAATGAAATGGGGATTCATTTATTTTAATAGGCTCATTAAAATCGCCTCTGTGGTCTAGCAGTTCAGGTGTTGGACCGAGTTCGAATCCCGGGTCGGTCAACAAAAAATTTGGTTTGTCCAATTTTCTAATAAAAAAAATGTTGCTCGTGATTGGATATGTGCCCGGTTGGCGATAGGCTTGCCACCTATCACATTGTGGGACTTAGTGTCTTCGGCTAGTCGTGGGTGCCCTGGTTGTGCCTCTGCCTACCCCTTCGAGGATTGGGCGTAAAGATACTTACTTTTTTTTTCATTAAAATCGCAGATCCCGTGTCGCATGTGTGAACAAGCGGGTAAAGTTAACATAACAACACTAAACTTTGACCTTTTTCACTTCTGTTATATTAATTGTGAACATTGGAATTTCTGGAAAATCTGGAAAATTAATGTTTTGCGTTTTGTCACACTTTGTTGAACAATATTTTATAGTACAGGAATGGTGGTAATAATACATGGTAATAGTACACGAACGTGTTCTGGTATTCTTAACATGAATAATGAACATCATAATAAAATTAAGTAATTAGTGTTCATGCTAATTCATTAGTTAAGTGTTACAATCGCCTCTGTGATCTAGCGGTCCGGGTGTTGGACTTGACTGCATGAGGTCCCGGGTTCGAATCCCGGGTCGGCCAACACAAATAAAATTGGATTTTTCCAATTTTCTAATAAAAAAATGTTGGTCGGGATGGGAAATGTGCCCGGTTGGCGATAGGCTTGCCACCTATCACATTGTGGGACTTAGTGTCTTCGGCTAGTCGTGGGTGCCTTGGTTGTACCTCTGCCTACCTCTTAGGGGATATTTGCGTGAAGATACTTTTTTTTCTTTTTTTTAAGTGTTACAATTTTAGGCACGCGTTCTCGAACAGTAATTAAGCTCACGCTAAACTTAAGAATATCGCCTCTATGATCTAGCGGTAATGCGTCAGTCTTGACTACTTGAGGTCCCGTGTTCGATCCCCGGTTGGACAGCAAAAAAACGAAAATATGTGTATTTTCTTATTTCTAATTAAAAAAGTTGTTCGGGATTGGATATGTGCCCGGTTGGCGATAGGGTAGTTGTTGTACTTGTAGTAGCTCTTAATGTCAAGCGATACGAATTTCGCCGGGTCGGCTAATAGAAAATGAAAATAATAAAATTATACTTTACATATAATACTGAATGCTGATGATGAGTGTTTTCAGTCGCTGGCTCAAAAAGCTAATACTTCTCTTTTTAACCGACTTACTAAAAGAGATTCGAATTCGATTGTATTATTTTATGTTATCAGCGATTACTCAGCCAGTAACAAAGATTTTAAAGGTATTTTTTTTTATAAAGATTGTTCTGAGGTGGTCCCATGTTCATTTTAAGGTAGTGGTTCTCGAGTTATACCTACTTAATAAGACAAATATTCGTTTGTCGTCAGATTTGACAAAAATTACAAATAAAATAATTGGATACGTTTACTTATCATGCTTGAATTTTCCACCTGGCTGATTATTTAAAATAGTCTAACCCGAAAGTACATCAAGCTATAAAATAAAGGTCATTTTTAACCGTTTTCAAATAGGACGAATTTATCAATTCGTTAGTAGGTTTTTGTAATTTTTTTGTATGTTTGCGAAGTGACAAATGATTTTTAATGATTATTTTATATATATGACAAGAAGATTCAGAGATTGTCCCACAAAAATGTTATCAAGATCCAAACAATAGCTCCGGAGTTGTATTTAACAATGCATGTGTTTTTGTGTACCTTGATTATAAACAAGAGTAAACAAATGCTATCGATATTTTTCACCTTATTCGCTTGTTATCAACGGGTTAACTTTTGGCCTAAAAATATGAACTCCAGAGACAGTTGGTTAAGTCCATTATACTAAACTAAAAATAGACAAACATAAGCCACAACTTATAGCAGTGCTTGTGTTGAATGCTGAGCATATGCGGTTAGTAATTTGAGTGCTCCCATCAAAATACGATTATACTAAAGCCATATTACTGTTATAGCTGTTCGTGGTTAGAATGGAGCGAACTTCATTTCCTTGGTGAATATATGCATTGGAACTGTTATCGCGGGTTTGCAGGTGCGACCAAACTTTGCTATCCATAATTTTCTTGGTCGCCTCTGTGGTCTAGAGGTATTGGACTTGGTCCCGAAAACAAAAAGAAAATGTGGTTTTTCTAATAAAAAAATGTTGCTAGGGATGGCATATGTGCCCGGTTGGTGACAGGCTTGCCACGTATCACATCGTGGGACTTAGTGTCTTCGGCTAGTCGTGGGTGCCCTGCTTGTGCCCTGCCTACCTCTTCGGGGGTATGGGCGTTAAAATACTTCATAATTTTCTTGGTGATGAACATTTAACTTGGAATACTTTTGGAATAGGAGTCGTAAAGGGAGAAAAGGCAATTAATGTCAACTTATTGGTAGGTACTACAATCAGGTTCTTGAAGATGACATTATAAAAGAACTGCTACTCCTGGCCTAGTGGCTTACAAATATTAAGTATTTATGAAAAAAAGTACAATTTAATATTATATATTATGTAATTCGCCTCTGTGGTCCAGCGTCCAGGTGTTGGACATGACTTACTTGTTGGACGTGACACAAAATGTGGTTTTTCCAATTTTATATTTAAAAAAAAATGCTCGGGATTGGATGCGTTCCCGATTGGCGATAGGCTTGCCACCTATCACATTGTGCGACTAAGTGTCTTCGGCTAGTCGTGGGTGCCCTGCTTGTGCCCTGCCTACCTCTACGGTGATATGGGCGTGAACACACTTCATAATTTTCTTGGCGATGAACATTTAACTTGGAATGCTTTTGGAATAGAACTCGTGAAAGGAGAAAAGGCAGCACCTAATTTCAAGTTATTTATTTGTAGAATTAGGTACAATCAGACTTTTAAAGATAACATTATAATAGAACGGCTACACCTGGCATAGTGGCGTACAAATATTGTTTATAAAAAAATAAGAAAAAATCTGCAATTATCATTTCTTTTTTCTCATACAAGTACGCAAGCATTTTACACTTTACTAATGGTTATATGTCCATAATTTCATTGTTATAAAAAACAAAATTTAAGGAAATAATCCATTTAAATTATATTGATAGGGTCATGAATAATATTTTCATCTTCTTTTGCCTTAAGATATCCGTCAGCTTATTTTCACAAATACTACAGAATATGTATGAATACAGTAGAAATTAGTTATATCGGAACTATTTTTTTTTCTACATTTGACAACATGAACCGGATAAAGTAAATGTTTTTTTTTATGTCCCTTAAAAGTAAAAGAAAGAGACAAAATACGTTTAGTGAGTTTCTACAGACGTTTATTTTATTCTATTCCTAGGAAAATGTTGTCATGACCGAAGTCATTCGACAGGTCTAAAATGTTTTATCTCTTTGTTTCATTTGAAAAAGATAGCATGCATCTAAAATAAGTTTAGTTTGTGCACAGCAGAATTACCACCATTAAATGGGAATCAAGCAGACTAATTTTCTAATATTAAGAAATATATGACAAATACGCGCAAAGCGGCTACAGCCCGGACAACGATCCAGTGGAGATTAGATTACTACTACTTTCAAGTTACGCCTACGAGTCCTAGAACTAGGTTTTGTTGAAGAATGTGACCTAAGATGTATGACGCCAATATTAATAATCTATCTACAGATAAAGATAGAGTTGTATTGTATAGATATTTTATATCTAAAATAGCACTATCTTATCTTAGATAGTTTATTAATATTAGCCGTTAATATGTTTTTGAGTACGGCCATGAACATTGTAATGGTGGTGATTTTGCTGAGAATCAACCAAACTTACTTTAGGTGTATGTCATCATTTTTACAATAAAATAAAAAAAGAAATGGACTTTTTTACACAAGTCAGATTAGTCCGGACATGTCAACTTGAAAGTTTTTAACTAACGCTTTCCGAGGAATATTGATGGTAATTTTATTGCACAAAAACGCTAAACTAGTTTTAAGTTATCGTTATCTTCCTTTAACGATAGTAATAAAAAGAGACCAAACACTTCAAATGCTGTCACATTAGTCTATACCCGAAATTTCTATAGAAGTTTAATTTATTCCTTTGAAAACGTTGTTTAAAAGCTTCACAATTTGACATACCCAGCCTAATCTGACATGTCTAAAATTTTCCATCTCTTTTGTTTTTGTTTTATTGGAAAAAGACAGCATGTATCTAAAATAAGTTTAGTTTGTGAACAGCAGAATCACCACCATTATCGAACTAAACGTGTGTTGTCTCTTTTTATTACTATCATTAAAAGAAGATAGCGATAACTTGGAACTAGTGTAATGAGTGCGCAACAATATTACCAGCATTTTCACTAGATAATTATCTTCAAGAGTGCCTTTAGAAATTTACATACAAAACTTAGGAGGCAAGCCCTTTGTAGAACAGGCAGAGTTTAGAGTGGCAAATGTCACGATATTATCCGACCTGACTAGATCCCTCTACATTAATTACTCTTTTCAAACGAACACGCCGGTTTCGGAGACTCTTCACACCACCTTCGGATAATACCCTAGCAATTTGTTAGTGAAATTGTGACCTAGATCTTCCTGCGTACTTACATTCATCCACATCTGCATTGTATATCTAATTTGCCAATATGTAATTCAACTATCATTCCTTCAACATAACGGATCAAACAGACACTTTTTCATTGATATGGCAATAAAAATTTAACCGACTTAAAAAAATCTCAATTCGATTTTAATTTTTTTAACCAAGCTCAAAAAAAACAAGGAGATTATCAATTCGGCCGCTACATATTTTTATGTATGTACACCGATTTCTCCGTGGTTTCTGAACCGATTTACGTAATTCTTTTTTTATTTAATGCAGAATAGTTCCGAATTGGTCCCATAAAAATTTCATTCAGGTAGGCCCATTAGTTTTTTTTATGAGCATTTTTATCTACTTTCACCTATCCCGATGTTTATTTATTAAATTAAAATAATTCAATCATATCAGCAATAAATTGAAATGTATTAAATAAAAATAAGTACGTTAATAAAAACTGACTTCAAAACTGAAAATAAAAAAATAATAAAGATTTAACATTCATTATATACTACCTATTATCTTATGTGCCATTTACTAATAGGTTTGAAGTCGGTGCCAAGCCTTAAACTACATTATAAGTAAACATTGCATCGGCTTGGCACCGACTTCAAACTGATAAGTAAATAGAACCTGTAGGTAATAGGTAGTATATAATTAATATTAGATCTTTATTATTTTTTACTTTTTAGTTTTGAAGTCTGTTTTAATTAACGTAGTTATTTTTATTGAATGTCTATTAACATTAAATATTGTGTAAGGAACGTAATTACTCCCAACAATAGTGTTTTGTAGATAATACTAGAGTGAGACCAGCTCGGAATTATTAATCATCTTTAAAAAAAAGAATAATACAATATTTTTTGCACTTTTACTGGCCTTAAATTATCTTATGTGAATTACGCGTCACGTTGTTTATCCGTAATTAGAACTTAAACTACTTTACCGAATCAAATAAAAAAAAAAGAAATAAAGGACACTTTACATTTCAATTTATCGCGAGCGAAGCCGCGTGTACCATCTCATTAATATTTGTTTACGAAGTTGAATGCTAAGATGTAGGATGTACTTTAATGTGTGAGACCATAAACCCCGATACGGCTACGCATACCGATATTGCGTGTCTTTACGCGGTCATGTACCTTATTCCACCATACTGTCACTACATGCATCTCATTATTTACAATAGTAGCTATACCATACAATAGAATGTTCTTTTGTAAGATGTCAAAACCAGTGTATTTTTATGAAAAGAGAAATAAATGTGGACGAAACTAGGAAGAGCTGCAAGGATCGTGACATTTAGCACTCGATATTCTTTGCATACCACGTAAGGGTCTTGGCGTGAAGAAATGTCGGTAAGTATTTGTGTGTGTACATTCTACAATGTGAGCCAAATTATACTTCATAACTTGTTGGCTTATCGCCAAATGAACGATTTCTTCCTTTTTATACGTATAATTTAACGATTTTGAGAAAAGGAGGCGGTAATTTTTAAACAGACTAAGAACTTCGCCTCTTACATTTTTTATGATATGTCAATTAATTTCTTTGTCATTTATGTGTGTTCAATATTTTAACTACAAATAACTAGTTGAAACACAAAGGTTGGCTATCGCCAAATGATCGATTTCTTCATTTATTACTTATATATAATTTTGACGATTTTGAAAAAGCGGTAAGTTTTAACCTGACTTTAAAAAAGAAGGTTATATGTTTCGTCTCTTGTATTTTTCTTGGTAGGTATATCAATTAATTCCTTTGTCATTTGTGTACTGAATGTTATAGTACCCAAATGGCAGACAGAGCTGGTTCAAGGAGAGCTCTTTCTTCTCCTGACTGGCTAGGGTAGGAAACGGTGTTAGTGTTAAATTGATCTCTCGCTCAAATTGTTAATAATAAATTATGAAGCTTGTAATTAATACAAATAATTACTTTGTTAAAGTATTAAAATATTTTAAAATATAAATGTTAATACAAAAAATACGCACCACAATGTGGTAGAATATATGCTTAAATGTTATTGTAACAACTTCTTAACACACAGATTCAGCAACTAAATATGTAATATTCATTTCATTTCTTAGGCCCGAGATATTCAAGAAACGAGTCGTTTTGCTTACGTATGGTTTAAATTTGTACAAATAGTAAAATATCTGACAACAATCGTTCGTTTTCGATTGTTAACTCTAAATATTTTGTGTAACTATGAGTAACGTTTCATTACTTTTAGGCAAACTACCAATGGTTATACTTACGGATCACTTTTCGTCACTTAAAAGGAACCGAGCTTTAGAGCGTTTTATGGTTACAAGTTGGTTTCGTTTTCTATTTTGTCAGTAAATGAAACCTATAGTATTCATACTTTACTATTACTTAAACAGAATATTTCTGTGCAAATCCGACATTAAAACATATTGTAGAACACAAGACACGTTGTTCTAAAGCGTACGCGCCGATCCGACAAGGGTTGCCAGCTACAAGAAATGTTATATAAAAATTAATATATATTCCTCTTATTCGTCGCATTACATGTAAATGGAAAAGTCTTTTTTTTTAATTATAGTGTCAGAAAATCATATACTTAAAAGAAATATTGAAAGTTTAGCGGAATATCGATATTCACAGTTAAGACAGAACAACCATTGTCGGGACAGCTAGTAATATTCAGATTTGAGGAGGAAAATACACGGATAATAAACACAAAAAAATTAAACACCCGTTAAACACATATTCTACTTAACACTGTCTAAAACTGGATTCTTAACCAATAGTGTACTGCTACGTCATCGACGTGTAGCATGTCATTGGTTTGATGTCAATTTTAGAGTGTTTAATTAAACAGACATCTATCTATATATTTCAAAAATGTATGAAAACGTAATTATTTTGAATATATATTTTTTAAAACAATCTTTTTTTGTGGTAGGCTGTTTATTTTCATGATATGTTATGTTTTTGTAACACGAAAAAGGAAGAAGGAATCAATTCGACTATATAGGTTTTTAATGTTTGTTAGGTATCTACACAATTACTTGTCCAACAACCTACAACTTGTGATCGTTCATTTTAAAGAGGTAGGTCATACTTCCAAGGTTCCATATAAACTTAATAATGAACGAAAAAAAAATATAATACTTAATCATTTAATTAATATGAATGTAGCTCGAAAGCATGAGCTCACTTTAAAAAAAAATTGAATCGCGACGTGATATTGAAATTGGAGTCAGTTTTACTGCGTTTCAATGATCTAACGTTCAGTATATATTTGTCAATTAATTTATTTATAATAATTTGTAAAGCCCTATTTCTGTAAAAAGGAAAACCGATTGGCTAAAGTGTCGCTCAAAGTGTGGTTAAAGGTGTAAATATTATTTTAAAAATAATGTATAGTTGGGAACCCTAGATACGACTGCACACGTCACTATTCCATGTTTATGCACGGTCTTGTGCAGTTTTCTTTCATATTGTGACTATGTACTTCATGTGCGTTCACTGGTATTTTGCATTAATACTTATGCTATTAAAGGTCATTTGCTCGTTCCTGGGTTAAGTATTTAACTCTGAGTTATTTTATTGAATCAGGCGTTACTTTGCGGAAATCCATTATAAAATATGTAAAATAAGCCTTTATTTTGCTAATTCCGTGTAAGCAGTGTAACCGTTGTGGCAAATAATCCTCCAAACGACACAGAATGTGACAAGCCTAACTGACGTTCCCACCACCCACCTCCGCGACCAAAACACGAATATAGGAAGAGCTCGGGAAACAATATAAATTGTCACGTTCTTTACATGTGACAACCCTACCTAAAGTTCCCACCTCCCACCTCCGCGACCAGATCACAAATAGAGTCCGAACACGGGAAACAAAACCACTTGTCACGTCCTTCGCCAACTTTGTCGTGACTCTTTTCTTTGAACGAGACTCGTGTGTCGTCGTTTGTACGGTACGGTCGAATTCCTGAGGATGCCTCGGTGTAGAGGCGAAACGTACGTCGAGTGCGATTTGGTGTTCTCTGTGGTGAGTGCTTCGACAAAGTTGGCGAAGGACGTGACAAGTGGTTTTGTTTCCCGTGTTCGGACTCTATTTGTGATCTGGTCGCGGAGGTGGGAGGTGGGAACTTTAGGTAGGGTTGTCACATGTAAAGAACGTGACAATTTATATTGTTTCCCGAGCTCTTCCTATATTCGTGTTCTGGTCGCGGAGGTGGGTGGTGGGAACGTCAGTTAGGCTTGTCACATTCTGTGTCGTTTGGAGGATTATTTGCCACAACGGTTACACTGCTTACGCGGAATTAGCAAAATAAAGGCTTATTTTACATCTTTTTAACTCTGAGTTATCTAGGGTTATATCATTTCACATTTTTTCTTTCTTTATTTTTTGGCAGTAGCATTAGCATTTGCCATTAGTCAAGTTGAAATTTGCATCATGTTACTAGATTCAAATCGCATTTAAAATAAACAAAATTAGTCATACGTCGTCAAAGAAAGTCACGACATCGTCTTGAGTAAAGCGGTGGCCTCATTACTCAAACTCTTGTAATGAGATTTGTCGACAAATAGAAATAGACACTACAATACAAAATTTCTTCCTGATTCTTTCATCTGTGCACTGAACCTGAACAAATTTGACTAAACTCATTCTATACTTCGAACTTCAATACAATCAACTTCAATAATCACGAATGATATCTCTTCTATCGTTGGCGCCAAAACTCTCACTATATGTTTAACAATAAAACCCTTTACTAAATTTAACACAGGATCTTGGTAGCCGTTCTAATATAATAAAGCGTATTAAAATCCGCTGAATTAAATCAACAAGTCTTTTGAAATTCGCGTGTACAACAGTATATACGTACATAAAAATAAAGGTCACAAGTATTAACAAAAAGTACAAATATTACCGAGTCATACTTATTTCTGTAGTCATAAAACTTTGGGTACTTGTATTTAACATTAAATATTGTTAAATATTTAAATCGCAGTAATAATTTATTCGTCACTGTAATTATCTCAAAGATTTGTCAGTCACTTGAGGTAAGACTTTAGGAATTCATCAGTAGTTTAACCCTTTTGTTAATGAAAACAACCTGAATTACTACAAGATTTAAGGAGACGTTATAGTCGGTACGTATTTTATTGTAATAACGACTATGATAGTACTTAATGTTTATTACGGCGGTTAGTGCCACTTGTATGTTCCTGCCCTTAAACTTTATCTATAACAAACAGAATATTTCCTTTTGTACATTGAAGTTTCTGTGTCTTCTGAGGGAAGCAGTTTAAATATGAGGATAAAAATTGCCTATATAAGTCACTTTCCAACCTTTTTACTACTTCCAGATAAGAAAGTCATGTCGCCTAGTGACACCAAAGTTCGTTATGGTGCGTTTCCAACCTGAGACCGGTATGTTAGGTCTCGAGCAAAACTGAGTTTATCGGCTACCTTATCTCCGAACCCGAACACGTCAATGGTAAGCACTGACATTATGGCGACAGGAATAGGCACGGTGGTGGTACAAATCTGAGCGAGTCGCTGCGAAGCTCTACCACCTAGTCAGATGTACGGTACTCACGGTGTTAGTGACTATAAGCCTAAGCTCATCTTTACGAGCTGCCTGGCAGGAAGGCAGATGGTCTATTCTGCACGCAGGAGCCTGGAGCTTACGGGGAAAACAGGGTTATTGACTTTTTTATTTTATTTTTTTATATAATAAAATAGCGAATAATCACAAGGCTCTACTAATAACCATGGCCTATAGAAACCATTGATGTAGCAGGTGCGTCGTTGTCTTGTAGGACTGACACAAACGAGCATAACTTTAAAACGCAGTATAGTCTCGATATACTTATAGTATATCTTCAAAAAAGTACTTTCACGCCCATATCCCCGAAGAGGTAGGCAGAGGCACAACCAGGGCACCCACGACTAGCCGAAGACACTAAGTCGCAAAATGTGACAGGTGGCAAGCCTATCGCCAACCGGGCACATATCTAATCCCGAGAAACGTTTTTCATTAGAAAATTGGAAAAACCCAATTTTCTTTTTGTTGCCCGACCCGGGATTCGAACCCGGGACCTCATGCAGTCAAATCCAACAACCGAACCGCTAGACCACAGAGGTGATATAGAAGTATATATTACATGAAATTGTAAAATATTTGTCCAATACATAGACATTGTTACATAAGACAATTCAATTACAAGGATCTCTCTCCAGGAACAAACAAAGCCAACAATCTAGCCAGACAGCGCTAGAATACAAATACACCATTAGCGATACATCCTCCATTCCGCAACCGTTTATACTGCCTTTATAATTATATTCTACTAGCTGAGCCTATAGCCGTAGTCCTGTCTTATCTTTATTAGATTTTAATGGGTCCATCTGTTCAGGTGTAATGCGATGACCGCGCGAAATGGAAATATATATATATATAGATCTAGATTATAGAAGATAAGTCCTATATAAGTAAAAATTACATAACGTGGAAATATTCCGAAAAGTAACTTCACGCACGTATTCCCGAAGTGGTAGACAAAGATACAACGGGGCCACCCACGACTAGCCACTAGACACAGCTAATCCAGGGCAACGTTACTTTCATTACAAAATTTGAAAACAATTTTTTTTATTGTATGATTCAGGGTCGTACCCGGGACCACGTGTAGTCAAGTCGAACAAAGAATATAAGACCACAGAGGCTAATAATGATGATGAACACATATTCGTTTTATATACGTATGTTCGTCATATTTCCCATGTTGATCTCAATCTCCTGAGTAGAATAGACTATTTGTCTCTGCCTGGCAGATCGGAAACGGGTCATTTAATAACAGATTTAGCTTTCAGAATCCTTACTTAAGTTTACAGCGCGACATTCTCTTCTCCTTAAATTGCATGAAAACTTTGAACATCACAGACACACGGCAGCAACGTACCTATAATACCTTAGATGTCTGCATTTCCGGGTCTGGGTGTTTATTAAATGTATTCTTTTATCTATTTAAGTATTTCCATGTAATAGTATCGATGACTAACACCCATAACACAAGCATATAATTTGCTTACTTTGGGGTTAGATTCAATTTGTATAACTTGTCCAGGGATATTTATTATTTATTATTATTATTATTATCTATATGCCACGGTTATCTCTTAATATCAGGAGAGCCGTGTGCTTGTTCACTGTGTTATCACATAAAAAAGCAGTAAGAGATAACAAAGAAAAATCGGATAACCTTGTACTACAAAGATTTGTAATCCCTTCTCGCATATGCAAACTTTAAATCTGACAAAATGAAGGTATAGCACAAATACTTTTATTCCAAATATATGAAAAAAAATATAACAAAAAGACTACGAATTTTATCGCTAAAATACGATTCCTTTTTAACAACTAACGCTTAGAAGTCACAAGAAAAGAACGCTTTTTAAGTAGAATCCGAGAAAATCTATCTCTTATCAGCTAAGAACCATCTCGAACATGTTAGCTTTAAAAATCCGCATCGAAATCGACCCATTCGTTTATGAGTTCTGATGCCATAGACACAAACAGGCACACACACACAATCACAATCATACACACGCGTACATACTCACACACACACACACACACACACACACACACACACACACACACACACACACACACACACACACACACACACACAACCACACATACAGGGACTCTCTCCCTCGGCGTCTCCCTCGGCGGTATCGATCACACAAAGTACACTTTTTTAAATTGTGTATGCTAAAGTACTCGTACATTTGAATAAAAATAAACCTACATTGCAAAAAGAAAACTACGGCGATATTAAAATTACACATTCGTATACATGGTGTGAACTGCCTGAATAAAAATAAAAAAAATTAAAAAAAAAAAATACATGAATTGTACAGCCCTAAAGTAAATTATAGTAAACATTATAAAAGCAAAAGTATTTCAGTCTGTTGCTCTTTCACGGCTAAAACGCTAAACCGATTGTGATAAAATTCGATATGCATATAGCTTATGATCCAAGTTCAAACATATGCCACATTTTTTCAAAATTCGACCCCCATAAAACCCAAATATTAATTGAAAACCTCATCCTTTCTTAAGTCATTACACTATTAAATCAATTCTCAAAATATATTCCGTCATTACTTTTAAATGGTCATTTCCTATGGGAGTCTAAGTAGTATTTACTGAGATATTAAATAGTTCATTAGGACTAGCAATCATGGCATTTGAATGGAGGTAATTTGGAATGAGTCGCAAATGGGTCATTGTTGTAATTGGGGTCTGGGAAGGAATTACACAAAAACAATATTCGCCACACGCTTTGCCAATTCCAATATTTTGAAATTATGTTTCAACAAATAAATGCAATATTGACAATATTGACTGCATCGTTGGACAAGGGGATAGTGTACACTACCAACTCCATCAGCCAACCGTGGGACTCGGGTAAGATTCCTTACGGGGTCAGGTATTTATGTGATAAACATAGATATCTGTATTTCCGGGTCTGAGGGTTTATTCAATTTATATAGTATCTATTTAAGTATTTCTATGTATTAACATCGTTTTCTAACACATAAAACATAAGCATATAATTTGCTAACATTGGAGTTAGAACTACAAATTTGCGTAATTATTCCAGTAACATATATTTAATAATTATTTTACATCGACGGACAAATTATAATACAATAAAGTTTTCAATATTCCTCGTCAATGTAGCTAAGAACCATCTTAATCACATTAGATTTCTAACTAAAAATCCGCATCGAAATATGTCCATTCGTTTAGGAGTTATAATACAGACAAACACAAACAAAATGAACTTATAACACCTTTCTTTTTACGTTGGGTATTAAAATGTCAACCATTTTCACTAACAGCGCAATGGGCTTAATCCATCTTATTAATACACATTCGGCCAATATTAATAACCTATTTAGAGGTAAAGATAGGCCTTTCAGAGATTTGTTGCTAAGATATTTTTAATAATTATTGAAAAATAACAGCAGTTACCTAGCAACTGATCTAAAAAAAGCACGATCTCTAATCTTAGATAGGTTATCAATATTGGCCGACAAACTATACTCCAAGGTTTAAGTTGTCATTATAGTCTACAAAAATGTAATATAAATAGGTTTCTTATCTATATTTTATTGAATCAGGCGTTACTTTGCGGAAATCCATTATAACGGATGTTTTTTATCTATGTTTATTAATAAAATAAAATAGCAAGATACTTGCTTACTATTCAAATAGAAACACCTTTTGGTAAGATTTATTATGTCTATTCAGAATATTACATTACGAAATTTATCAAGTAATAAATGTCTTTGTTAAGAAAACCACAAATAATTTAAAAATTAATAGACAAATCAAGCGCCAAATTTCATAACGAAAGGTTTAGGCGTTAAGGAACTAACAACACACATTAAAACATTTTTACAAACTTCATAATCGGATTAAAACTTTGAGAACCATTTCAATAAATACATTAAATAAAGAAAAAACATTAAACATCATTTAGATGAATGTAAAATTTATTTCACAAGCACTTATTTGGATTGAGTTATTATTTCAATCCATTTCACGTGAATGTATAATTATTAATTAGCATAATTATTCTCTTTGACTACATTAATTACTATCAAACGATTATTGATTAAACTCAATCAACCGTTTCAATTAATACTGAAATGTATTGAAGGCTATCTGAATTAAGGTTGACTTATAATAAATGAAGAATGAAGGGCACTTGATTCAGGAATCAAGTCTTTAAAACCACTTTGGATGGTGGGTTCTCCCCGTGTTGGTCCGGGCTCCTTTGCCCGTAAAATGCGAGCATAGGCTTACCATCACTAGCAGCGTGACATCTGACTAGGTGGTAAATTCGCAGCGACTCACCCGGATTGGTACCACCGCCTTACCTATTCCTGCTGCCATAACGTCATGACTTGTTCCGGTTTGGAGGGTAAGGTAGCCGGTAAACTTACTTTTGCTCGAGGCCTAACATCCCGGCCTCAGGTTGGCAACGCACCATAACCAGCTGTGGTGTCTCTAGGCGTCGTGAATTTCTTATCAACAGGAAATACGTTTGCTTGTTTGCCTTCCAATATCATAATAAAAAAATCCTACAAACAAGGTAAAAAGAAATTGACGAATACACTTTATACTAAAAAATGTAGGGGGTAATAGGAGTCGAGCAGTATCAAGATACATCAAGGGAGATGTAAACGAGCAACACCGTCATTAAAATGTTTTAATTATAAGCATATTCACCATATCCCCGAAGAAGTAGGCACTATCATACCCACGACTATCCGTAACACTAAGTCCCACATTGTTATTGGTGGCCCATCGCCAACCGGGCACATATGTAACCCCAGGCAACGGTATTTTTATTAGAACATTGAAATTCAAGTCCGTTTACACGATTGTTTAATTATATAAATAAATAAATAAATAAATAAATAAATATCTTTGGACAAGTTACACCAATTGAATCTAACCCCAAAGTAAGCAAATTATATGCTTGTGTTATGGGTGTTAGTCAACGATTCTAATACATAGAAATAATTAAATAGATACTAGAATAAATTTAATAAACACCCAGACCCGGAAATGCAGACATCTAAATGTTCATCACACAAATGCCTGCCCCCGTCGGGAATCGAACCCGAGCCTCGCGGTTATTCGGCGTAGTTAGACGTGTACGTTAGCCACTCGACCAACGAGGCGGTTATATGTAAGAAATAATTGTCACAAGATCATTTATTACAGTTATACTAACATCTAGCTGACACGGTTCATTGGTTTCACTTTAATTACATTGTCGCAGACAGTTGAGAAAACTGTACTGCAAAGTTTTTGAATTGAGTTCTTAAGTTTGAACATTTGAATTAAGAATGAATTGAAATCTTAAAACAATTTAAGAACGAAAAAATTTTCGAATTTCAAATTCGAATTTCAAGAATTTAAAAATTTTAGAACATTTTTCTTTGGATTTGAATAAGTATTCTGCGGATTAATGCGAAATCATCGATAGTATATGTCTACAAGGTGTGTGTAGTGGTTTTTTTTAGCTAATAATACAAAATAAGTGATAGTAAGGGAGATTTTCTCATCCTAGTTGTGACAGAGGAGAGTTATGACATCGTCGATTTTTGGTAATCTATAAACTGCTTGTGAATTTCCCATAGTGCACGTTTGCTAGCTCGAGACTTGAACTGATAAACGTTCACTATTGCGAGCTCAATATCCGTTAATAGGTTCCAAAAAATCAACGATGTCACAACTCTCTTCTGTCCCAACTTATCTCGGTCTCCCCTACTAAAGTTCTCAAACAAAACGTTAGTTTGTGTATAACAAATCACGCAACATGTAAAATTTAAGTCACATAATGGCTGCTCATATTACACTGAATGTCAGATTCTATACTTCTTCTCGTCGGTGCTTGGTGGAATTCCATTCTTGATGCAATTTATTTAGAAACATTTGTACTTTCCACAATAAATTTTATTATTATTTTTCATTTTTATGGTTTAGCCAACCGGTTTCGCTATACAAGCATCATCAGGGTTATATAACAACTTGTTACAACAACTTGTTGGAGTTGTTGTAACAAGTTTTAACAAGTTGTAAGTAAGGAATTTGTAACAAGTTGTTACAACAACGCACCATAACCAGCTGTTACAACAACTTGTTGGAGTTGTTATATAGCCCTGATGATGCTTGTATAGCAAAACCATAAAAATAAAAAATAATAAAATATATTGTGGAAAGTACAAGTGTTTCTAAATAAATAGCACTGAATGTCACTTTATTAATAATGCAAAAACGTAAAAGGGTTTCAACCTGGGGTTCAGGTTCCGAATAGTAATCTTTTTCATTATTTATTTATTTTTTAATGTGATTGAATTGCAATTGATGCTAATACATATTAAAATGTACCGAATACAATAGTAATAACTTGATAATATTAAATAAGAATAATCTATAATATAAAAATTAATTGGTAAATGTATTGGTAAGGGCATAACTTATGAACGACTGAACCGATTTGGCTTTTTTTGTTGTGTTAGTTATTGTCAGAAGAAGGTTCATATGAAGAGACAAACCGGGAAAATTGCAGGGAAAATGGGAATAACAATACTTTATTTTTTCCCATACAAACTGAATGGGTGGAACGAAGCACGCCGGGATAGATAGTAATGTATAGATTTAAGCGGTCAAGAATATGTTGTATATAACATTTCAATCATTTAACTCATGTTCTTGCGGTAACGCATAACATTCCTAAATTAAAAAAATAAAAAGGCTTGTTTTTATCCGGTGGGTAAAAAATGGAAAACACACATTAAATTTTTTGCTCGACGGAGTCGGAGCTAAGAAACCGGAGTTGTGAAATAAAAAAAGGTACACGCCCATATTGCCGAATAGGCACAACCAGGGTACCAACGACTAGCCGAAGAAACAAAATATCAGGTGGCAAGGCTGTCACCAACCGGGCACATGTCCAAACCCGGGCAACATTTTTTTAAATTAGAAAAACCAAATTTTCATTTTTTTATGCGACCCGGGAAATTACTACTACCAACATGTGATCTAATACATATTTTACTGTCCTAGGCATGTAGTGTCTAATTTATGTAATAAGTAGATCAAGTTTACATTAACATTATTCACATGGCTCCTTTAAGATTAAAGAAATCAAACCCTAATTTGCATTTAAACATAATAACCTATTAATGACTCCACCACAGCGAAAAACGAATGCAGACCATAATAATTATTTCATAAAATTCCAAGTATCCAACATTGGTTTTGTTAAACAAAGAAACTGTTTGTTTCCCTGTAATTTAGAGACATTAAGTTGAGTTCGGAGAATAACTTATTAGCAGGTGATTAGAATTAGACATGTAATTTTAAATGTTAATATTATTATTAATTCTTAATCATGATTCCCCGTGTTGGTACGGGCTCCTTTGTCGTGTGTCGCCTCTGTGGTCTAGCGGTCCGGGTGTTGGACTTGACTGCATGAGGTCCTGGGTTCGAATCCCGGGTCGGCAAACATAAAGAAAATTGGATTTTTCAAATTTTCTAAATAAAAAAATGTTGGCCGGGATTGGAAATGTGCCCGGTTGGCGATAGGCTTACCACCTATCACATTGTGGGACTTAGTGTCTTCGGCTAGTAGTGGGTGCCTTGGTTGTACCTCTGCCTACCTCTTCGGGGATATGGGCGTGAAGATACTTTTAAAATAACATGTCCTGACTGACTGATTCATCATCGCCGAGCAAAAACTTTGAGTTACAGCCATGAAATTTGGTGAGTAGGGTCGTTTTATTGAATGGACACCCACTTAGGACGGAATTTTGAAATTTTAACCCCTAATGGGATGAAATAGGGGTTGAAAGTTTGTATGAAAGACCGTCATTTTTCAGTTACAAACATGGAACTTTATTTTTGAGCTACTAATCAAAATGAGTAGATACGTACTTAAGCGTTTCTGGAAATTCTACCCCGAAGGGGGTGAAATAGGGGTTGAAAGTTTATATGAAATTCTTTATTAATGGGTTATAATTAAATGTTAAATATCACGCGATCAAAGCCGCGGGTAACAGATAGTTTAGTATATAAAAACGAATTAAATTACACTAATATGTTGTCACATTAATCACTATAATCCTAAAATTAAAAATGTTTAACAACTTTCGACAAAACCTAAATGTAACTGTAATGTAAATGTACCTAGAACCATTTCGATCACGTCAGTTTTCAAACAAAACCTCCTCATGGAAATAGGTCCATCCCTTCCAAGTTTTATATTACAACACATACACACACTCAGACACGTAAAACTTCTAACACCACTCGTTTTCCGCCGGGGTTTAAAATAAATAAAATCTAACCAATATTTTACAGAAACCGATTGCCAATAATAAATAGAAAACATTTAATACAGGTTCAAAACTTTCAGGATTACAAAACTTTAAATCCGAATTTTCATCGCATCCGAGATAGTGTCTGCAATAAATATTAAACAATTTCATCCCTCGACCCCGGATACATCTGTCTATATATTTAAAAGTATATATCTTACTATAAGGGAGCGCCTATCATCTACGTGAGGCATTTTTATTCATATTTCGGACCCCCTTTCCTCTTTTTGACTTTTAGCGCACGTTGCGACTCTTTTAGCGCACCCCCTTCCCTTCCCCCCTAATATCCTATATGGTTTTTCAAATATATATTTAAGGTAAATGCGTTCAAGTAATTTTAAAAAGAAAAAATAACTTGTCTTACATTTTATTTCAGACAAGCATTTATCATTACTGAAAAAAGTAGTCTAGAATCACAGTCTCTGTGTCTATTTATGTGAATCGCCTCTGTGTCCAGCGATCCGGAATCGGACTTGACTTCTTGAGCTTCCCGGGTTCGACCCCCGGGTCGGGCAACAAAAAAAATTTAAAATGTATATTTTCAATCTATACGTATACATATAAAAATCAATTGTTGTTTGTTAGTTTCGCTAAAACTCGAGAACCGTTGAACCGAATTGGCTAATTTTCCTTTTAAATTATTTTATTAAGTCCTGGGAAGGTTTAAAAGAAAAGAAAAAGGGAAAAACTGCGAAGAAACTAGGAAAAACATTTTAATTTTCCCCATAGAAACTGAACGGGTGGAACGAAGTTCGCTGAGACAGCTATTTTTCTAATAAAAATAACGTTGCCTGGGATTAGATATGTACCCGGTTGGCGATAGGCTTGCCACCTATCACATTGTGGGACTTAGCTCAGCTATTTCAACTAGTCGTGGGTGCCCAGGTCGTGCCTCTGGCTACCTCTTCGGGGAAATGAACCTGAAGACACAAAAGATTCTTAGAATCACTGTGAACTGTGCGGGTTTGGAAAACTTCATTAAGTATATCTTCGATTTGGCACTGTTTTATTAAGAAATTTAATTAAATTTTAATTTTAAACTGTCCTTGCAAAAACGTATGTTTTAGGTGAGACTTGACTCGACCCCCTCCCTCGCGCCTCACGTAATTTATGGACGCCCTTTAATGAGTGCAAATGGTAATTAACGTTACAAAATTGAACATTAGTATGCTTTCGCCAGCGTCTCAAAGACAAAGAAGCATCTTCAAACTCGTTTTCAAACAGATACAGGCAGAGAGACAACCAGGTTGCTTACGATTGACCGAAGATTAAGTTTAGTCTTAAGTCCCATAATGTGATACACAACACACGAGTCATTTACACATTGTTAGTCAGTACTTGGCCAATGTTAGGCCATTTACATTAGAATTCAGGGCTTCCCAAACTGTGCATCGCGACGCCCTGGAGCATTGTGGTACAGTCCCAGGGGCGTCGCGTGTCAATGATACTGCTTTAAGGGAGTTATCCGAGTCTAGATACCAGTTACTAGACTTGTGCTTATTATAACTGGTAACTTTTTTTGGTACATGTGGTGCAGGCTGGGTTAAGAGTAGTCATAAAAAATAGTGCTTGTACTATATAAATGGTAAGTTTTTGATCCGTAGGAGCCTCCCCTCCTCTGACACGGAGTAGGTTAATGAGCATTGTTAAAATAACACGACCTAAGGACGTCCCAGTGCAGACAAATTTGAGCCTCGGTTATAAGCCTGGGCGTCAGAGTATAGATAAGTTTGGGAAGAATTGATTATTTTCATCAATATGGGTCATTCACTCTTACCGTCTTATTATAAAACACGGAGTCATGTATTCCAAAGTTAAACCTCGTATTATAGTCTCTATTACAATGTAATACAGACATCAACTTACTTTTAGTCCTACCTTAGTCCATATTTGTTAATTCATTGTACACTAACCTACACCAGCATTGCATTGGCATCAATTAACGCTCGCGTTTTTGCTCCTACTGCTTTTTTGTGGCTACTAATAATTAAAAAAATGGCAAAAAAAATATTTTTTGTGCTTGTGCATACTTATAGTAAAATTGTATTTGTTATGCATAGTTATCACCTCTGTGGTCTAGCGGTTCGGCGTCAGAATTGACTTATTGAGGTTGTTGAGGTGAGGTTACAATCCCCGGGTCGGGCGCCAAAATAAAAATAGAAAATGTATATTTCCAATTTGCCCGGGAATCATTGGCCAGTATTGGATATATGGGCAGTTCGCGATAGGCTTGCCATCTATCACATTATGGGACTAATTGTTTTCAACTAGTCGTGGATGCCTTGTTTGTGTCTCTGTCTACCTTTTCAGGGATATGGGTGTGAATATGTTACTGTTAACCAAAACTTCTATCTAAAATAACTATTCATCCATCCATCTATCCTTAAAAACTTCCCCGTTCATATTTTTCCCCGTGCTGGCGTCTATAGTCCACAGCTGTCTCTTATTACCATCAGGAGATACGCGTGGTTTTTTTTTTAATATACGATCTCAGCTATTTTATTACTAAATTAGTCTTATGATATAATTTTAATGGTTTTGTCTTTAATGTAATTAGTTTTTAAAGCAAAGCCATAATACTTAAGACGAAACCAGTAAAAAAACAAATAGATTAAGAAATTATGTAATTAATGCAAATTACCCCATTATAGTTCATTAACATTGAAGAATAATGGCGTTTCACTGGACATTGTTAGATACAAAATAATATTTATTATTCAAATAAGTGCTTTGATGGCTAGAGTACTTGCCGAACTCAACCGACCAACCGCGAGGCTCGGGTTCGATTTCCGACGGGAGCAGGCATTTGTGTGATGGATAGATGTTTGCATTTTTGGGTCTGAATGTTTATTAAATTTATTCTGGTATTTAAGTAATTCTATGTATAAGTATTGTTGAATAAACTAATAACACAATCTCATAATTTTCTCGCCTTAGGGTTAGATTCAATTTAAGTATATTCACGTCCATATCCCCGAACAGGTAGGCAGAGGCACAACCAGGGCACCCACGACTAGCCGAAGATACTAAGTCCCACACTGTGATAGGTGGCAAACCTATCGCCAACCGGGCACATATCCTATCCCGAGCAACATTTTTTTTTATTAGAAAATTAGAAAAACCTAATTTTCTTTTTTTGCCCGACCCGGGATTCGAACCCGGGACCTCATGCAGTCAAGTCCAACAACTAAACCGCTAGACCACAGAGGCGATTTGTGTGAAAAAAAAGCAGGACTTTGGTAGGCATAAACAATAAATACATCGTAAACGTCAAATCCGAAATGCCTTTCAACGCTTTAGCAAATATATTGCAAATTTATTTTAATACATAAACGTTATTTTAATACAATTTGTCTTAGTTGTATCTATGAGTTGACCTAAATAACTTCAAAACGCGACCGACGCCGTAAGCAAATCAATGAATAAATAACGGTGAATAAATGGATAGTTATCTGTTCTTTTTTTGTTTCAAGTAATCACTTTTTAAATGGATTTATTTAATTTTTTTTCGTTAATACAGGCTTTTTGTAGGATAAATCAGCGAATATTTAGACAGCTCTCCTGATTGTGGCAGAGAATCATGGCTAGAGGTGATATAGACACTATAGATGTTATCGGTGTGTTCTTGTGGCCAGGCTGCCAAGTCAAATGTGCAAATCGACCGGCTACCCACCCTACTCTCCGCGTCGTAACATGACACTGTCTATATGATGGTAAAAATAGGTAAGGTACAATATAAATATGAATTGGTAAATGTGTTGGTAAGCGCATAATTTCCGTACGACTGGAGTGATTTGGATTATTCTTTTTTTATTGTGTCAAGAGAAGGTTCTTATAAAAAGAAAAAACCGGGAATTTAGCATGGAAAGACGGAAAACCAATGCACTAATCCATACAAACTGTAAGGAACTATTAATATCAAGGAATACAAAGTTCTCCGGGTCGGCTAGTCATTTTATAAAAAATCCAACGAAATTAATTAGTTTCTCATATAGTAAATTAAAAACACTTTTAAAATAAATTTATTACAATATCACTACCATAATAAGCATTCATAAAATAAAATAATTAATTTATGATCTTAACAAAAATTTGTTAAAAGTTATTATTTCAAAACTATATAAAACTTCATAAATATCAAATTATTTCAAACTCCGTTACCCAGATTGACTGGATCCATACAGCCCCAGGGCGACACATCCTTTGAGATAGAAGAGGGAAACTTTCAACGCGTCAATTTTGGGGTGAGATTCAATAAACAGACTTACCTATATAAATACATTTTATATAATCCTAGTTAAAAACTAGGATTGTATAAAATACATAAAAATTTAATAATGTTTATGGTTAACAAACATATGAAAGTTGAGCTCTTAGTGTCACTTAAATGAGTAACCATTCATTTAAAATAAAATATAGTTTACCTACCGTAAAATAATACACATTAACACATAAAGTTAACTTCACGACACATAAAATTTCGATAGTGATACACAATTTTGTTTAGCACTAACACAATTGAGCACAATCCGACCGACGGGTACGACGCGGAGCAGGCGACTGCACTTCGGCAGTCGGCACACCCGGCCCTCCCCTCGCTTCGCACATAGCCGCCCAAGAGATCAGCTGAGCTTAGGGATTATGTTCATTAAGACGGTACGGGACGGTTTATTAAAGCTTTATCTGATATTTTCATAATTTTACAGAAATAAAATATTTCGGATATCGCTATTTCGGATAGGCCTATAACAATCATGCACAAACATGACCACATTACTGTATTAAGCACTAAAGGTATCCCTTAGAAAATATTCAAGTCTTTATAAAATCAGAGGAATTGTGTTTCTGAATTTTAATGTTTTCCATTACTGATTATATGATGACCCAAGTTTAGATCAACATTATAAAACACAACAATGTAAGTTATGACTCTACAAAACATACTATTTTTTTTTTGAGATTGTTAAGAGTGTGCGGCAATGTTACAAATTGCCGCACACTCGAAAAATATGTTCCATTACGACATAAATATAGTTTGATACTAAGACATACTATACCAAGACATTTCGGTCGTCTATATTTACAAGAAATTTAAGCAAATGTGGCCTAGAATTTCATTCGATATAGACGTTGAACTGCCGGTCGTAGCACAATCGTTGTAATGTGGATAACCCTATTCCCCATTACCCCAAGCCCTCATGACAACTTAATTATAAAATAACGAATTGAGTCTGGAAAATCTGTGAGAAACAAGAAACAATGAATTCTATTGAAAATTCCAAAACACAAAGATGTGAGCTTTTTCAACTTGCATAAACAGTTTTGTAAAACGCTGTAATATTTTTTATGTCCTACCTGTATTATGATAATATAATTTTCGCCCCTGTAGTCTGGTGGTCCGGCGTCGGACTTGACTTCTTGGGGTCACGGGTTTGATCATCGGGTTGGGTAACTAAAATACTAGAACATGTCAAAAAATCCTACCTACATTATTTAATTACCACGTCGCGATAGCTAAAGATTCCGAAATATATATTATCAACATCCTACTAGTAGTTTTGAGTTATAAAACATAAATTTTCACATTTTTTATAACTCAAAGACCGCTAGTCGGATCCAGTCCGGGTGAGACCACTTCGGAATAATGAATTATACTTATATCCCAAAAAGAACCATAAAAATCGGTTTTTCAATGGCCGAATAAAAACGTACAAAACAAAAAAGGTATGTCAAATTGGTAGCCTTAAAAAGTCGTTTAAAACCCAAAAATCCACAGTAAAAGAAACATTGTAAAGCAAAGCATGTTGACGCCCATATCCCCGAAGGGGTAGGCAGAGGCACAACCAGGGCACCCACGACTAGCCGAAATTTTATTAGAAAATTGGAAAAACCCAATTTTCTTTTTGTTGCCGTACCCGGGATTCGAACACGGAACCTCATGCAGTCAAGTCCAACAACTTAACCGCTAGACTACAAAGGCGACTAAAGAAAGAAATATTGAAAAACGCTTTTATGATCTCCACGGCTAAGATTACACTAGTTAGCTCCAAACACGATTGCATAATGCATTACTAAGCAATGATACAGCGCACGTTGACCTTCCAGTGATAACAAACATGTAAGACACGAAGACCATAGTCCATGTTTGTGATCTTTGTTTTTTGTCAAAAATAAACTGCTCCAAAAGAAGGAAGTTATTTCAACTATAACTTATATGTATGTCTGTAACACGATTTCAAATTTTATATGCCTCCGAACCTCGGACTCATGAAAACATTTCGCAAAAGAATTATCAAATTGCAACGTTGCATAGAAATTGCAATCGGGTTTTTATAGTTTTACCGCGCCAAAATTATTACTCACACTTTGGTTGATAACCAGATGGTAGAGACTAGAGTCGGACGGTGATCCGTCGAAGATATACCAGATTTAGTTACTTTGACAACTATTTTAGTGCTTGCATGAGTAAATTAAAAGCCTCGAAACTTCGAACTGATGACAACCTTCCGAAAAAAGAATTATCCAATTATAATGTTGCAATGAAATTGCGACGTAAAATTGCAAAATTTTACGGGTTTTTGAAGTTGTAGCGCCCCTTGAATGATCACTAGCGCTTTGGTCGACAATCACAATCAACTGGTAGAGTCGGACGGCCACCCGACGAAGATACAACAGATTTAGTTACTTTGCATAATATTATCGTGCTTTCGAAAAAAAAAACCGGGCTCCACTCCGGAAGTGCCGGCAGAAGTGAAAACTTCAATATTAACGTTGTGCATTTTTGATATTTTGGAATGGTTAGGGAATAATTTTGCACGAATTGCTTTAACTGAAAGTACTATCATTTAAGCGCTAGAATACAATATTCATTCATTGCGCTATCGTACACAAACATGACAACACGAACATTCGCGCAAGCGCCCTGCGCCGTCTTACGAATTTTCATCTTACGTGTCCTGACGTGAGTTAAGAAGCGAGTTTACCTATTTCAAAAAAAGTGCGCAACGCCGCTAAAGAAGTTTTCACTTCAAAAATATTGTCAAATTGCGACGTCGTATTGAAATTACCGACGGATTTTACAGTTATGCCCGCGCTTAACTTATTTCTAGCACTTTGATCAATTAACAGGTGGTAGATTCGATAACCACCCGGATGAAAATGCAACAGATTTAGTTACTTTGACAAATATTTAAGTGCTTGCAAGGTATAAAAGAAGTCATATTAAAGGAAAATATATAACTATAACTAGCGTAGCCGACAGACGTTATCCTGTCCTAGCAATGTTTTTTTTAAACGACCTTTTCTTTTCTAAAGAATACTTTTTACATAAGAACTTTTTCTTGACTACAATTAACACAACAATTTACAATTTGATCCATCAAAATAGATCCATCCCTTCATGTGTGATGCGGTGATCAACGGAAACAGGGTTTCATTTTTATGTATAAATATTCATCATGTTTTGTTAAAATTAAAAACTATCTGTTTCGCTTTTAAGGCGTCTATAAATCGTCAAGGCGACTATAATCAATAACAATTAAATTATAGGTTAATTATGTTTTACATTTTTGATGTTTTAAAAAACATATATTCCTGCCCCTTACAGTCTGAGTTCGAAAATTAAAAATATTTCATCTTTCTCGAAACAGTTTTTTAACGACACAAAATATAAAAGTGAAAAAACTCGATTCATGTGACATTGGCATCTTCGAAGAAATTCTAAAAGGAAACGTTCTAATATTTAACAGTCAGTCACGCGAGCGAATGCTACCAGCCAGAGAAATTACACTTAATTCTACAACTATGTGAGCACATCCAACGTTATTACTCGCAATAACTTGCAAAGGTACACGAAGCAAATGAAAATATGAACGTTATCGAATATTATCGATTCAATATTAATCGATATCGAATTTTTAAAAAATATGACGAGTTTTAGTTTCTTCTTTATAAAGAACTAGCGGCCCGCCCCGGCTTCGCACGGTTATGAGATATACATATAAACCTTCCTCTTCAATCACTTTATCTATTAAAAAACCGCATCAAAATCCGTTGCGTAAGTTTAAAGATTTGACATAGGGACAGAGGAAGCGACTTTTTTATTCTATGTAGTGATAAAGATTACCTTTGACCTCAAAAATGAATAAAGTGTTACACTTTCGACAACTTAAAATCACAATTATCTTATTCCATATGGGAAAATAAATATTAACGAATAACATGTGATCGCTCGTTTGCCGAAGGGTTAGCGTACATGCTTAGCTCGACTGACCAACCGAGTTTGGGTTCGATTTTTAACAGGACATGCATTTGTGAGATGTATATATCATTGTATTTCCAGGTCTGGGTGATTATTATATTTATTATCTATTTGAGTATTTATATGTAGTCTGTAGCGTTATTGGTTTAGCGATCGTCGCGATGTCGGCTTTGGCTTCTTGAGTTTCCGGGTTCGAGTCCTAAGCAACAAAAAAAAAATATAAAATGTGTTTCAAATTTTCTAATAAAATTAATGTTGCCCGGGATTAGATATGTGCCCGGTTGGCGATAGCCGCCTATCATATTGTGAGAATGCACTAACATTCGGCTAGTGATGGGTGTCCAGGTTGTGCCTCTGCCTACCTCTTCAGGGATATGGGCTTGAAGATACTTTTTAATTTATTTTTATATGTATATTACTATAGTTGATAAACCACCCATAACGCAAATGTTAAATTTTTTTAACTGTAGTTCAATTTATTTGGAGATATTTATTTACATGTTAGGACATACTCGCAACGTCAAGTATTCGACGATTTTCAATACTGGAATTAAAAAAATACTTATTGTTTTGAATAAGGATACATGTCCTTCTTATAAAAAACTGGATTTGAATGCACAAATTTCGTTTCTCATTTTCTTTAACAACGGTATAAAAATGCGAAATGAAACTCCCTGAAACCGGGAAAAGTAATATATAATGTATAAATGTAATACATAATATATAAATAGTGATACATAATGTCTAAATGTATAAAAATTATGGACATAGTATTAACTTCATAATAACGTCACCCCCTATTCCATGGTTCCTATGTAGCGATTTTCATGCATTCTAATATTTATCGAGTAGCATTGAATTCTTACTTACCTCGATAGTGTTCATGATACACCCACATTGTTATCAGAATACAACATTTATGTTAATATCTTTTCGTGCATATGTACGCAAAGATGAAACGATATCTTTTTACCCTACTCGTATAAATCAACCATTCCGTAGGAATTGTCATTTCAAGAATCGAAGGTCAAAATCATTTAAATTTATGATAAACAGTACGCACCTTAACAATGAAAGACGGCAAAGATTTAACGAAAAGTTATTTTATTTTGCTGGGCTTTTTTTAAAGAACGATTATTTTACTTTAATAAGGTATTTTGTTTTTTCTTTACTAAAAACTATGTAAGTGTGTGATAGAATGTTATTTATTATTATTATAAATCACATTCCTAAAACGAATGTTGAGAAATTCATTACTTTACGAAGTCTTACACTTCCAATACTAACTAAAATGATTTTTTTAAATGTACTTTTAATACTTTAAAATGTTGTTAAGAAGTTATTTAAAATATGTTTAAGCATACCAATATATTTTACCTCATTGTGCTGTGCGAATATTTAATTAAAATTTATAGAAATGAAATATTTATATGTATTTTAAAATTTAAATCGCAGCACTTATCTATATTTGTTAAGAGCTGCATAATTTATAATTTTAAAGATAGAATAATTTTAATCCTATCGACCATACAGTATCAAAGACGCAATTGGTAATCGCATCTAACATTAACGGATAGGCTACTTCCGCTTATTCTTTTTTTTATTGTTTTAGTGTCACAAGAAAGTTCATACGCAAAAAAAATCATAACTAGGAATGACAACATCTGTCGGCTCAGCTTCCTAGTGATAAGCATCAACGATAAATTATACCTGACTTTAAGAGAGAGCTCTAGTCTGATTGATAGACATAGCACATTCATGTATAAGGGGAAGCAAAACTCGCGATTCTCCGCGTTATGGAGCGAGAAAAACGCTACTGGCAATCTTCGACACTCAGATCACGAACTCATTAGCATAGACACTTATTTGTAGTAAACACTTGTACTTATCCACTATATGTACACTTTATTTAATACTTTTTGTTGCTCTATAGCCAACCGGTTTCACTTTTTTCAGCATCAGGGCTTTAAAACTAAAGATAAAAAGACTGTTTTAATTTAACGTTTAGTACTTATTTGGTTGGAACTTGCAGTATAAATATGTTAATTGTAAACAAACCACAACAAAGATATACCACAGCAAGTTTTTTTCCCCAAAAATAGGGATTCCAGTTAGATTAAAAACTGACATTATATTAAAAAATAAAATTACATGTCAACTTGTAGAAAAAAACAATTTAGATCATCTCTATCACGAATATGCCATCGCATTTAAAATAAAATAGAGGAAGATTAATCTCACTTTCCAAATAGGATCCAGTTGAATTTCCTTTAGAATAATATCCTATCGACAGCACCTTTGAAGCAGGTTATAAATTTATTACTGTGTCTAATTTTTACATTTACCAAAAGAGAAATTTTAATGCTGAGAGCCTTTCCATACGGAGCATTCTTCAGATTAATCTCAATTTACCCAGTTTATTATTAAACCTGTACATGTCTTATTACTTAAATACAATGAAAATCTCGGCAGACCTTCGTGACTCCAGAACATAGCCAACAGGAGTAGGCATGGGTGTAATATATTCAGTACTCAGTGATTACAGAAGTAACAAACGGCCTCAGTGGGACGAAATTACTGAGCGAGCCAAGTCAGGGTTATCACATTAGTCGTTTTTAAATAAGAGTGACGTATCTGTATGTGTCTGTCTATCTGTGGCATAGCTAGACATGTGATAAGTCGTTACTTTTCAATCGCCGTGACCGTCGTTCCAGTGACAAGAAAGTAATGTTAAAAACTAATCGTGACTTTGTCACGTCGGTCACGTTGGTCACTCTCAGCACAATACATGTTACCTACGTTATAAATTCCTTTAATTTAGGTAGTTATCGACACAGTTATATATTATTTTTTGGCAGTAAAAAGAGTTGGTGTTTTTACTTAAACTTACTGGAAAGAAATAGGTGAACGGGCAAACACTAATTTTGATGAAATATCTAATCCTAAGGAATTTAAATGAATAATATTCTTTAAGATTAACGGAACTCAAAGAGACTTCTAATTCTATTTAAACGAGAGACTGATATTTAATTTTCATAATACTCGTATGTCACGACTGCAGTTTATAATAAATGATAACACTAAATCAATTATAATGAAAACTAGCTTACGTTATTTCTAGACACTGTAACACTGCAACAGTCAATGGAGTTGTGTTCAAATTCCAAACTATGATTTTTGGTAAGTGGCAACCCTAGCTGAGACGCCGAAGCTTTTCATTATCAAGTTAGAAATTTGGGTCAGACAAGTCAAAGCAAACAAGACGCTGACGCTGTTTTGGTTGACGAAACTTTTATAACCAAAATTATTATTCATTCCACAGTTATGTAATTGTTCTTTTATCAGTTTGTTTGACTTAACGAAATGTTCTTGTTAAGCTGCCTATGATTTATGGGCTTTTTACGAATTTAAGATTGCTTGTAAATCTTGCGCTTATAAAGACTTCCCATGTACTTGGTTTTTAAATATAATTGAGGAACACACATCAAGCGGTTACATTTTTTAACCTACGGACGACGGAAAAATAGGGGAAGTTTTACGTGCCTGTGTGTCCACACACACATGTGTGTGTGTGTGTGTGTGTGTGAGTGAGTGTGTGTGTGAGTGAGTGTGTGTGTGAGTGAGTGTGTGTGTGAGTGAGTGTGTGTGTGAGTGTGTGTGTGAGTGTGTGTGTGTGTGTGCATGTGACATTATTGCTTTTGAACGGATGGACAAATTTCGAGGCATTTTTTTGTTACAATGCTGACGTACTACATTGTTATGTTGTTAATTTAATATCATCTTAGTTCATGTATATGTCCATATCATGATGCTAGTCCTTGGCTCTACTAGAGGACCAGTCACCTGCTTTCCTACCAAGTACCCTATAAGAGGCGAACGAATTGTTTTCTGTAACTATCACAAGTTTCAATTCTGTGAGAACTCACTAAGATAAATAACAGAGTAAGTATAAAATAGAGTAAGATAATAGTAGCAAACAAGAGTTTGATACTATTATCTTACTTATTTGTGAAGCTATACATAAAGACAGCGTTCGGCGTTCGCCACTCTTATGTTTCGGATTAGGAGGTTAGAGAAGACGGTAAACTTATGTAAGAGGCTATCTAGCATAAGGTTGGCAACGCATTTTGATTTCTATTAGTGTAATTCTTACTATCAGGATTTTATGGTCATTTCTCGTTTAATCTCATAATAAAACTTAGCATGTGTACGTCAAAAGTAGCCTAATTCTATCAATCAACTTAACTTTGATATCAATCGTTTCTAGAAACAACTACGCTAAAATTCAACATACATGTTTGGTTTGGATAACATACGAGATAATTGAATATATGGTGTCATTCTTAAACTAGCAAAACATTCTTCTTAGCCTCGCAAATCAATGATTTTTACCTCCATCTAAGGAATTGCAAATTAGAAAAACAAACAATTAAAATCCCCAAATTTAAATATCCTTGGAAAATTTTAAATGAAAAAAAAACACATATTGAATCTAACCACAATGTAAGCAAATTATATCTCTGTGCTGTTGCTGTTAATCTAAGCGACATAAAACAGAAGTTCTTAAAAAATACTATAATCAATTTAATAAGCACCCAGAAATGCAGACATCTAAATTTTCATCATACCAGTCCCGTTCGGAAATCGAATCCCAACCTTGAAGTTGATCAGTAACGTGTTTACGCTAACCCTTTCGTCCAACGACGGGGCCAAAAATTGAAATCGCTTTACTTTTTTGTCCCTATTTATGCTTAAATCTTTAAAATTAAGCAACGGATTTTGATGCGTTTTTTAATGAAAGAGTGATCCAAGGAGAAGGTTTACCTTAGTTTTTTAATTACACAAATTGTCTCCTTCCCCTAAGGTTGTCTGGCAGAGATCGCTCTGAAGCGGTAAGACCGCCTTTGTGCATCTAAGTTAAATATTATAAGTGAAAGAGTGTGTATTATTTTTAAAATATTAGAGCATAATAAAGTGTATTCATTCATTCATTATATGTATTATACATAGAAGTTTGTCCACTAGTGCGAAGCTGGGACGGGCTTCTAGTTATGTATTTGATTTGTTTGTGAGAGTCCAACTCCCATCAACATATTCCAGTTACCAGAAAATAATGACAGGTACACAGAAGGTACACAGGGTATAATCAAACCCAATGAACACAGCAAGCCTTAATTACAAGACCGACGTCCGTAATCAAAACGGGCTCGGTAAAGCCGGGCACATGCTGAGATAAATTGGGTTTTGGATACCGCTACACAAATAATGCCGGAATAGATAATGTACTCGTTGCAGTACATTTTTATTTAAGCGGAAGGAAAGAAGCAAAAAATATCCCTTGATCAGTAATTTCTGGCGACATATTCTTAAAAAGAGAACACTAAAGGAAAGACAAGTAAGTAAAGATTTTCGCGCCCATATCACTAAAGAAGTAGGCAGAGGCACAACCAGGGCATCCACGACTAGCCAACCGGGCACATATCCAATTTCGGGCGACGTTATGTTTATTGTAGAATTGAAAATACACATTTTCTAATTCTTTTTGTTGCCCGACCCTGGGATCAAATCCAGGACCTTAAGAAGGCCAGATCGCTAGACCACAGAGGCCACTTTTTTTAAATCATTAAATAAATAAGCGCAGTATGTATACTGCCAAAAAGATTTTGGAATTACAATTCTCGCGAATTTACAATTCTTTTTTTCATTACGCTTACGATTCCGAGATAGTGGATTCTATATAAATTTTATCATAATCCGGCTAGTGGTTTATGAGTAAAACTATTAGTAAGACGTTTCTTGGAATCGTTAGCTATATTTCGAAAAAAGATTTACAAAATTTCGACTATATAATGAGATAATTGGAGTTGGTTTTTATAAAAATCTGATTGTTATTGGCCGTATAAACACTAACAAACGTACAAAAAACATACAGTCGAATTGAGAACGTAATTTTTTAATTCTGTTAAAAATGGGTATCCTCTTAAAATAAGAGATAAGTTGAAAAACATAAACGGAGATTGATTCACCAAAAGAAAACTCTATCAGATACACACAAGAAGTAGGATGATACACGTTACCAATAGATACATAGGTTAGCAGAATTTAGAAGCCAATAATGTTTTGGGATTAATTGCTCCCCGTGTCAATTTCTCTATATCCTACTCATATTATAAATGCGAGAGAAGAAGGTTGTGAGAATGGATGTATATTTGTAATCCTTCCTCACTAATGAACGGATTTAGATGAAACTTTACAGGAACACAGTTTATACATCAAAATAGCACATAGGCTAAAATTCATAAAAACACTAACACGCGAGCGAAGCCGCGACTGGAATATAGTATTATATAATGTAAGTTTGTAACATAATTTTTAAGACTAACAGCCAATGTTAATAATGTATCTCAATCTAATGGATTTCAAGCAATCTAGATAGCTGCGTATCCGGCGGCCTATCTCATACCTAATTGCCATATTTATCCTGTCCACGGATATGTTATTGGCAAGCGATAACATAAAAATGGATCAAAATATCAATCTTGGACAGCAAGTTTTGGATTAGGATTAATTATTAATATTGGCCGTAAATTTATAAAAAAATAAGACAAACTTATTTAGTGTCTTTCTCAGGATCTTTGAAGTGAATGGCAGCGTTTGGATGTGGTGGAAGTTTTTAGATTTATATACACGCGTCACAGGCACCTTTCTGTGGTATATCAAGAGGGTTAGACCTAATGTGAAAGTCTAACGGCTACCAAACCCTCCAGACCATATCATGACTGTCATTATAGCGACAGGAAAAAGTAAGGCGGTGGATTCCTAACCAGGCTAGTTGCTGCTAGGGAATACAATCCCGATCCTCTCGTGTGATTTGTCGGGATCAATCCCGAAGCATAATATGACGAGATCCCGTTCGAGTTTAGCGGGATTGGGCGGCAATAGTGTTGCGGATGTCCGTGGGCGGAGGTGATCACTTTCCATCAGGTAATCCACTTGCTCGTTTGCCTCCTCTTCTATAAAAAAAACCTCCTCTCTCAGAAAAGTTGATCTCTTCGATAAACAATCGTATTTCCGAGCGTCGCATTAAAAGCAATTGCAGCGCTGTTATATTTGAAAAATCCAAATAATTATCAAGATGACTTGGAGCGATGGAAAGGCAACGAGACATTCCAATTGCCTAGTAAATATCTCATAAGGAAAGAAAAAAAATATAATTACAAAATTTTATTGTAAATAACCAAACCAAGCAGAGATTAATACGATAGTATTAAACGAAGATGACTTACCACCTTCTATGATTGCAGAGGATTTAAATTTAAGTGCTACTCCTACACAAAGTAATACTTCCCCCCATCAAGAGGAATTAGAAGAAACTCTGCGAGCGTCTAAAATCCTTTTACTTGCTTAGATAAATTGAATTCAGTTTTTTTATGTAATTGGAAGGCAAACAAGCAGACGGATTTCCTGATGGAAAGAAATTCACGCCGCCTAGGGACACCAAAGGCGGTAATGGTGCGCTGCCAACCAGAGGACAGGATGTTAGGCCTCGAGCAAAAGTAAGTTTAACGGCTACCTTACTCTCCAAACCGGAACACGTCATGACGTTATGGCGGCAGGAATAGGTAAGGCGGTGGTACCAGTCCGGGTGAGTCGCTGCGAAACTCTACCACCTAGTCAGATATCACGGTGTTACTGACGGTAAGCCTGTGCTCGCCTTTTACGAGCTGCCTGCAGGAAGGCAGATGGTCTACTCTGCAAAGGAGCCCGGACCAACAAAGGGGAAAAAGAAATGGATTTATTTGAATGTGAAGGAACAAAGAGGGAGATTTTTGCGGTTTGCAGATAATTGCTTAGTCACGCTGTTGCCAACTAGTGTCGAGTCGGAGAGGGTGTTTTCAGCAGCTGATTCCTTTGCAACAGACATTAGATGCCGGTTAGCAGATAGTACTCTTGATACACTTTGCTTTTTAAGAAGTTTCTTTCAAAATCATTTGTAACTACTTTTTGATGTCCTTGAGCTATACCTATTTTTGTTTTGATTATGTTCATGAAATTGTTAATTGTGTAGTTAGTAATATTAGAGGATAAATGAAGGGTTTTGTTTTCTTTCAAATAAAATCTTGTTTTAATTACCTTCACTATCACAAACAAGCAGTTTTCACTACATTCAGCAATGTGATTTTTAACTAGACGAGATCCCGACAATTTCGGGATCCCGCGGGATTGAGATTTCTAATCTCGAGGGATCTCGACTTTACGATCTCGAGTCGGGATTGCATTCCCTAGTTGCTGCTCACCATTCTTCCACCAAAAATCCCGTGACCCGTCCTATTCAACCTACACTCGCCTTTACGAGTTGTCTGGCAGGAACGCAGATCGTCTATACTACACAGGACCCGAAAAAATACAGTAGTACTATTTAAATTATGCGCTTTATTTTAAAGATATCTATGTAGAGTTGTTGTTACACATAATTAATAATTTGACTTAAATTAGATTAGGCCAGCCAATTTAAAATAAAAGTATAAAGAGTACAAAGTGTAAAGCTGAAGCGCATAATTTAAATAGTAGTGCTATACTGTACGCGAAAATATACTAATGCAAATATCTAAACACAGTCCATTGAAAAGTATGCTAAATAATTGGCACGTTTGTGATGCAGAAATAATATCAGCATGTTCAGCTTCATATTGTATTGTGTTGAAATACATTTTATTCAGGTTACCTATTTATATTAAACAAAGCTTCGGTAAAGTCTTCACTGTTCAAAGATCTATGCCAATATTCACTGGTGTAGACTTCCGCGCCTACTTTCACATATAAAAAGAAGTAACATCGCTCCGAAGCGACAGGACTGGATAATCAAACACAAACACTTTGACAGTGATACTCGTAATATTAGCATATCCATTAATTAGTTATTCTTTGTCTCATTTGCCGCCAGATATGGGCTCTTACATCATACATATCAAAATCCGCATGTGAATACGATATATTTTAATCATTTTCAACGAAGTCCCTACATGACCTATATAATATATTGTAGCTAAAACTAATTCCATCACGTCAGCTCTCAAACAAAAAAAATCGCATCGAAATCGATCCAACCGTTCATAAGTTATGATGAAGCAGTAAGATCACACACACGCCAAACTTATAACACTCCTCGTTTTCCGTCAGAGGTTAACAAAGCGGTAGAATCAGGACAGTAGGCATTAGAAAAAAGACCAAATTAATGGATCTACTACTTCAGATAGATAAACTAAAATGAAAGTGGGTGGTTTACATAATGCGTTGTAAATAAGAGAAGTGGACTCGAGAAGTTTTAAATTGGTTCCCTAGAGATGCTTAAAGGAGTGGAGGTAGATAGACAACACCTAAAATGCGAAGACGAAAAAAAAAATCATTTTTTTTACATTTGGTATTGGTTTTTAAATTGCGTTCAATTCTTTTTTGTCTTTCGCAATAAAATGCTATTTTTTTATTAGCACTTCAGAAATAATACGTATTTTTACGCATATATAAAAGAAAGTCGTGTTAGTTACGCTATTTAAGTTTAACTCAAGAACGGCTAAACCGATTTGGCTGAAAATTAATGGAAATTAGCTAAGCACCAATAGGACATAGGATTCTTTTTATTTTGTTCTACTGCAAGGAAATTAAGAAAAACCACTTTTAATATTTTTTTATATCTACAAACTGAACGGGTTGAACTAAGGTCGAAGGAACAGCTAGTATGTAGTACATAATTACTTACTTTACAATTAGATTATCTTTGCAAAAAAATCATTTTTTTTAGTTTTGTAATAATATAATTTATGTCACAAATGTGTAAACGTTTGATTAATGGTCGACCTAAATGCTTTTTTCAGATAAAAATCCAATATTTAGTTAAAATAGAGCATGTCCATGTTATTGCTACAATTCTGAATTGCCGCAATTATTTTTTCAATTCTGAACGAATACAAATTATTTTTCTTCTTATCTTCACGCCAAGTCCCTTACGTAGTACGCAGTGTCACGGTCCTTGCCGACCTGCCTAGCTTCATCCACATTCATTACGTTCAAAGTTTACATTTACTAGTCGTTTTGTTACTTCAAACAATACGTAACTGTAATAGACTTTCCTGGTGTAGGGTTTCCATTACTTTGGCCAGGAGAAAACTATCGTTGTGCGAGGAAACGTGAACTGCGCTAGAACAAAAGACTACCAGGGTATTGAACGTCTAAGCGCAGCAGATCGTAAAAGTTGCGGTTTACATTCAATTTAAGTAGCTTTGTTTTCTTTATGAGAAAGATGGTTCCTTGTTAGACTGGGTGTTAAATTCAACCCATAGCATCGCTCCTACCAGCAACATCTTCGAAGTAAGAAGAAAATGGTTATGAGATGCTCCAAGAAGACATTCAAGACACCTCTTATTAAAACTAAAATTGTAATGCTAAGGTACCCCTTAGCATTACAATTTTAATCCTGGGAAATTAAACTGAGTTTGATACTATATTTAACCGTCGCTCGTCGGAAATGAGGGCTTTTATAAATTTAACGTGTCTGTGTGTGTCTGTCAATGGCATCATAACATTTGGACGGACGGACCGATATCGATTCGATCGATTTTTGGTTGAAAATATCAAGATCGAAGTGATTCTTAGCTACATGACATATAATATTATGTTTAGTCGAGGTTTATTCAAAAGTTTTGAAATAAAACTAGTTACCGTCATTTGGAAAAAAATCTCTTCCTTGTCCCTTTCGTTGTCGTTCGTATTTGCGTGAGTTTTAGGTTCGATTTCCGAGTCGGAAAACTCAAAAAACACAATCAACAACGTTGCCTGGGATTAGATGAATGCTCGGTGGGCAATAGGTTTTCCATACTAAGTAAATTCGGCTAATCATGGGTGAACTGTTGTGCCACTGTCTAACTCGTACGGGATACGGGCGTAATGATATTTTACTTTAATTTTAAACATTACCTTTTAATAGTTTCTTTTAACTTAACTATAGTTACTTTTTATCGTCGGTTCTTCGTGGAATTCTCCACGATAAATAAATAGCCCTTGGACAAGTTACACAAATTGAATCTAACCTCAAAGTAAGTACATTATATGTTTGTCTTATAGGTGTCTGTCAACCGCTCTAATATATTCTTACATAAAAAAAGTACTTACATACTTAAATATATACATGACACAAATGCCAGCCCCCGTCGGAAATCGAATCCGAGCTTCGCGGATGCTCAATGAAGTTAGGCGAGTACGCGAGCTCCGAGACTAACGTGGCGGTCAAACGATAAAACATTGTTTTTCTTTACAAATATCAAATAACCTTAAATATACATATATGTGCATATATATTTTATTAGTAGGTAAGCCATTCAAATAAATTTTAAAATAAACTCTTAAAATAAAATCTTTTATGAGTTTTGTTAGTATCGCTTTTTTGTTTTACCGAATTTAAAATACGAGTAACAATGAAGAAACTTTCAGTTCAAAAGTATCATCATTGTTTATTAATAATTTATTAAGTACTATACAACTAAATTTGATAATTAATTATACACTATATGCTATATTTCTAATTGTGATCTTATGTACAAAGATCAAACAACTTTTAAAATTTGCTAAATCTGATTGTGATCTTCAGTCCATTACGTAAAGCGATGTGATGTTTGACGCCATACTTAATTTATATATTTTTTTCTATACCCTTTCCATTTTATCGCGTCAACCATTTTCAAATCGCAAAATGAAAGAAGTTTTTAATATTATCATCATTAACTAAGAATTATACTAATTCATGATCCTGCGTAACATCAAAGGACTTTAACACACTTAAATTTAAATATGTCACTAAGAATATTAAAAAATGTTCGACGACGTATGCCGCCATTATTTATATACTGATAAATAAACGGTTCATGGGACGTTTCAACCTTAAAAACCTCATATCAAGCATCATTAACTACACATAAATTCTAATTCTTGACCTTCCATGACATCAAAGAACTTTAAATGGATATACCTAAATTTTAATCGCCTCTGTAGTGAAGCGGTCCGGGTGTTGGACTTGACTGCATGAGGTCCCGAGTTCGAATCCCGGGTCGGCCAACAAAAAGAAAATTGGATTTTTCCAATTTCTAATAAAAAAAATGTTGGTCGGCATTGGAAATGTGCCCGGTTAGCGATAGGCTTGCCACCTATCACATTGTAGGACTTAGTGTCTTCGGCTAGTCGTGGGTGCTCAGGTTGCGCCTCTGCCTACCTCTTCGGGGATATGGGCGTGAAGATACTTACTTACTTACTTACCTAAATTTTACTATGCCATTAAGGATATTATGTAAAAATGCACCGTAACGTAAGCCGCCATTGTTTAATTTGCTTAATAAATGGCTCATAAGAAGTTTCAACTTTAAAAGTCTCTTAGTAAGCCTCATTAACTACAAATTAATTCCAACACTTGATCTTCCATTTAAACATCAAAGAACTTTAAACGGACACACCTAAATTTTAGTATGTCATTAAGGATATTATGTAAAAATGCACGATAACGTACGCCGCCATTGTTTATTCTGATTGCTAAATATATCCACCTACGGGTACCTACTCTTTCATTCATCGTGAATACAAAGAGGCGTAAGGAAGTAATAAATCATTCGTACTATTTGTCGTCGTATTGGCTAAAGATGGTTTGGATGTCGTATTTCCATAGAACGTATTATAGAACTTTATGGCTTTTTTACTGGCTTGCTCTACTTTATTCGTAACAGGTGAAGACTGAAGGCAAAGAGAGATGTAAATAGGTTGACAGTTTTATTGGTAAAGATAATAACAATATTTGTAATAAACCTGAGGGATTCGGGTTTGGATCCTATTTAAAGAAACATTTAAGTGAAAGATTTGTAGTGTGGTTTTGGAATAGCGATAACAATTACGTTATTTTATAGTATACAATATTAAGGAAGCACGCCACCCCTAATGGTAGCAAATAAACATCTTCAATACCATACTCTTGTATTATAAATTTTAGGCCGGGTGCACAAGAATTCCACCAAGTGTCAAAAAGGTCACGATGTCGTCAAAGGTACAAGAAAATTTATGTAGGACCGCTTCGGAATAATGATCTACTTTCCACACAAGAATCATACAAAACTTTTATCTTAATGGTCTAGTAATCACGTACATACATACATACCTTCAGTTCACAACACTTAGTATAAAGTAACCTAAAACAACTTTAAATCCGGAATGCACAAAAGAATTGGACGTACATATAAATACATATCTTCACGCCAAGGGCAAGCAGAGAGTATCGATTGCCAAGTAAACGAAGTTCGCCGGGTCAGCTAGTATCCAAATATAAACGATATGCATAAAAGAATAACCCAATAATAGCACGATAGAAAAGCATCAAGGTTAAAACCAGAAATGAAAGTATAGACTATAGATCTCTTTAATCTCACACACGTATTGTTTATCCCCACGAAAAATGACTCATTCACGAGAATCACATACAGGTCAACGCCTCCGCCATAAATAGACCGCTGGGCTCGCCGCGCGCTCCTGGCCTATGTTTTTCATCACCGACTATTTTCTCCGTCATGTCGTTAAAATGTCAACACCCATCAATATTATGTTTATACTGGTTCTACGATACATTTTATTGTATTTGTTATAGACTCCAGGTGACATTGTAAACTTTTTTATGTGATAGCTCAGCGAATGAAAGTGATAAAAGAAACTAACTACAAGAAGAAAGTGTTTTTTGTAAATTTACTAAAAAAAAGTTTGTTGCCTGGGATTGCAATGTCCTCGGTTGGCGATAGGTTTGCCATTAATCGCATTGTGGGACTTGATATGTTCGGCTAATCGTTGGTGCCCCGGTTGTAGTACCTCTGCCTACCATTTCGGGGACATGGGTGTGAAAATACTTTTTTTTATCAAATTACTGGACTATTACAAAAAAGCGATAAGGTTTTACATAAGCAACACGAAAAAATTAAAAGGAAATAGGACGTTTTATAGTTTTATAATAGGTACTAGCACGTTACCATATTATAATATAGTTAATAATACCAGCGTCAGTCCGTTTACAAATAGCTAACAAGCACTTAGGACTACGTATATTACGTATTACAAAAAGACAGGTTGTCGACCGTATGACCTATTTCACTGAATAAAGTCTAATAAGCATCAACATATTTTCTACTTATGTATGCATTTATTTTGTAGTAGCTGTTTGCCCGCGACTTTAATAGCTCATTATAGTTACAATTTTCATACAAACTTTCATCCCGTATTATATTATTATTTGACCGCCTCGTTGGTCGAGTGGCTAGCGTACACGCCTAACTACACCGATCATCCGCGAGGCTCGGGTTCGATTCCCGACGGGGGCAGGCATTTGTGTGATGAACATTTAGATGTCTGCATTTCCGGGTCTGGGTGTTTATTAAATTTATTCTGGTATCTATTTAAGTATTTCTATGTATTAGAATCGTTGACTAACACCCATAACACAAGCATATAATTTGCTTACTTTGGGGTTAGATTCAATTTGTGTAACTTGTTCAGGGATATTTATTTATTTATTTATTTATTTATTTATTATTTTGGAGGTTTAGCCGTGAAAGAACACGACAGACAGACTTTCGCATTTATAATATTAGTATTGATGTCTCCATTTCCTTTAATCGTCACTTCACGGGTGACGGGTAAAAAAATGTTGCTACTTTTTGTGTTAGCTATCATTAGGAGAAGATATACGAATAAAAAAACTGGTAAAAATGCAGGGAAAACAGAAAAAAACTATATTTCATTTTTTCTAATACTGTTATATACTGTTAGTATAGCTATCGATGTCAAGCAGTACGAAGTTCGCCAGATTATATGCCAATATAATATAGTTAATAATACCACCGTCAGCCAGTTCGAAAATAGCAAACAAACACTTAAGAAGTTATTACGTATTATAGAGAGACAGGTTGTCGAACGTATGACCTATTAAATGACTTTTAATTACAATTATTACAATTACAAAATATTATTACAAAAATATTACAATTACAATTACACACAATTAAATGACTAATAAGCACCAAACTATTTGTTTATTAACAAATTGATTTTCTATGAACTTTTAAACTCTTTTAACAAATTAGACAAATCAAAGCATCTTTTAAGATCTAACCCCAAAGTGGATGAAACATATTTTTCTATACAAAATTGTGACTTGTGTGTGAAAATGTTGAATAATGCCTAAATCATTTTGTAACATCTTTATAACACTCATATTCCGCAAATCAGTATATTTCATTTCAAGAGTAACCCTACAAGTTTGGTTAACCATAAATGTAGCCTCCATCTCTGCCAACCCATACAAAGATAACAGGCGTGACATTATTTTTGTAAACTGTGTACGAGAAACCTGTTGCAACAATAACTTCACTAAAACATTTATAAATTAAAAAAGTTCATCACGTAATAAGACATGGTTTAAGTTTTCTTTGAAGTTTTTATGTGGCAGTGTAATAAACTCAGGAACTCAGAGTTCGTCTAATTGAAGATGATGAAAGTTGTAGTAACTTTTTATTTCTCATCTTACTTTTGTAGTTTCCTAGCAGTTTTCTGTGGCTTCCTCACCGCCCGTTATACACAGTGCGTCATTTTTAACCAAACTGTAAAAAAAGAGTTTATATATTCCTACATTTATTACATACATACTGACATACATACGTACACACATAGATACATACACTGACACACCTGTCTGGCTTCCTTCACTTCATACCCTTTTCATACAAACCCGCCGATTTTGGAGATTCTTGACACAACCCTCGGATAATATCTAATCTATCTGATCGTGGAATGTCAACCTTGGTCTGAGAGGTACCTGCATCCCTCCACATTCGCATCTTTTTATTACAATTATTTATTCCACATACATTTATTATAACCGATTTAACTACGTCTTTTCGGAATTATATTTAAAAAAAAACAGACGTAGCATATACACACACACTTAAGCACATAAACACACACTTTCACATTATACACGTACACATAAACAGACATAAACAGTAATTTTACAAATTTAACACACGTGACGTATGAATTTGCGTTTTATCAACTTCTTTTATATATTTTGTGACATGTTGATGTGGAAGAGCGAGGTGTGCTGTCACAGGTATCATTTATTATTATTTTTAAGTATAAAGGATGCTTTTCTTTTTCTTTTTTGTAACAATGTTATACTACAAATAAAGATATTTCCATAATTTCAAAGAGGGTACCTCAGAGCTGGTCCCATTGCTACCAAGTCTGGATGTAATGATGGAATCATCAAAGAAATCGAGGAAATTACTCAATTTTAGGGTATTTAAGTGATTTAACATTGAAATCAAAGTCGGTTTTTACAGTTTCAACTTAAATCTAGGTATATACATAAAAGTCGTGTTAGTTTCACTATTTATAACTCAAGAACGGCTTACCGATTTGGCTGAAATTTAATGGGGAGGTAGATTAAAACTAAGAGACATATATGGGACACTTTTGTTCTCGTTTGACTACTAGGAAACAGAAAAAATATATTTTGATTTTTCCCATAAAAAACTGAAAGGGTAGACAGGAACAGCCAGTTATTTACCAATAGTCTAGCACCAAACCAAATATCTGACCCCCTTACAATACTTTCAAAAGCACTATAAGGGGTTAGACATTTTGATTGCTTTACTGTATATTGAACCTTAGCTTCCCCAATTAAAAGAAGAGAATGGATCGAACATGGAAGTAAAGAAATGTGCTATACATTTGTTTGAATGTACAAATCCATGCTTTCGTTGAAGATGCTCAAGTTATATTCTTTAAGCATCTCTATTGGCAGCATTTCCTTTTTAATGATAATACCAAATCTTACTTTCAATGATAATACCAAATCTTACTTTATTTAGCGTTTCCAATGACGACAGCAAATCTTAGTTCTTCCTAACCTAGAAATACCCATTTTGATAGAACGTGTCATTTCTGAATGATGTTGAATTCGAATGGCAAAAGTTTCAAAAATGGAATATCTAATAAAACTGATCGTTTAAAAACAAGACAGAAATATATTACTATCCGCTAATAACATTAACTACGATTTATCGAAAACGGTTCAGTAATTTTGAGGTTATGGACGATTGCACCCAGTTGCTTTCAACCGGCAGTTATAAATGTGTCTATTAGAATTGAACACCGCAACGTAAATTTGGCCATAATATAAGTGTCATCAAAATATAACATGGTCTTAGTATGTAGGTATGTATGTATGCATGTATGTATGCATGTATGTATGTATGTATACACAATTAAGTGTGCGGGGAATAATTAATCTAATAAAATAATAAACTAAATAAGTACATGCTTTTATTTAAAAAACTGTAATAATTAATAAACTAAATAAGTACATACTTTTGTTAAAAAATATTGCTATGTATACTGTAACAATAATTGTGGAAACAAGAGTTTACATTTTTTGTCTATCTTAATTTACTTGAAAATTAAAGAAGTTTTACCAAAAGTTGCGTAACCAGTTGACATTAAGGGTATTTTTATTGCGGCAAAAATTTTCGTTTTCATCACTAACCACGAAGTCACTTCAACGTGTCGACGTCGCGGGTAACATCTACTAATAAAATACTAGCTGTTCATATGTGACTTTGTCAACGTAGAATAGGTTTTCACACACACTTTCAGCCCTCGTTATGGTAACCCGTGTTAGTACGGGGTCCCTAGCATAATAGACCTTCCTGTTAGGTAGCTCGTAAAAGGCGAGCATAGGCTTACCGCCACTAACACCGTGACATCTGACTAGGAGGTAGAGTTTCGGAGTGACTCGTCTGGATTGGTAGCACCGCTTTATCTATTCCTGCCATAACGTCAGTGCTTGAAGTTGACGTGCTCCGGTTCGGAGGATAAGGTAGCCGGTAAACTTAACTTTGCTCGAGGACTAACATCCCGGTCTCAGGTTTGCAGCGCACCATTACCATTTGTTATCTCTAGGCAGTGTGAATTTCTTACCATCAGGAAATCCGTTTGCTTGTTTGCCTTCCTGCTTATTCGCACACCACAAGTTGGTAGAATATGTAGGAACGCTTAAATAATTTAGTATCACTCGTATTCCGCAAATAAATATTTTTTCTTTTCTTTTCTTTTTTATTTTCTTTTCCATTATCATAAAAATAAAAATAATAACAACGAAAAAGCTATAAAAGTTGAGCTCAAAGATACGGAATCTTATCCATTATCATAAAAATAAAAATAATAACAACAAAAAAGCTATAAAAATTATGGTCAAAGATTATTACATACATACATACAACCCAAGCTAATATAAAGCGTGTTAAAAGAAAGCTCGGAACGTGACACATATTCACAAAAATGTGTAAATAAAATGACTAATTCGTCCTTCAATCCGTTCGACAATCAGGGCGATCTCATTTACGGTGTTATGTCCACATATAATATATTAACCTTATCTAGACAGTGTCACTATGGCTCCAATTTATCACTGTCACTGGCATCTCCGCTCTTATATTAGCAAAAGTAATCGATTTAATGCAAATTTTTAATTTATATCACTTTAAGACTACGGTGTTAAGAAATTTAACATTAATGCAGTACTACTATTTAAATGATGCGCTTCGGTTTTACACTTTTTACTCTTTATACTTTTATTTTTAAATTGGCTGACCTAATCTAAGTTTAATCGAAATGATTAATTATGTGTAATAACAATTCTATATACATATATTTAAAATATTGACGAATATAGCCGAAGCGCATAATTTTAAATAGTAGGTACTACTGTACACAGGTTATTTTTTTTAATCGGTGCAGAAATGACGGAGAAATCAATTAACATACATAAAAAATAAAGGAATTTACATACATACATACATATCTTCACGCCAAGTCCCTTACGGGGTAGGCAGAGAGTATCGAGTGCCAGACCTCACGATCCTGACAAACCTGTCTTGCTTCCTTCACATTCATAACCCTTTTCATACAAACACGCCGGTTTCGGAGACTCTTGACACCACCCTCGGATAATATCCGATTGATCTGATCGTGAAATGTCAGCCTTGGTCTCCCCGGGTACCTACATCCATCCACATTCGCATTGTATATCTGCTTTGTCAATCTTTCATCTGTCATTCTTTCCACATGACCGAACCAGCGGAGCATGCCCTTTCGCATTTATTAAAAAAAATTTACACAAATAAATTTTTATTTATTTACACACACATAAAGAATATATAATCTCCTTTTCCAAAGACGGTCTAAATGAAATACGTTTTAAAAATTTCAGGGTGACCTTTTTTAACCGAAGGCGAACCGGTCAATTGAAATACAGACGCATCTCAAAAGAAGTTAAAAGTAAAACATCCAAAAATAACCACATAATTGAAGATGTCGAGGTTATAATTTTTTTTTTCCTTGACGCGTTAAATGTGTTGCCCATATGCAGTAATGATTACTTTCAATGCTTATTAATTTTTAATACAAAATGAGTCACGGTTAAATGTGTATGTTTATATTTAACTGGACTAGTAGGTAACTGTGACTTTATCCGCTGTAGGTTATTTTACATTGCATATTATGTGGTTCGTGGGTGGCAGGTGGTGTGGTTATGAGGGTTCGATACTATGGTCGGGCAAGAAAAAGATGTATTATAATTTCTTAAAAAAACAACACTGCTCGGGATTTTATATTTGATAGATTTGACACCTATCCCATTTTGGGTCTTGGTGTCTTCGGCTAGTCGTGGGAACATTGGTTATAATTCTGCCTATCTGATCAGGGACATGGGCGTGACAATATTTAAAGCTAGTTTATATTGGACAATTACCTCCTTTTTTTACCTACTTATTTGCTTAAATTCTTATTCTTTAACAAAGTGTAACTCCTTTGCATCGCTTACCTGTAACAAGTTAGAATATTCGATTATTATTACTATAAAATGACACATAAAAAAATTTTGTACTTAGAATCCATCAGATCCGTAGAGTTACTCTTGAATCTCGATCTTGAAATCAGAATTGTCATTTAAGTTACTCTTGAACACAACACTAGCGAACTATTAAAATTTAGTTAATATTAAACTCCAAAATATTTTGTCGGATTTGTCAATTTTTTAGGAACTAAATATCAATAATCCGCTAGTACTGTGTTCAAGAGCACCTAAATTGAGATATCCCATTCCAGTTGCCAATTTGCATAAAATCGAGATTCAAGAGTAACTTCTACAGGACTCAGAAATTTTACATGATAGAAAAAACCTTACGCATATCTAAGATCGAGTTGATTTATAATCTAACTAGCGGCCCGCCCCGTCTTCGCACGGTTATGAAATATGCATATAAACCTTCCTCTTCAATCACTTTATCTACTTAAAAAAACCACATCAAAATCCTTTGCCTAGTTTTAAAGATTGAAGCATACAAATGGACATAGACACAAAGGAAGCGACTTTGTTTTATCCAATGTAGTGATATTGAATTCTAATTAAAAACTATTAATTATTCGTTCTGAATTAGCCTGAAACCCAGAGTTTGTTATTTATGCATTTATGATCTTGTTCAAAAGTACATGTAAAGTGTTTTTCTCTCAAGGAGGAAAGAGGAAAGCGGTTAAAATAAACATGTTTATTACTAGGACTTTTACGATTACTCGTCAAGGTAGCTACCACCACCTACACAGTGACAGTGAGGAGCAACTGTCTCTTAACACCATGATACAGTTGCTCCTCACTGTCTTGTTCCGATTTGGTGGGTATAGTAAAAGCTTAACATTCTATCTCCCTCCTCACATTCCCATAATCATCATCACTTCATTGATAGGTAAGCAACTAACGCTAACGATCAACAGGCTCGGGTTCGACACCTGACGTCGGCAGGACGAATGAGCATCGATGCCTGTATTCATTCACAGGTCTGGGTGTTTATTATATTTATTCTAATATCTATATCTATATAATATTATAAATGCGAAAGTTTGTAAGTATGGATGTATGGATGTTTGTTACTCTTTCACGCTCGAATGGCTGAACGGATTTGTCTGAAATTTGGAAGACAGATAGATTGTGACCTGGATTAACATATAGGCTATTTTTAATCCCGATCACACACCGGGTTTCTGTGAAAACGCGGGCGAAGCCGCAGGTAGCAGCTAGTATCTATATAAATATTTCTTCAATGAATTAATATCATGGACTTGTACTTTTAATACAACCATATAATTTGCTTACTTTGGGGTTAGATCCATTTTGGGAAATTGCTTAGGAGTTATTTATTTATTTTATTTATATGTTATACGCTACATATTTACAATCTCCTGCTTTTACTATCAGAGAATCTGCTGCTTGTGTTGCCAACTTTTCCAATATCAGAAAATACCATGAATCAATACTACTAGCACACTACCATAACATTATGAATGTGAAAGTCTGTCTGCCTGTTTGTTGCTCTTTCGCGGCTTAATCGCTAAACCTACTTTAAAGGAATTTTAAATAAAATTAAAAAAAAATTCTAAAACTTCGAGTTCAAACGTCAGCTACCAATTTTATTTTATAAATCGACCTGCAACGAACTGTAATAGCGGAAAAAATCGCAACGAAATCTTAATCGTCCTACGCTGACGAAGTCGCGTGCAAACAGCTAGTGAACACATAAACGTAAATTTATTGTTCATTGAAACAATTTTGTATAGAACACTATGGTTTCACCGTTTCCCTATGAATGCTTACTCCACATGTTTCGGTACGAGTAACAGCACGTCCATTGGGACAATGGAAGCTATTCTTCGTGCAGCATATGGAAGTTTCTCGAATTTCGTCGGTAAACCAGCTGGCGTGTTGGAAGTTGGAACTAATAAAACAATTCACATTTTTTAACGACACTCCATGGCCCGTTGTCCATATTTAAGTATTGCAAACGTATTGAAATACTTTTGTTTAGTTTTAAATCACTCAAATTATTCTTATTTCGCTAAGTTAGGAAAATAATTTATTACTAACTAGCTGTTTTCCGCGGCTTCAATCATTTCATGAATCGTTTTTTACCGACTTTAAAAAACGGAGGAGGTTATATTTTTTACATGCATTGGTGGAATTCTCAGTTATTAATAACTAATTATTAACATTCTTCACTATGAGACAAAGTCTGAGTCCTAGGGAAAATTTTTAATTTTTATGTAATTATATTATGTCAATTGAAATCGAAGTCGGATTTTTGTAGTTTTACTGTTTGAGCTTAAATTATTGTTTCAGAGATAAAGAAAAGAGGAGAAAGGGTTAGATAAAACATACAAGTGTATACTCGTATTTAATTACCTTTTATCGACAACAGAGCCACAGCGAAAGAAACACTAAACTTATTTTCAACCGACTTTAAAATAGAGGTTAACAAATTGACTGTGATATTTTTGTATGTATGTTACGCGATTACTAACTACACTACACTAAAATACATTTGAATTGTATGTGTTTATGCGGTGTTCTTCTTTAACTTTATCATGATCCGACTATCAGTTTTTAACTAAGAATAACTAAAAACCACTAGCAAGTTGTTGATAATCTTGGAATTTAAAAAAAAAAATATGAAAGGAAATTATTGAAGTCGGTTTTTGGCAATGTTATTGCTCTTTAATGATTTAATATGAACATCTCAAATTGTACAAACTTCACCTACATATTAAGCACTTTTGCTTTTCTACTGGGAACACTTTAACCATCAAGACAAAAAAAGGTCAAAAGTTATTAATTAAAACTTGGATAGTCGCCGAACTTTTTCAAATTAAAACAAAATATTGTGACACTAGCTGATACTCGAGCCTTTTCTACAAATTTGGGATGTTTCTCCCATAAATGGGATAGTTGCCTAACTTATATAAATTAAGTTGGGGATAAATGATCTGCCAAAAACAAGGCAACTGTCCTTAAAAACTGATTGCATATTGCGTGTAGCAATCGTAGAGGGACAAGCGATATAGTCAAAAGCAACACTTGGATCCTCCATCGATATATTATCCTCTTTCAATATACCTATTATGCATAAAATAGTAAGCGATTTATCCGTGTAACTAAATTAAAATCGGGCGTCTATCTCGCTTTTACTTTATATAAGCAAATATCCAGTATAACTGCCGTCAGAAACTGTACAACCGTACAAATAAATTTCACTTTTTGAGGAATTCAATTCTGTCGATTATAGAGAATTTGTTTGGTAGTGATCCCAATATTTGTTAATTTCGGTTTGGTGACCAGTGATATATGCCGAAAGGTAAGTGTTAGTCAAAGAGAGTTTGTTCTTATTTTGTTAACTTCAATTTACAAAACCGTTTTGATGCTATATGTTACTCTTAATTCGTACTTTTTTGTGTGAGCCTGTTTTCTCTGTAACATTTTGCCGTTACACACAAAAAATGTTTTCAATGTACGTACACACACACACACACACACGCAAATATACATACATATCTTCACGCCAAGTCCCTTAAGGCAGAGAGTATCGGGTCTAGTCAGACCTGCCTGGCTTTTTTTAAACATTTTTAATTATTTAATTTTTTTAATTATTTAATGATTTGTTTTTTAATTATTTTCAATTATTTTAATTATTTTTATAATTAAAAATGTTATTAATTCGCGACGATTTAAGTTTAAAATCCAATCTGCCAGGCTTTTTCCATATTTATTACTCTTTTCATACAAACACGCCAGTTTTGGACTCTTGACACCACCCTTGTATTACACCCGAGTCATTTGATCATGGAATGTTAACCTAGGTCTCCTCTGGTACCTACATCCATCCACATACGCATTATATAATTGCTTTGTCAGGCTTTCGATGTTTTCAATGTATTAAATTAAAAAAAAATTTTAGACATTCAAACAGATATTTCACTACACAGTATGAAACAAAGTCGCGTTCTCTGTCCCTATGTCCCTTTATATGCTTAAATCTTTCAAACTACTCAACGGATTTTGATGCGGGTTTTTTTAATAGATAAAGTGTTTAAAGAGGAAGGTTTATATGTATATTTTATACCCGTGCGAAGCCGGGGCGGGCCGCTAGTACATAATAAATGTAGCTCGTTATAAAATAAACATACTTCAATGTACTTCGAAACACCAACCTAACTCATCCGGGATAAGGTTTACCGCACACAATAGTTCTGTTTCAATCACACAATTATTCCCATTGAGTAAAAGCACTTACTCGTCACGGTAAATTAAGTTGAAATATTGTTAAAATAAAATTTAATCTACCATTTTTCTATTCAATTACAACAACAAATTAAAATGACCTACATTTCTTTCAAAAAAGAGTCCAATTTTGCTTAATACCCGAATTGTAAAGGTCATTTCGACCCATTATATAAAATTCCCGTTTCCTGTTCCCGCTAAAAATATTCATTTCCGTGTACAGGGTTAACCGACATTAAATTCTTAAATCGATCTTTGTAAAATCAATCTAACTTAGACATATTTAAATATTTTTCCGTCATCCACAGCATTACGCAAAAAACGAAACTATGTAGAAGTAGGCAACCAGGGACCTACGAATAGCCGAAGACACTAAGGTCTACAATGTGATAGGTGGCAAGCCTATTGCCAACCGGGAATGTACCTAGCCAATCCCGCGCAACATTGTTTTTAATAAAAAAAATCCAACCCGGGGATCGAACCCGGGACACACGGAGTCAAGTCCAACACAGAACCCCTAACCGGAAAGGTGATACATGTTCTAAAAATCACTTAATATTGTTGTTTTTAATTTGAATTTAGAAACCTTATTTTTATTTAACCCAAATTCAAATTCTCGTTAACCCTTTCTGCACTGCAGTTTTATTTTTTGAAGTATGGGAACGGCCACGTGACTCAGAAATTAAAAATACAGTCAGAGCAAAGCCATTCACAACCGGTTATTGTATGCAAACGAAATCGGGGCAATTTTCAAACCAACCCGCCCGCTTCAGATTCGCAAATGGTAACATAGAGAATAGCATTCGCCGACGCCTATAGTTTATTTTGATGTGCAAATTTCATTCCATGGTACTTTCAACCGCCTTGCAAAATGAAAGTTTTCAATTCCGTAAGCTATATCTACATTTTTGTATAAAACTAGCTGTCCCGGCGCACTGTGGAAAATACTAGAACTAGAGCATATCATAAATGATTTTAAAAATATCACAATTTGAATGAAATATTTATTGCATTCGATACTCTAATAACCAAATATGTAATCCTAATCAGACATTTTTTTGTACTAAAACTGCATGTTTTTTGTTTTTTTCTTAGGTTGAAGTAAGTTGAAGTAGCGGATTCCAATGATTGCATACACATAATTCAAATAAATATTGTGAAAAAAGTATTTAGCACATGCATGCGGTTTTATACATTTTTAATTAAAAAGGATATTTTATGTTCTTAATAATGAGCTATTAACTTTTTTTAATATGCATTTTATTTTTGAGTAAGTACTTAAAAATCGACATACCCTATTTTTCTCTTCTTTTTTTTTCGTCGAAGGTTTTCACATTTACCCACGTCTCCCCACGCGCAACTTTATGTGTTATTTGTTAGCCTAACCATTCATTAATGAAAAATTTAAGAAATGAGTAGCGGAAGTTTGCGAGCCTGGAAGTGAAGGGAAAAATGTGATAGACGTCGGAGTAGATAATTCGGTATCTTTTTCGGTTACTGCTGACATAGTTTACAAAAACAATATTACCACAACATTTTGATAGCAATAGCTTACCATCTATTTTGCACTCGTCCTGCATGAGTAAATATGCATAACATAGATATAAGTACGTATTTCATATCTAAAAAACCAGTATATAAGGGAAAGCAAATATATTCAAATTGCACACTTTAGCGTGTATTTCATATTAAGTGACACTTATTTAAATTGGTTATTTCCATTAAAATGTCAACTTTCAACTGTACTAAGGGCGATTTCATCATTCCCTATATCGCGCATGGCAGAACCTTGGAATCGTTGTCCATAGTTCTACAGCATTAAATGTTTCTGAAAACAACTTGTGTTTTGTAATTGGTGACATTCAAAGACATATTCTGCCTTCTTTCAATAAGCGCTGGGGTCAAGCATCAAGGAAAAAGGACAAACTTATTCGGAATAATACAAGCTGGCTAGAGTCAGGATATTCAATACAGGTTCCGGAGTCTGAAGCACATTCACTGCCATCAGTTTCTGATGCATAATGAAGACCGTGCATTGCTTATGGGGACTCCTCAGAATCAACAAAGAAAAGGAAAGACACTCTTTTACTAGAAGAATATGGGTTTGAGCACATTTGTAACGCATTTTTGCAAGGTCTGCGGGCTTTAGGTGAGTATGCAGGGACTCATCTTGTTGAAGAGCTAAGAAACTATGAGAGCGAAAAGAAAAAAGTTTCCTCGACTATGTCATTTTTCTGTTCTTCCTATTGGGCAACTGTCGGAAGATGCACAAGAGTCGCGTAATAAAAGACTACAGAAATATGCGCATGCACCATGACAGAAAATGTTCCCGTATAGCTACAAATGAAGACGTATTTAAAACGCTTTTATATATTTCAGATCCATACATTTCAAGTTTAAGAAAGCCTTATGTGAGAAATATGGTACCTGAAGGTGATCCTACATTTACACAGGAAGTAATTTTAGTAAGGAATAGCGAGGATAATAACAATTAGATATAACATTATAAGTAACTAAAACCTAGTTCTATAAAACCAATAATATTATAAGATTTGTCTAATCTGAGATCAATTAATTTGGTGTGAGGTATAGATAGGTACTATACGATTTTACGTATTTTATTATGCTTGTGAAATAAGTACTTGTTTAAGTTTTCTTAATATTACTCATATTAGTAGGTACTTATTTATAAAAAATAAACATATAACTACTCGTATTACTTTTTTTCCTTTTCCTTTTTTTACCTAAAATAAATATATATAAATTGAAAAAATAATACAATAATTATTATTTTTAAAATCTTTATATATCACTGTATACATGTGCCAAATCTCAATACAATACGATGAAAAACCTTGAAGTTTCAGATTTTTGATCCGATACGGACTCAAATTTTCCACTGTGAGGCGGACTTCTCTTCACTCGTTCCGTTTGTATGAGAAAGTGTCGTTTTTTGTTGTTCGTGGTTTTTCCTTTTCACTTTTAAACATTCCCTAAACTTGTACAAATAATTCAAGATCAAAATTAGCCAAATCGGTCCAGCTGTTTTCGAGTTTTAGCGAGACTAACGAACATCAATTGATTTTTTATATATAAGACTAGCTGTTGCCCACGGAGTTCCCGGAGTGGTTAATGGTCCCTTAAAATCAATTTTTGGGATAAAAGCTATCCTATGTGTTAATCCGAGTAATCCTCTATGTGTGAACCTAATTTCATGAATATCGATTCAGCCGTTATTGCGTGTAGGAGTAACAAACACACAAACTTTCGCATTTATAATATTAGTAAGATATCCATCTTTTAAATAACAATGAATACCTATTTTTCTTGGTTATCACATCACACGAGAACAGAGAGACTGATTTTGCTGATAATTTTTTTGTTAGGAGTTTATCAGGAGACTATTCATATGAAAAAAAAATTCAATATGCAGAGTTAAGACAATGGTGGTAATTTTGTTGCGCACTCACTAAACTAATTTTAAGTTATCCCTGTCTTCTTTCAACTAAAGTAACAGAAGGAGACAGGACACTTTTAGTGCTGTCAAATTAGACCGTACGCGTAATTTCTACAGACGTTTAATCTATTACTCGGAAAACGTTGATTAAAAACATCACGATTTGACATGTCCACACTAATCTGACACGTCTAAACTGTTCCATCTCTTTTGTTTTTGTTTCATTTGAGAAAGATAGCATGCATCTAAAATAAGTTTAGTTTGTGAACAGCAGAATCACCACCAATGTCTGTTGGCTCAGCTCGTATACTCGTATCATATAATATATTCCTACTATTCTCATCACCTGAGAGTTTTAATGGTGACTATTCAAACTTTCAAACCATCATATTGATTGCTGTCGCCTTAGAACCAGTACTCGCCATTGTCGTGGTCCACGTTTAAGGGTCAGGTAGCGGGTACACGCCGGCTTTACCACATGGTCTTACAACAAGGGTTAGAGCTACGCGTAAAGTGCAGCATCTACAGGCTACTTTACCCTCTTGACAGAAAAATGACAGTGCCGAACTTTCAATTTGGCGGCAGTAATAGGTAGGCAGTGGATCCCTACAATGGAAAATTGCTGCATAGCTCCAGTGGTCCTATTGATAATGTTTTATTTAACCTATGTTCGTCTTTAACGAGCTGCCAGGCAGAGGCACATAGGCACATACATACTTTACAGACTTTACATAGGTTTTTATATAGCTACTCTACACTAGGGTTATTACACCCGGATTAATACGGGAGGTAATTTCAATTTTTTTAGAAATTTAGTAACTTAAATTAATAAATACTGTTTATTGTTTCACCCTTATAGTCTATATTTATTGATTTTTTGAAATAATAAAGTCCCTTTGAACTATGTTCTTTAAATATATTCATCACGAATTTTATCAAAATCGGTCCAGCTATTGAGTCGTGAAAGCATGACAGACAGATTTCCTTGTGTGGATGCGAAATTATGTGAGGATGGACGGATGGATGTTTGTTACTCATTCACGCAATAACTACTTAACTAATATAGATGAAATTTCATAGTTGTCTACTTTACAAACCTTTATAAGATTGGCATTGCCAACCAATTTGGCATGCAGACGAAGCAGCGAGCTGAAGCTAGTATTTTTATGAAATGCATATTCTACACATACATATAACACAACATCGACTTACTCATATGTTTATATGAGACTGCATTAGCGTTGATTTAATTTATGATGTGCTATCGTAAACTTCCACAAACAAATTTTCTTTCGTAAAAATTTCCAGGTCATTGTCGGTATAAAGAGAATAATGAGCATTCTATTTACTAATAAAACATTTTATATATCGCCAAGCAATAACCAGACTAGAAATAATTTACGTATATAAGACTAGCAACTTGCGATGGCTTCGCATGGGCTAAATCTTTTAGAATAGTAAAATTTATCAAAAAAATCGCACGTTGTGAACAGACACAGGAAATGTTTTTTTTTATGAAAAATAATTATTTATTTATCGCCTTTGTGGTCTAGCGGTTCAGTTGTCTGACTTTGAGGTCCCGGGTTCGAATCCCGGGTCAGGCAACAAAAAGAAAGTTGTTTAAAAAGGTTCTAATAAAAAAACGTTACTCGGGATTGGATATGTGCCCGGGTGGCGATAGGCTTGCCACCTATCACATTGTGGGACTTAGTGTCTTCGGCTAGTCGTCGGTGCCCTGGTTGTCGTTCTGCCTACCGCTTTGAGGATATGGGCGTGAAGATATATTTTTTTTAGTGATAAAATAAGGGTTATTTTTAAATTTTACAACGTAATTAAGGGAAAAGGAGATTTAGGATGGCATTCCACGGTTAAATCGCTCGAGTTTTAACCAAGGGTGCCGTCAAGAGTATCCGAAACCGACGTGTGTATGAAAAGAGTACTGTGGAGGAAGATAGATAAGTTTGCAAGGATCCTGACATTTGGCACTGGATACTTTGTGCCTTCCGCGTAATCAACTTAGCGTGAAGATATATTATGTAAAATAAACATATGCTAAAGTGTGCCAGGATTAAAGTGGACATAAAAGTCTGTGTTAGGCGGATATCACACTGTAAGTACTATACGCCGATCAAGCGACGATTCTGCAGTATGCGATACAATGTAATATCTGCCTTACAGCGCAAGAATATCAACTTAAGAAGCCTTAGTGTACTTTAGTCTAAGTTAATTAATAAGACGGTAGAAGTCCAGTCAATCACGCGCAACGTCCTACTAGGTGGTAGAGTTTCGCCACCATTTGTATTAACCATTGGATTGGTACCACCACCTTACCTATTCCCGCCGCCATAACGTCTAATGCTTGCCGTTGACGTGTTCCGGTTCGGAGGGTAAGGTAGCCGGTACACTTTCAATTCTTTCAATCGAGGCCTAACATTCCGGCCTCAGGTTGGCAAAGCATCATTACCACTTTTGGTGTCTCTAGGCGGCGTGAATTTCTTACCATCAGGAAGTCTGCTTGTTTGCCTTCCATTATCATAAAAAACAAAAGAAGTACGGGGGGGTCAGATTATTATGTTGCTTAATGTACATGTTGCTCCCAATTCCAATAAACCATAAAATAAAAAAAACTACCCTTTGACAACCCTAATCTATCTGCATTTAGTATCAATGTGTGGAAAAAAGTCACGTGACTTTAAAATTACAATCTGACAGAGCAAAGCACGTCCAGGCTCTTAGCTACCGTTCTCAACCGGTTATTGTATGCAAACTACGTCTGGACGTTTTTCAATTCAACCTGCCGCCAGTCGTAGTTTGAACAGTAGAGTGAATATTTCGCGCATCCGAGTAGTCAAGAGGATGACTCGTTTTATTAAGGGACATTAGGTGCCAAATGGTGCTCCGGCGTTAATGCAAATTCGATATAATATAAGTAGGTAATATTTCATTCTTTACACGGAGTGAGCATTACTTGTTTTATTTTTAAATGACTTAGAAAAAGGAGTTTTTCAATTCGACGGTATGTTTTTTTGCGATTACTCGCCCAAAGCCAACTGATTTTGATGGTTCTTTGTTAAGTCCTGACCGAATACGAAGGGTTTTATAAGTAAGACGTATCTGTATGTCTGTCAACTTACATCGTAATTCTGCAGCGGGTAAATGGATTTTGATGCGTTTTTGAAGTGAAAACTTCTTTAGCGGCGTTGCGCACTTTTTTTTGGAATGGGTAAAAACTTCTAAACTCGTAACACGGAGCAGGGCGCTTGTGCGAATGTTCGTGTTGTCATGTTTGTGTACGATAGCGCAATAAATCAATATTGTATTCTACCACATAAATTATAGTATTTTATACTGATTATTAATGCAATTCATACAAAATTATTCCCTGACTATTCCAAAATATCTAAAATGTTTTTAAAAGTTTTCAAATAACGTGCAATGAATGTATGTCAGTTCGGGTAAAATCTTTGAACTCAATTTTGAAGCAAATATCTTCAACCTATTGTGCTGAAATTTGCTTGAATTTCTAAATATCAGGAAATCCTTCTTTTTTTTGCCTTACAATATCATAAAAAAGTGTTTTTACTGATTTTTACATTACCTTGTTTAATCAAGAGCACAAAGCAGGCTTCAGTTCACGATAAAAAAAAGGCTTGAATACCAAAAAATAGAATTGCAGTAAGCTTCGCACGTTCTAAGTTCTGCCCACTTGACAAAATACTTATTTAAAACGCCAGGAACGAAGTAAGTTAGACGAGTCCCCCAGGCATAATTGGGGTGACAGAATTTATGGTAAAATATATCCGGCAGGCCTGTTTTATCTAAGGGACAGTAATGAAGTGATGAAGAGGAGGAAAAGGGACGAATAGCTTGACTCAACTAAACTGAATAAGTGTAATAAAACAAGTTACTTGTGAACGCCTACCAAAAAAATTTTATTCCGATTCGGTGGTAGTTTAATATTAGTATGAAAGTATACAAATACCTCTTGTATGATTTATGCTTGAAGCTAAATTACTGCTGGAGGTTACACTCCTAAGAAAGGTCTGATGTTAATTGCCAACCATTTGACTCACTTTAGTGTACCGACGTCTCTTCTTGTCTTGTGATGTTAATTAAAAAAGTCGAAACGAAAGAGAGGTCCACTCAGCGATGAGCGAGAGGAGAAAGGCGGTACAGTCAGCGATATTTGATCTTTGTTAGAAGAGTAACCTCCAGTATTTAATATAGCTTCATGGGTTCATGGAGTCGTCGATGTAATGTCAAAGTCATAATTATTAATTTCTTATATTTATAAATTCGTTACTTTACATTTGATAATTAAAATCTATCATGTTATCAACATAATAATAAAAACTTAATTTATTTCAAGAATTGACATATTGTTTTTCAAATTGCACCTATGTTAAATAATTTTTATTATTGTATTTTTTACATTTTATTCGAATTTGATTTAGGTTCTAATGTGTAGGACAATTAAATAGACTTTGCAGAATAGACCATCTGCCTTCCTTACCAGGCAGCTCGTAAAAGGCGAACATAGGCTTACCGTCACTAACACCGTGACGTCTGACTAGGTGGTAGAGTTTCGCAGCGACTCGCCCGGATTGATACCACCGCCTTACCTATTCCTGCCGCCATAACGTCATGACGAGTTGCGGTTCGGAGGGTATAAAAAAAAATTAAGATTTCCGAAACCGGCGTGTTTGTATGAAAAAGGTTATGAATGTGGAGGAAGCCAGGCAAGTCTGCAAGGGTCGTAACTCTTGACATTTGGTACTGTACTCTCTGTCTACTATCTGACGGAATTGACTGGAAGATGACAAAGTAAAATATAAATAGATACCGGAATTTCTATAAACAACCAGATCTGGAAATACGATATATTTTTGTTCACCGCATAAATACCTAACAAGTCGGGAATCGAGCCCGAGCCTAGCGTTTGGTTTTTCACGTTAAGCTCTTGGTCAAAATAAAAAAAATCCTAATCCCTTTTATTAATCGATTTCAAAAAGGAGTAGGCATCAATATGTCCGTATAATTTTTTATATGTATGTTACGCCATTCCTCGGCCAATAACCAATAGATTATGATAATTCTTTTTTCAAGAGGATTTCAGAGACGACAAGACGACATTCAGAAATGTGGCAATATGAATTTGATCAAAGTGCGATAAGTTTTTATTTTATTTTTTTATAGAAGAGGAGGGCAAACGAACAAGTGGGTCACCTGATGGAAAGTGATCACCGCCGCCCACGGACATCCGCAACACCAGGATAATCACAGATGCGTTGCCGACCTTTAAGTGTTTTTAATGCCATTTTTGTGTACCTAGATGATGTGGTAATGATATTGAAGACGCTTTTATTTGCAGTATAAATAAACTTTACTATCCTAGTACATTGTCATTTCCAATTTCATCAAGAACCATAATCCAAGTAACTTACGAACAGTCGTTAAATGTATCGACTATTTGAGACTGAGACACAAATACAACACAATAAATTTCTCCATTTCCACTTCCAAGCAAACTTATTGGAAAACCGTTACACAAAAGGCTATTGAAGGATTTGCGCATTGTCAGTAAAATCAAGGCATTCGACCAATCACTGCGACCTAAATACTTCTGTAATGGCGTCTTAGAAGTGTTAATAAACCTCAATCTTAGTTTTATCTTAATCGAAATTAATTGTAATAGATCTGCATCTGGAATAATTAGGATAGGTTAGTGGAATGTTTTTGCACAGTACAAAAATGAAACAGTATGGAAATTATACACACACACACACACACACACGCACACGCACACACACACACACACGTACGCACGCACGCACGCACGCACGCACGCACACACGCACGCACGCATTCACGCGCACACTCACACACACTCAAACACACAAACATCAAGGTCCAAGGAGCTCCTAAGTAGTTTTTTTCAAAAAATGCCATACAAGCATATTCGACTTTTCACGGATTATCCAACGCCATGAGATTAACTACGTAACGATAAAAATATCATGACAACCCCATCGCTTCGATGTAATGTAGGTAGTAAGCAAAAAAAAAAACAGAGGAAACAATTTTAACTTTTATGTAACAGACATAAACATGATACATTACATACCCCTTTTTCAAAATGGCGAGACAGGGACGAGTAATGTAACATATAGAGAACGGGAAAGAGAAGAAAAGAGCTTTGGAAAATTAAATATTAATTATTATAATAAATATTAAAATATTTGAATATTTGGCATTCCTATGATTGTTTTTTCAACGACATCTACAACCTGGTGAAAGACTATGGAGATGCAAAGAGTTTTTTTTCAACTCTAAAGTTGAAGGTACAGCTAAATTGAAAATTTAATAGGTCTACCAGCTATTCCGTGACCCCTGAAGAGCTAGGCACAGGAACAACCAGGCATCCATCACTATCCTATATGGACTACTTAAGTCCCACAATGTGATAAGTAGCAAACCTATCGCCAAGTAGGCACTCTTCCAATTTTAACGTTCTAACTCAATTCATAACATTTTTAATTATCCGACCCGGGAATAAAATCATGTACTCAACGCCATCATCGGACGGAATAGTAAGTTACGTCTCCATGGTCTAACGGTCCGATGTTGGACTTGACTTCATGATGTCGCGTGTTCGATCCCTGGTCGGGGAACGATACAAAATGTGTTTTCTCAATTTTCTAATAAAAACAACGTTTCCCGGGTGGGATGCGTGTCTGGTACGCGATAGGATTGCCAACTATCACATGATGGGTCATGGTATATTCAGCTCGTCGGGGGTACCCTGGTTGTGCCTCTGTCTACGTTTTGGGGGATGTGGGCGTTAAGTTTTTTTGTGAGGTACATAATATAAATAAAAATAAAAAATATCAGGACTAGGTACTCCGTGGAGTAACCAGTGAAGCAACAAAAACATCATTTAGCGAAATTTTTATCAAAATTCAATGTCCACTGACCAAATAACAGCTTTCAGTTCACATTTTTGATATCAATTTCCTTTCATTCCCCATGACCCCACCCACCCACATCATCCATAAAGATTACTGTCATTTACAAAAACTTCCCTTGTGAAAACCTAAACTATTACGACAGGTTGGAACTTTTAGATTTATTGTCAAGAAATAGACATATTTCAAAAGAAGGCGAAGCCTTAATAAATAAAATGTAAAAAACGAAAAACCGACTTGATTTTTTCTAGTTTGGTTGGTGGACTTGACTTCATGAGGTCCTAGGTTTCATTCCCGGGTCGGGCAAAAGAATAATAATAAGAAAATGAGAACCTTTAATTTTGTGAAACAATGTTGCTCAGAATTGAACATTTGCCCAGTTTATGATAGGATTGCCGCCTATCACATTAGTGACTTGGGCTAGTTGGCCATGGTTGTGCCCCAGCCTACCAATTTGGGGTGTAAATATACTAAAATGAGACTCAGTCTCTTGGGCTAGTCGTGAGTGCCCTGGTTGTGCCTCTGCCTACCTCTTTGGGGTGTAAATATACTACCACCAAACCTTCCTCAAATACCACTCTATCCATAGGTAAAAACCATATGAAAATTCGTCCAGCAGTTTTTGCGTTCATTATTATAATCAATCTAGAACTACGTGTCATTGAACTCGATTCAGTTGCGGGCGATCAAATTAATTAGACATTATTATGATACAATTCAACATGCATTGAGCTCGTCAATTGTCTTTAATTGACATAATAATTCCACACTAACGCTTTTAAACAAAAAAAAAACAATAAGAATTCTAAACTAACCACTGAGAGTTTGTATCATAAAATAATCGGAATAGTGAAGACTGTATTTTATATAATAAATTATATATTAAGTAAGTAAGTAATTTATATATTAAGTTGTTGCTCGCGGCTACATCCGCATATTTAAGGCTAATTAAGGAAGATCTATTTTACACTAGTCGACCCGGCGAAACTGATACTAGTATTGATTACTTCTGTAGATTAAAGCATAGTTTTTACGTTTTTCTTTGATGTTGCTTACGGCTACGTCTGTAACTTTATCAATTTGTTGTTATCGTATTTGAGATTTAATTCACCTTCTGTCTTATTAATAAATACGGAGAAAAGTTCTTCAAGGTTCAATCTAGCATTACAGTCTTTACTGCAATGTGATACAGACTATAACATTACACTTAAGGGGCCATGTATGCTAAAATACGTCAGCAATATACTGTTTTTTTTTTCATACAAAGCAATTATGGATCTTGGCGACAAAAATACACAAGATTAACATTAATATGCTTTATAAGACTAGTGTTTCCAAAACACGATTCATTTCACTTTGCTCGATAGAAAAAAATCAAAAAGTTAACCCTTTTTTGAAAGCAAAACCCTAGATGGGTTCTACTTCAATTATGAAAATATCGACATCAGATTTAACATAAACATAGATAAGTGTTATACCTAAAAGATAATTGTTTCAGTTTTTATATTTTTTTTTCAAATTACTTTTATAATGTCAAAAATAGTGATTTGGCGCTTAAGACTTTAGAGCGCAATATTTCATAGTAATCATGGAACGGGGGAGTGCGCTGATTGGCTCTTCTGGCTGACTAAGTATGGGGCCTTAATTTTAATTCTACTTTAGTCCTGTTTACTGTTTATTAATAAGACAGCTTGAGTTTAGTTAAGTAACCTAACTATATCTACACGTAAAAATTATACCATAACATCGCATATTTGCGACATGAAAGAGGAACAATCAAACACACTTTCGCAAAATATTAAGTTTAGATTTTAAAATTATGTAGGACTAGCTGATGCCCACGACATTGCCAGCGTGGTTAATGCTATGACAGGAACATTTTTTCGGGATCAAACTATCCTATGTGTTAATCCAAGTTACACTCTATGTGTGTGCCAAATCTCATGAAATTTGCTTGAAAAATAACACACAAACATACAAAATTTCGCATTTGTAATACTAGCTTTCCGCCCGCGGCTTCGCCCGCGTGTAATTCCTAATGGGACCATTTAATCTGGTTAAAAATTATTCTATCACCAAGTCAGCTCATACCCTGTCTGTATACTAAATTTCATCAAAATCCGTTCAGTAGTTTTTGTGTGATTGACGGACAAACATCCAAACAAAGAAACTTTCACATTTATAATATTAGTGTGATTAATAGAATAAGAATGGTTTTAAAATCAATAACTTATCCATTAAAAAGAATTGACACTAAACTAATAACTGTTTTATATAAGCAACGGTAGTATAAAATCGATTAAGTTTTTTGCTAGATAAATCTTACCGTCGACTCTCGTACTATGTCACTGAACTCAGTTCAGTTGCCCGCGTTGAAATTGATTAAACTTTATTATGATACGATTCAACACACGCATCGACTCTCCGTCTTTAATTGGCTTAAACACCAACACTGTTATTGAGAGCAATTTACGTGATTCAGTGTTTTTCCGAGTCTTCAATAGCTATTATGACATCTATATGTTTGAGACATCGAACAAGAACAGCTCTTCTAGGACTGGTTTCACAGTTCTTATTCAAAACCGAGGTTAGTAAAACTAAGTTTATTGTAAATGAGTTAAAATACCTATCGTGATCCCGTTCATAAGTTCCCTTTTTATGACATTGGAAGGCAAACAAGCAGACGGATTTCTTGAAGAAATTCACGCCGCCTAGAGATGCGTTGGTAGTGATGGTAATGATGCGTTGCCAACCTGAGACCGGGATGTAGGGCTTCTAGAAAAATAAGTTTACCGGCTACCTTAGCTTCCGAAGTGGGACACGGCAATAGCAAGCACTGACGTTATGGCAGCAAGAATAGGTAAAGCGGTGGTACTAATCCGAGAGGTGCTGCGAAACTCTACCACCTAGTAGGATGCCAAGTAGGTGTTTGTTGCTACTGCAAGTACTCTTTCAAAATTGACAACATTCTTATCCCCATCCCCTGATAATCTACTTATCACGTCAAACTCTTTAATAATAAAATATTTACTACATAGTATAAAACAAATTCGCTTCCTCTGTACTATTGTACGAGTATGCTTAAATATTTAAAACTACACAACGGATTTTGATGCAGCTTTTTTAGTAAATAAATTGTTTAAAGAGGAAGGCCGCTAGTTTGTTAAAATTCATATGATTGATACTCTTTACAATTAACTAAACGTTTTTTAACGTTAATCGCATTTACATTCGACGATGAAATCCAGCCCTAGTGGTAACAAGTGTGGCCTACAGATACTTCGCTGCCTTGTAGGAGAACTTTACAGCACTAAACTCTGTCAGTATGGCGGCATTAATAGGGAAAATTGTGTGCAAGTTGCTGCACAGTACTCTATCTTGTTGCCTTACGAGCTGCCAGTCAGCGACGTAGATGGACTATTTTACACATGAGACCCGAACCATCTAAGTATTATTATTTTATTAGATGTATTTGGATTGACATTTGACACTCAATACTCTCTGCCTGTCACATAGAAGACTTGATGAAGATATGTGTGAAGATACTTATTTTACTTAAAAGACGTTCTAGACGGTTGCAAAAACGCCTTCTAACAAAAATAACTTGGGAGAAAATTTTGTTTCCATGTAGCTAGTATTATTAAATTTGGATTAAATCTACGGCCCAGACCGATGCAAACTAGCATTATTTACAAACCAGTGTTTACATTTTACAAGCGTAGAATCTTTAGCAGTAACACTAAAGACGTTCTAGACGTTTACACGGTTGCAAACAAGCCTTCCAACGAAAATAACCTTAGAGAAAACTTTGCTGCCATCTTCCGATAACTATTAAATTTCGATTAAATCTCTACTCCAGACGAATGCTAATCGATGTTAACAACTGGTAATATACTGTACTTTTATAATCCGCCGGTATTTATTAGATTATACTACCAGTGCAGTCAGTCATAAATAACATGGTAATACACAAAGCACCACTGCTCGACCTGACTAAATCCTGCTAAAATCGTCAGTAAAAACAGACGCACTCAAGTCAATTAACACTTAAACTCTCATTAATTCACAATTTCGTATAGAAAACGTTGGCGTAACGACTGATTAAATATAATTGGCGTCTATGAGTACGGCTGTTAAAGTAATAAATGTGGCAAGATGACATTGGTCGTCATCAAGTAGTAGTAAAATGTTTTCGAAAAACCCATAAATTGTTTAAACATCGTTAAGAATGTCTATATTTATTTCCACGATTGCTTCTACTTGAAACTAAGGGCGCGTATATATTGGTTTGTCAATTAATACCTTGTATGTTGACGAATTAATAACCCTTTTATTAATAAACATAGACTAAAGTACTCCAAGGTTAGTAAAAAAGTGAGTGTATGCAAGTAATTGTTTATTATCTACAGAAACGTTGTGCAGGCAGGCAGTCTGCACATGTGAGGATAGGATTAATAGCCCTACAGTGTAGTCAAGACCCTTACTCCCTAGAGCCCTAACACCCTTCAGTCCTACGAAGCCTAATTGCGGGAAGCCAGCCACCAGGAGACCTAAAGCGACAGGCGGATAATGGTAGGAAGTAAGGTTTTAAGGTTGGATTTTCTTCTTGATGACTATTGGAGTTATGATGGTTAATAGATACATAAATATAGTTTGTGTGCGTGACACGTGTAAGCCGCGGTGAAGACGGCACGCGCGGTGCTAGCTTGCAGTTTTAGGTGGTGTGATCAGCTGTTGTGCAATTCTTGTAAGTCGCGTGGCCAGGCCATGTGAGGGACTTTAGGTCCTGGAGATGTCCTGAAGACTTCTTTGATGTGTTCTGGACAAACGTTATTGCTAGTAACTAATTCTATAAAAAACGTAGAAGCGTTCTATAATTAATTACATTAATAAAAAGAAAGTAAGAGTAAAACTGCAAAAAACTATTTTCAATTCTGTTACCACCTCATCAACGCACATACAATACATTATTCAACATAACTAAAAAACCACCTGATCTTGAATGGATACCTCTGCATTGTGACCTACTTTCCGAAAAAAGAATCATCCAAATCCATTCATAATAATTTGCGAAGTAATCACCTAATATACAAAAAAGCATAAATACGAATTTACAACAACCTTTATAGTTGGCTGTAAACAAAAATGTAAAAGTGTACGTAAGTGATTTTGTATTATTCACAAAAATACCTCAGTAATTTGTACAAGGGCGTATAAGAGTGTAATAAATAGATGTAAGATAAATTCCCTGTGTTGGTCCGGGCTCCTTTGCAGAATAGACCTGCTTTTCTGCCAGGCGAGCATAGGCTTTCGCAGCAACTCGCTCGGATTGGTACCACCGCCTTACCTATTCCTGCCGCCATAACGTCATGACGTGTTCCGGTTTGGAGGATAAGGTAGCCGGTAAACTAACTTTTGCTCGAGACCTAACATCCCGGCTTCGGGTTGGTGACGCACCATTGCCATCTTTGGTGTCTCTAGGCGGCGTGAATTTCTTACCATCAGCAAATCCGTCTGCTTGTTTGTCTTAAAATATCATAAGAAAACAATCTTAAATAACAAAATATCATAAAATAACAAAGGCTCAGAAAAAATAATGTTAAAAGTGGTTGGTACACAGAGATTATTGAATATTGATGTAAAATAATACTGTAAATGGAATGTTTCCCTTATTCGACCATTGTAAATACGCCCTTACATGATGCTATGGACGACGAGTGCAATGCCGGCGCAGGCGCATCAAAGCACCTAAAATAGCAGCTGATTCAGACGAGAACGGTGCGTTGGTGGCGAAAACAAACTTCGTTTTGCTCTGTTTGTGAATCGGAACTTGTATTGTACACTTAAAATAGACTTGAGACTCGATTGAGTAACGATTACGATATAGACATGACAGCGAGCAGTTGACTCCTACTCGTATTTAAATATTTCTCGCAAAATGTGGGTAGTTTTTATTTATAAATTGAGATATAATTTACAACATAAAGTGTTAAAGTAAAAAGTATCTTCGCGCCCATATCTTCGAAGAGCAGAAGGCAGAGGAACAATCAGGGAAACCACGACTAGCCAAACACCAATGTGATAAATTGTAAGCCTATTGCCAACCGGGCACATATCCAATCCCAGGCAACGTTATTTTTTATTAAAAAATATATATTTTTAATTTTTGTTATTGTATATACCCGGGGATCGAACCTAGGACTTAATGAAGTCAAGTCTGACGGTATTTTAATGAGAAATGGCATGCGCCGTTGGTTCGACTGTGTGGAAAGAATGATGCAAGACTGACCAAAAGGATAAGCAATGCGAATTTCTATAGGTGTAGGTACTCGAGAAGACCTAGTTGATATTCCATGATCAAATCGACCGGGTTTTATCCAAGGGTTGTGTCAAGTCTTCGAAAGCGAGGTTGATATTCCTCGGGTTTTATCCAAGAGTATAGTCAAGAATCTCCCAATCCGAGTTTGATATTCCATGACCAAATCGCTCGGGTTTTATTCAAGGGTGGTGTGAAGTCTCCGAAACCGAGGTTGATATTCCATGACCATATCGTTCGGGTTTTATTCAAGGGTGGTGTGAAGTCTCCGAAACCGAGGTTGATATTTCTTCGGGTTTTATCCAAGAGTAGTGTCAAGAATCTCCCAAACCGAGTTTGATATTCCATGACCAAATCGCTCAGGTTTTAACCGAGGGTGGTGTCAAAAGATATTTTTTTTAAATAATAGTATAACATGATGTTATATCATTTTGGATGGATGAGGAATTGCTTATTTTAACATTTTAATAAAACACTTTAATATATTAATTAAATCTGAAGATGATGAATCTGAGATGAATGGAGGATAAAAATTAAATAATCGTAAAATTTAAAAACAATCCAAAACCTTTGACTAAACTATTCGTAATGTAGCTAAGAACCAGATCGATTACCTCAGCTTTTAGCCAAAAATTCCGCATCGAATTCGGTCCATTCTTTCAGGAGTTATGTTGCCACCAACACACGCAAGCACCCGTAATTTCAAAGCAAATAAAACATTTTAATCCCTTCTCATCGATTCCGTAGATAGCTAATCATACCACAAAAATTTCACATTAATTTATAATGGATACAACTGTCGAATCTCTAAAGATATTTTAGTATTACCACTTGCTTGGGACAAATTATAAAAACTTACTCCAGATCTCAACTATTTTGTCAAACACTGACAGAAAAGTAAATATCAAAATGTAAGAACCGAAAGTTTCCCAGCCCCTATAAAGGTACTTGTTAACCATGCCCTACATCCATTTTGAAGGACGACCTGATTTCTTCGACCCGATTCTAATACTTAGTGAGGGTTTTTTCAAATGTCACGAGAAAGGCCCTACCTATCTGATGTTTCCTGTTAACTAATTTATTATTACTATCTTCCATCAACGATAGTAATAGAAAGAGTCAAAACCAGTTTAGTGCTGTAAGATTAGTTCGTACATGAAATTTTATAGAATTTATTACCCACATTCCTCGGAAAACCTTGAATAAAAACAACAATTGACACGTCTAGATTAATTTGACATGTCTGAAATGTCCGATCTCTTTTCTTTTTGTTTCATTGGGAAAAAACAGCATAACTTAAAATTAATATAGTCAGTGCTCAGTAGAATTACCACCATCATCTGCCAAGCATAATGTATATTAGCGATAATCATTTGAAGCCATTTTAGCGAAAGTTTATCAGACTCTGTTTTTCTTAAACCAGAACAACAAAATGACGAGCATCGAAGTTAGGAGTCCAGAATTGACAATCCCGTAGTAAAAATCAGGGCGAGTGATCTTAGTGTTTAAACTAACTCATACGACTCATCAGCTCGTACAGGCTCATACAGGGCAACCGTATGAGCTTCCCGATGTATAGACATTTTTGACCTGTATCTTTACTGACCTGTATCTACACAGGAGCCGGGACAAACACAAAGAATAAGAATCGGAAAAACTTTACGCACATGGACGAATACACAAGTGGTACTTGTAAGAGTCGACATTGTATAAACTACTGCCGGATCGGAATTGCGGCCACGCAAAACAAAATTACATACAAATTCAAATACTCTTTAAATTTTATTACAATAATTTTGTTTAACTACATTTTAACAGACTCCAAAAAGGAGGTTCTCAATTCAACTGTATGTTTTTTGAATGTTTGTTACGCCCTTAGAATAATAACGCTATTATTCTAAGGTTACGCCTTTACTCGGCCAGAAGCAAAGCGATTTCTATCGTTATGTTTAAAATAGCTATATATATCTAGGCCATGGCTTTTGCTTTTTGAATTTGACTTAGTAATGCATATTTTTTTTGATGTTGATGAGATCCTCATTTCAGAATCATTTACTATCTACCTAATGAAATAGTTGGATTCAGTTTTTGCAATTTTCCTACAAAAAAATATTTATTTACCGCATATTACTATTGTCGCCTCTGTGGTCTAGCGGTCCGGGTGTTGGACTTGACTGCATGAGGTCCCGGGTTCGAATCCCGGGTCGGCCAACAAACAGTAAATTGGATTTTCCCAATTTTCTAATTAAAAAAAAAATGTTGGTCGGGATTGGAAATGTGCCCGGTTGGAGATAGGACAAAAACAAAAATTTGGTTTTTCCAATTTTCTAATAAAATGTTACTCGGTCGCCTCTGTGGTCTAGCGGTCCGGGTGTTGGACTGCATGAGGTCCTGGGTTCGAATCCCGGGTCGGCCAACATAAAGAAAATTGGATTTTTCCAAATTTTGGTTGGCGATAGGCTTGCCACCTATCACATTGTGGGACTTAGTGTCTTCGGCTAGTCGTGGGTGCCTTGGTTACCTCTGCCTACCTCTTTAGGGATATGGGCGTGAAGATACTTTTTTTTATGTTACTCGGGATTGGATATGTTAGTTGGTTGGCAATAGGCTTGCCACCTATCACATTGTGGGACTTAGTGTCTTCGGCTAGTCGTGGGTGCCTTGGTTGTACCTCTGCCTACCTCTCCGGGGATATGGGCGTGAAGATACTTTTTTTTTATATTACTATTATTATGTGCTATCTGCCTTCTTACCAGGTAGGTCGTCAGAGACGGCTAAGATTAAATTGACCATTTCTAAGAAGATTGTTAGTGGTAAATTGCCGTGTTGCAGCTCTAACGCGTCCACCGCACCACATAGGTACCTATTCCTGCCATAATGACAGTGGCATGTTCCTTTCCTGCTATAGGCCACGGCTATCTCTTACCACCAGTAGAGCCTTAGTACTTATTCACTAAGCATATAAAAAAAACAGGGAACCGTGAACTTGTCGGAATTTTAACAAAAACTGATTAATCCAACTTATACATCAACAATGTTTATCCATTGCGTGAGCCTGTCTATTAATTAGAAGAATAAATCATTCTGATGTCTCCTTAACAATCAAACAAGACTGTAACAAGAAATCACGAACCTTGATAGAATGGATAATATGTCCCTTGTATGGATAACGACAGACCTGAGACGCCGCCATAGCCTTAAACGGAGGAAGTGTTTCTAACGAACCTGCATTAGGACTTCCTTGCAAAAACGAATAACACGTTGTCTCTTTTCATATTATACAAATAGAGTTCGATAGAAAGAGACGCATGATACAGGTTAGGCTACATGCCTATGGAAGCTATAGAAAACTAGCATCTAGTTTATAAACATGAATCATAAATAGCATTTCATTTGCCGCAATCAATGACGTCAATTATATTTAATCAGCCATTAAGTAGACATTTTCAATACAAAACTGCGACTTAATGACAAATTAAATTTAAAAATTAACGTCTCTGAGCGCGACCGTTAAAAGAACTCGTTTGGATTAGTACCACCGCCTTACCCATTACTATCATAACAATAAAGTTCTTTTGTATTCCAGTTTGAAGGGTGGAAAATTATTACAAAATAGGCTTAACATATTCAGATTGACAACGCACCACTAGAATAGTGTCTATAGGTGCCGTGTAATTCGTTTCATTAGAAAATCCGTTTGCTTGTTTGACTGGTTCTTATGGCAAGACAACGAACAAGCACGCGGCTCCCCTACGGTAAGAGATAACCGTGTCCCTTACACATCATAGATGTTATAGGTGCGTCGCATCCTGTGGCCGGGTAACAAGCCTAATTTGCAAATTTAGCGGCTACAACATCCTCGAAAATAAAAGTTCCTACACTATGGAAATATAAGTTATTTTTTATCGACCAACAAGGTATAGCGACAAAAAGGAGCCTATGTAATATTCAAACTGATTATTTTGAATACAAAATTTATACAAATGTACCTCCTTATCTTATAAAGACTTTTTTTAATGTTACATTTGAATTGATAAACCTACTTCTTATTTTTGCAATTGTAATTATCCACAACACATTTTATTAATTTATGTTACATTAAACCTAACCGGTTTTACTTTTATAGGATGAGAAGGGCAAATAAAGGTAAGAATCCACTTAATCTTTAATTTCAAGTATTTGGTTGTTAGTTAACTACAGTCACATAAAGTGTCAAATAAAGTGTATTGTGTAAAAGTACAAGTGTTATTTGAGATGTATACATCAGAATTTCACCAAGGACCGATAATAAAGAATATTAAAGCCACAATTAAATTATATTTAAAGGAAAATTTTATAAAAATCGGCGCAAGTTACACGGTTAAATCCAAAACAGCAAGAATTTATGAATAAAACTGACATAATAATATTAGTTTCGACTTTATTCAGCAACGTTGTTTTGCAGTAAATCGAGAAATACCAGAAATACGCGCAGAAATTTTTCATTTTAACGAAACCAATTAAATTTTATTAGACTTCGCTGTTTATTCGAAAGCTTGTTTGTGTTCGGTTGTAAAAGATTCAATAAAAACAAAGATCATTTATATTTTAAAACACAATTTCATTCAATCAAAACCGCTTTACAGCTTTCGATTAAATAAATATACACTGAGGCCCAATTGTATTAATTAATAATACGATAATTACAATTTCATGGCCCATTGTAACCATAGATTTAGTATGTATTGTAACACATTAATATGTCAACTTGCCGTTTAGAGCCTGTCCAGACAAGGCGTTTACCGCGCGTATCAATTGGAGTGATTCAATTTATACTGCGTCTAGATACCGCGTTTTAGTTGAGTTCCTACACAGCGAAACATTGAATACAGCGGTTGTGTTGTGACTTGTATACCGGCCATGAAAACGTATGAAACTATGTCCTGTTTTACAAATTCCATATCCCACATTATAGTAGATTATATCCATACTTATAAACTGCACTCCACGAAGCTCGACCATTGTGAAGTGCAGTCAAATTCTCCTAATGATGCTTCGGTTACGAAGCGAAAAGTAAATTGAGTTTTTAGCAGTGTGTGTATTGTTGGTGTTAATAAAACAGTTTAGTGGTGTATGTTGTGTGGAGCTGGATATATTTGGGGGTTTTGGCTTCCGGTAAATCCAATTCGTTCATAGCGCACTATAATGCCTGTTTTGTCACGCCATAATACGTATACATTTTTTGGCGGGAAATTGCAATTAAATAATTTTATTTGACTTTTAGTATGAATTTCAGCAAAGTAACGCCTTCTTCTATCAATTATCTACAGTATTATCTACTTGGAATCAAATATTATAATATATAATATATAACTTGGCGTTGACTTGGCGTAAAAATATGTATTTATGTTACTATAGAATCAAGAACATCGTCCTATATTAGTAAAATAAGTTTTAGAAGATAGAACTGTTGATGTCTCGTTTAGGAAGAAAATTCTTCTGAAAGTTACCTAGTTAACAAGTACAAAATTAAGCTTTTCTACA